>OY482675.1:16287187-16669294 GCA_960531455.1 Urophora cardui | reverse complement strand
CCCGATCTGCTCAAAAGCATCCCAAAATCTGACTTACTCGATGCAGATTTTCTCAAATGTCCACGATTCTAGCTCAACCAAAAACTCTGGGCATAAAATGGAATGCTATAAGTGACACTTTCACTTACTCGTACGATCCTCTCCCGTCGTTACCTCCAGCACAAAACGACAAATATTGTCGGCGATTGCGAAATGGTTTGACCCGGCAGGGTGGCTATCGCCCATAATGATAGTAGCCAAAATTCTGCTACAGCAACTCTGGCTAGAAGGAACAGACTGGGACGAACACGTAAAACCCAGCTCTTTCCACAAATGGAATACGTTTCGCGAAAATCTCCCCGCAATTAGCGAAATAAAAATCCCACGATGGATCGATTACTCTCCTAATAAACCAGGTACCTGCTTTTCCTCTCGTTTTTTGTCGGAGGTGGTAGAGTTTTTGGACTGGCGAGAGTTTGGATGATTAATATATACCGCCGTGAACATGTCACGAAAAGCGGGCAGTCTTCATATCCTCCCGAGAACATTTTGAGTATCACAAGCTCTGATTTTGAGAAAGGATTGCTCGCTAGAGAATTGAGTAAGGGGTATTGCACTAATCGTTTGGTAATGGGGGGTTTGGTTATGAGGGGTTTCGTTGTGAGGGGTTTGGACTGGGGTTTGAGTTCTCTGCATGGCTGCTATGAGTTCTCCTATTCTAAGCTTTGTGTCGGTTGCAGTGCAGTTTGATGTCTCGAACGTTTCCTCGTATTGTTTCTGGGCCACATCGTCATTTGTGGAGAGATGTGCCGCGTCATATGCTGCTTCCAATGCATCCATTCTTTTGTTGAGTGTATCTGCGTAAATTTGAGACTGGCTTCCGTGTGCTCAGTCTCAGCGATGCTCCCCCATTTCTCGCAGAATTTTTCCAATTTTTGTAGCTCCAGGAAAAATTTCTTTTCTTGGGAATTGGATTCATCCTCCGATTGGGACTTTGATCGGGTAATTGGACCCGATTGTTGTTGGAGGACTTGGCCTTTTCTTGATTTCCAGGCATGTTTTATTTAGATTTAAGGCTTTTGGGATCCCCTTAATATATTGTATTAAAACTGCTGATTTTTTGAGAGGTGAGTTCGTGTAGTTTGTCCCACTGTATTTTTGTTCGCGATTTTATGCGGTTGTGCTCACTGTGCACTTTTATATATAAGTGACTTACGAGAGAGTGAGAGTAATTACTTGTCTTAGCGCTTCTAAGTACAAGTGTAGTTGGGTATGTGACTTGGATGCAGAAATTGAAAAGGGGTGGAGTCAATGCAGTAGAGATGCAATTGAGTGATGAGTTAATTTTTTTTTGATTATTATTTGTGTCTCTTTTTGCGTGGGAAATAGATCTAATGGAAATGAGCTTTTGGTTTCAATTTTTGGGTATCTGGGTTATATGAACTTTTGTTGGGATAAATTTTAATGTGAGAGAAAGGGAAGCCCAGATGCTGAATGCAATTTTATTATTATCGCCAGTTGCGAGATTTTTGAGTGGTAATTGATTTTCAGTATGGGGCTCGCACTGAGATATATGATGAGAAATATACGTGAGTATGTATATGCGGGAGCTATATGTTATGGGATATATATGTATGTATATGGGGTATATATGTATAATGTGGGGTATATGTACATATATATTGTGTATATAAGTACAGCTAGCGAAATTGCTTACCGTCTCGTTTTTCGGTTAGGGTCAAAGTTCGCTAGAATAGCTGTTTTTGGGATGTTTAGGCTGTACTTATATATTGTGAGATGCAATGTAAGTATATATTTATTTATATAATTTGCTACTTACTTGGGCATGGCAGATTGTACAATGTATGTAGATATGTAAGTTGTGGTTTTTTTTTTTTTTGTACCGGCGGTGTTACCTTTACCTTAGGGTATTGCTCTTTTTTGTTATGATGTATGTATTTAATTTTGGCGGTATTTTTATGTTTCACACCAATTTGTTTGTATGTATTTTTGTTGCTATTTTATTTACCACTTTCTGTACACTTTATATATATTTTTTGCAGCTATTTTAATATTTTTTTTTTTCAATTTATATATGCTTGTAGGTATTTTCAATTCTTCATATATTTTTGTAGTTATTTTAATTTACACCGCACACTTTATGTATGTATGTATGTTGCTTTTTATGTGTATTTTCTTTTTCCCGCAATTGATATGTATGAATTTTTTTGTAGGTATGTATGTATGTTATTTCTGCACCGCTGTATATGTATGTACATATATACGTATGTATTTTGGTAGATACTTTATTTTTCTCAAAATTTTAATTTTTTATTTTTCGATATAATAATTTTACGGCTGACAACCCACGATTTATTAATTATTGCTTTTCGAAATTTTCACAGTTTAAAATTTCTCCTTTATGTATATATGTATGTTTTGTATGAATATTTTTTTTTTTTTTTTTTTTTTTTTTTTTTTTTCACGCTTTCTTTATTTGTTAAAATTTCCACGCTTCTTTATTTCCACAATCTTAATTTTTATGTATTTTAAAACATGAAGTAGGGGTCGAGACTTGACGAAAATTGCTAATTTGATTTTAACTATCCACTTTAACTTAATTATTTTGTAAACTCTTTCTATTTGTATTTTTATTTCTTCACTTGATTTTTATGAGACCACTTTATTCAACTTTATATGCTTTGTTTGAAAAGTAATGATTTTTTTGTCACTGTTTCTTTGACGGGTCGTAAGGACCATGTACACTTTTGTGCCACCTTAATGTCACCTTGGATATATATGTTTTCGGTTTGTTTTCCTTTTCTATTTTTAATTATTGAAATAAAAACACTTTTATTTGGGTTTGGATTTTTGTGTTTAAATATGTTTGGTTTTATTTGTTTTAACAATTTTGGTTTGATTTCAATTTGCAAGTTATTTTATGTATGCACAAATTATTTGTTAATTAATACACTGTTTGTTTTTTCGTTTTTTAGTTGGACCGATTCGCGCCTTTTTACATTAAGTTCAATAACTCAACTGACTAATTACAGCTTTTTCTTAATAGCTACAGCAAAAAGGTAAGTGGATAGCGGGACTCTTCCAAGGAGAGAAGGTAAGTACATAGATACATATATGTATAAGAGTATTGAAAGGGTAAGTATGATAGAGCGAAGGTAAGTATGGGCAATTCCAGTGAAGAGGTAGGTATTTCAGGGAAATTGGTAAGTATGTCGGAGGGATAGGTAAGTATGTATATTTTAGAACGTGGTAAGTGTGTAGGGTTAATTCCATAGAAAGGGGATAAAAAAAATGCAAAAATATAACTTAATAAAAATGGTATTAATCGAAGTCGATGAGGTCTTCCTCGCTCATGTCTTCAACAATAATAATAATAATAATAATAATAATAATAATAATAATAATAATAATAATAATAATAATAATAATAATAATAATAATAATAATAATAATAATAATAATAATAATAATAATAATAATAATAATAATAATAATAATAATAATAATAATAATAATAATAATAATAATAATAATAATAATAATAATAATAATAATAATAATAATAATAATAATAATAATAATAATAATAATAATAATAATAATAATAATAATAATAATAATAATAATAATAATAATAATAATAATAATAATAATAATAATAATAATAATAATAATAATAATAATAATAATAATAATAATAATAATAATAATAATAATAATAATAATAATAATAATAATAATAATAATAATAATAATAATAATAATAATAATAATAATAATAATAATAATAATAATAATAATAATAATAATAATAATAATAATAATAATAATAATAATAATAATAATAATAATAATAATAATAATAATAATAATAATAATAATAATAATAATAATAATAATAATAATAATAATAATAATAATAATAATAATAATAATAATAATAATAATAATAATAATAATAATAATAATAATAATAATAATAATAATAATAATAATAATAATAATAATAATAATAATAATAATAATAATAATAATAATAATAATAATAATAATAATAATAATAATAATAATAATAATAATAATAATATAATAATAATAATAATAATAATAATAATAATAATAATAATAATAATAATAATAATAATAATAATAATAATAATAATAATAATAATAATAATAATAATAATAATAATAATAATAATAATAATAATAATAATAATAATAATAATAATAATAATATAATAATAATAATAATAAAAATAATAATAATAATAATAATAATAATAATAATAATAATAATAATAATAATAATAATAATAATAATAATAATAATAATAATAATAATAATAATAATAATAATAATAATAATAATAATAATAATAATAATAATAATAATAATAATAATAATAATAATAATAATAATAATAATAATAATAATAATAATAATAATAATAATAATAATAATAATAATAATAATAATAATAATAATAATAATAATAATAATAATAATAATAATAATAATAATAATAATAATAATAATAATAATAATAATAATAATAATAATAATAATAATAATAATAATAATAATAATAATAATAATAATAATAATAAATAATAATAATAATAATAATAATAATAATAATAATAATAATAATAATAATAATATAATAATAATAATAATAATAATAATAATAATAATAATAATAATAATAATAATAATAATAATAATAATAATAATAATAATAATAATAATAATAATAATAATAATAATAATAATAATAATAATAATAATAATAATAATAATAATAATAATAATAATAATAATAATAATAATAATAAATAATAATAATAATAATAATAATAATAATAATAATAATAATAATAATAATAATAATAATAATAATAATAATAATAATAATAATAATAATAATAATAATAATAATAATAATAATAATAATAATAATAATAATAATAATAATAATAATAATAATAATAATAATAATAATAATAATAATAATAATAATAATAATAATAATAATAATAATAATAATAATAATAATAATAATAATAATAATAATAATAATAATAATAATAATAATAATAATAAATAATAATAATAATATAATAATAATAATAATAATAATAATAATAATAATAATAATAATAATAATAATAATAATAATAATAATAATAATAATAATAATAATAATAATAATAATAATAATAATAATATAATATAATAATAATAATAATAATAATAATAATAATAATAATATAATAATAATAATAATAATAATAATAATAATAATAATAATAATAATAATAATAATAATAATAATAATAATAATAATAATAATAATAATAATAATAATAATAATAATAATAATAATAATAATAATAATAATAATAATAATAATAATAATAATAATAATAATAATAATAATAATAATAATAATAATAATAATAATAATAATAATAATAATAATAATAATAATAATAATAATAATAATAATAATAATAATAATAATAATAATAATAATAATAATAATAATAATAATAATAATAATAATAATAATAATAATAATGATAATAATAATAATAATAATAATGATAGTAATAATAATAATAATAATAATAATAATAATAATAATAATAATAATAATAATAATAATAATAATAATAATAATAATAATAATAATAATAATAATAATAATAATAATAATAATAATAATAATAATAATAATAATAATAATAATAATAATAATAATAATAATAATAATAATAATAATAATAATAATAATAATAATAATAATAATAATAATAATAATAATAATAATAATAATAATAATAATAATAATAATAATAATAATAATAATAATAATAATAATAATAATAATAATAATAATAATAATAATAATGATAGTAATAATAATAATAATAATAATAATAATAATAATAATAATAATAATAATAATAATAATAATAATAATAATAATAATGATAGTAATAATAATAATAATAATAATAATAATAATAATAATAATAATAATAATAATAATAATAATAATAATAATAATAATAATAATAATAATAATAATAATAATAATAATAATAATAATAATAATAATAATAATAATAATAATAATAATAATAATAATAATAATAATAATAATAATAATAATAATAATAATAATAATAATAATAATAATAATAATAAATAATAATAATAATAATAATAATAATAATAATAATAATAATAATAATAATAATAATAATAATAATAATAATAATAATAATAATAATAATAATAATAATAATAATAATAATATAATAATAATAATAATAATAATAATAATAATAATATAATAATAATAATAATAATAATAATAATAATAATAATAATAATAATAATAATAATAATAATAATAATAATAATAATAATAATAATAATAATAATAATAATAATAATAATAATAATAATAATAATAATAATAATAATAATAATAATAATAATAATAATAATAATAATAATAATAATAATAATAATAATAATAATAATAATAATAATAATAATAATAATAATAATAATAATAATAATAATAATAATAATAATAATAATAATAATAATAATAATAATAATAATAATAATAATAATAATAATAATAATAATAATAATAATAATAATAATAATAATAATAATAATAATAATAATAATAATAATAATAATAATAATAATAATAATAATAATAATAATAATAATAATAATAATAATAATAATAATAATAATAATAATAATAATAATAATAATAATAATAATAATAATAATAATAATAATAATAATAATAATAATAATAATAATAATAATAATAATAATAATAATAATAATAATAATAATAATAATAATAATAATAATAATAATAATAATAATAATAATAATAATAATAATAATAATAATAATAATATAATAATAATAATAATAATAATAATAATAATATAATAATAATAATAATAATAATAATAATAATAATAATAATAATAATAATAATAATAATAATAATAATAATAATAATAATAATAATAATAATAATAATAATAATAATAATAATAATAATAATAATAATAATAATAATAATAATAATAATAATAATAATAATAATAATAATAATAATAATAATAATAATAATAATAATAATAATAATAATAATAATAATAATAATAATAATAATAATAATAATAATAATAATAATAATAATAATAATAATAATAATAATAATAATAATAATAATAATAATAATAATAATAATAATAATAATAATAATAATAATAATAATAATAATAATAATAATTAATAATAATAATAATAATAATAATAATAATAATAATAATAATAATAATAATAATAATAATAATAATAATAATAATAATAATAATAATAATAATAATAATAATAATAATAATAATAATAATAATAATAATAATAATAATAATAATAATAATAATAATAATAATAATAATAATAATAATAATAATAATAATAATAATAATATAATAATAATAATAATAATAATAATAATAATAATAATAATAATAATAATAATAATAATAATAATAATAATAATAATAATAATAATAATAATAATAATAATAATAATAATAATAATAATAATAATAATAATAATAATAATAATAATAATAATAATAATAATAATAATAATAATAATAATAATAATAATAATAATAATAATAATAATAATAATAATATATAATAATAATAATAATAATAATAATAATAATAATAATAATAATAATAATAATAATAATAATAATAATAATAATAATAATAATAATAATAATAATAATAATAATAATAATAATAATAATAATAATAATAATAATAATAATAATAATAATAATAATAATAATAATAATAATAATAATAATAATAATAATAATAATAATAATAATAATAATAATAATAATAATAATAATAATAATAATAATAATAATAATAATAATAATAATAATAATAATAATAATAATAATAATGATAATAATAATAATGATAATAATAATAATAATAATAATAATAATAATAATAATAATGATAATAATAATAATAATAATAATAATAATAATAATAATAATAATAATAATAATAATGATAATAATAATAATAATAATAATAATAATAATAATAATAATAATAATAATAATAATAATAATAATAATAATAATAATAATAATAATAATAATAATAATAATAATAATAATAATAATAATAATAATAATAATAATAATAATAATAATATAATAATAATAATAATAATAATATAATAATAATAATAATAATAATAATAATAATAATAATAATAATAATAATAATAATAATAATAATAATATAATAATAATAATAATAATAATAATAATAATAATAATAATAATAATAATAATAATAATAATAATAATAATAATAATAATAATAATAATAATAATAATAATAATAATAATAATAATAATAATAATAATAATAATAATAATAATAATAATAATAATAATAATAATAATAATAATAATAATAATAATAATAATAATAATAATAATAATAATAATAATAATAATAATAATAATAATAATAATAATAATAATAATAATAATAATAATAATAATAATAATAATAATAATAATAATAATAATAATAATAATAATAATAATAATAATAATAATAATAATAATAATAATAATAATAATAATAATAATAATAATAATAATAATAATAATAATAATAATAATAATAATAATAATAATAATAATAATAATAATAATAATAATAATAATAATAATAATAATAATAATAATAATAATAATAATAATAATAATAATAATAATAATAATAATAATAATAATAATAATAATAATAATAATAATAATAATAATAATAATAATAATAATAATAATAATAATAATAATAATAATAATAATAATAATAATAATAATAATAATAATAATAATAATAATAATAATAATAATAATAATAATAATAATAATAATAATAATAATAATAATAATAATAATAATAATAATAATAATAATAATAATAATAATAATAATAATAATAATAATAATAATAATAATAATAATAATAATAATAATAATAATAATAATAATAATAATAATAATAATAATAATAATAATAATAATAATAATAATAATAATAATGATAATAATAATAATAATAATAATAATAATAATAATAATAATAATAATAATAATAATAATAATAATAATAATAATAATAATAATAATAATAATAATAATAATAATAATAATAATAATAATAATAATAATAATAATAATAATAATAATAATAATAATAATAATAATGATAATAATAATGATAATAATAATGATAATAATAATAATAATAATAATAATAATAATGATAATAATAATGATAATGATAATAATAATAATAATAATAATAATAATAATAATAATAATAATAATAATAATAATAATAATAATAATAATAACACTTTCTCGATTCTTTTTTAACGAATACCAAAGTACTCGTACCCAATTGGTAGGAAAAACAAAAGGAGCACACCTCGAATTGGGAAAACTCGTCAGAGTTATAATTGCGTGGCACCGCCCCCTGAGCATTTTTAACGTGACATCTTGTAACTAACATAAAGGAATGAAATTTTGCACTAAAAATAATAGTTATATGCTTAGTTGGATGATTGATAAAAATTTTGAAAATGGGCGTGGCTACGCCCACTTTATGTGGCACTCGCTTTATATAAATTACACCATATTTTCATCACACGCTAACGAACAATGAATGCATACAGCTGAGTACCTAACGTTCGATTCCACTCGAACTTAGGCTTCCTTACTTGTTTTTTTTATTAGTTTAGAATATACATATGCATTATTTTTAAACTCACTGGAAAAGTTTCTCGTAGCCAACATTGTAGTAAGAATCGCGCCCTTCAGCTTTCGGCGAGCATTGAATTTCTTGAGACAATCCACTGTTTCTTGGCGGTGAACAACTGAAGCAACACGTTCTCTTTGCTGTAGGAAAGCATACACTTTTTTTTAAATATTGAATGTAATGTCTACAAAAAATACTCACGCAAATCCAAGGATGCTTCAGAGCCTCAGCTGCTGTTATTCTTTTATTCGGATTAACCGTGAGCATCTGATTTATAAGATTTTTCGCCTCTGGCGTTACGGTATCCCATTCAGGTGATGGATACTGTGAAGCAATTATTAGCTGCTTTAGTGCATAATAAATACATAGAGAATATACTTACATCGTATGCACCAGCCTTTATTTGTGAATAAAGGCGGTGTTGATCCTCGTCCCAAAAAGGTGGATAACCGACAAGTAAAATGTATAAAATAACACCTGAAAGATTATAAAAAATTGTTTTCAAATACTAATTACTTTCTGCGAAACTTTGTGTAATATTTAAACAAGGCGGACGCTGTGGTGTAGTCGATAGAGTGCTCGCCTGCCATACCAGAGTTTTTGGGTTCTAACCCCAGTTCGGACACACACCAAACAAATTTCTAATTAATTAGAACCCAATTATTGGGTTTTCTAGAAATAACGGCCACCCTTAGGCAGTGGGCAAATACCCTCCGTATTTCTGTAATGCAAATTCTTCTCACAAAAATCCACATAATTAGTAGAACAATAATAGGTTAAAAAAACTAAAAAACACGCTTTAGTCTTAAAAATCGTACTAAAAATTGAGAAATAATTTAATTAGAAACAAAATGATGAACGAAAATATAAGTATTTAAGGAAAAGCGTCGGGTGGTGCTCAGTATGTCAAAAAATATTTAAGATCGCTGTTTTTAACTAATATTTTTATTTTGACTTTTTTGAGATTTCATATAACGTACTCTTTAATTTCGCAACTAGGTATGTATATTTTTGTACTAGTTGTACGAATCGAATATTTTCATATTCAAATATTATTGAGCACCCCCACGCTTTTCCTTAAATACTTATATTTTCGTTGATCATTTTGTTTCTAATTAAATTATTTCTCAATTTTTAGTACGATTTTTAAGATTAAAGCGTGTTTTTTAGTTGTTTTAACCTATTATTTATTTTTAACTTTTTAGTGAAAATTTTCATTAAAGGATGTTTTATGCGGACGCAAGAATAAAAGTAAAAAGAAGTCTGATGAAGGGATGTGGTGAACTCCGAAATAGATCTACATACATACATATGTATTTATAACTTATACCAAAAATATTAATTTTTCACATACATTTTTTCCTTATAAAAAAAAAACATTGGTCATAAGAGCTCAAAAATGAAGCCTAAACGAAAAAATATCAACTAATATGTACTATGTGTATCGAAGCAAAACTATTTCAGTTTTTAATCGAAGATATGCTCTTCTTTATTTGCCTGTGCATATTCACAATGAACAGTCAGCGCTCCAAAATATTCTCATTGTCCTATAATCACTTCCATATTTTTCTTGTATACCAAAAATAGTAAGCAACTTCTTGAAAACAAAAATTGCCAAACAGATGTGAAAGTTACCAAGAAACCAACAGCGAAAAATAACCTATTTTGGTAATTACCAAGTTCGGCAACCGTGCTATAAATAGAATTTGAACCAGGGTTTGAAATTGCTTAGCTACTTTTGCTGCATTTGCTTTTGCTTTGCTTTTGCTAATGAAAAGTAAATTAGCAAACTCGGCCAGCCGCGTAAAAAACGAGAACACGATTCATTCGCTTCAGTTTTCAGCTGAGCCGTGTTTGCTTGTATAGTTAAGCAAAAGCAAAGCAACGCGATTTGGGGGATTTCATTTTACTTCCAGCAATTAGTTGTCTTTGCATTTTTTCTGCTTTTGCTTATTGCATCTTGTTAACATTACCAGAGTTGAGTGATGGTGAATTACATATTTGAGAGAAAAGTTGAAAAAATTAGCAGCGCGCTGTACAATGGAATGTTACTTTACTTAGTTTTATTCACATACACCGATTTCACCAATGCACCAAATTCCTAAAACAGCAAAGTAATTTTAAAATTTTCTTATCGAATTTCAATTATAAATAAATTTAAGAATTAAAAAAAATCAATTTAAATTAGTTTCAATTTGACTTTTCTGGGACTCGAACCCGCGCCTCTATGTGCATATCTTTCTGTATTAAAAAATTATAATTCAATAGATGCTTTTGTGTACACAACAATTTTTTGATATGTTTGGGGGACAGTAGGATTTTCGTTGATCAGTCATCAGAGTCTAGCAGCTGCTGTGCCCAGTGGCGGATTAAAGGTCCAGAGCGCCCTAGGCAGCCACTTTCTCGGCGCCCCTGTACCGACCATAAATGGCCATCATAATACTATATATTTTAACTGCCTAGTTGTTTTACACCCTAACAATCAAAATCTTTCCTCTTTATAATATTAGTGTAGATGTAGATATAGATGATGTAAAAGCTTAGATAATTTGTTAATCTCTACATATAATAAAATTGTAACAGGTCGATGTCTGTACAATGCAGATATCGAGAAAAAATATGATTAGGGGAAGCATTATTAAGCCAGTAGAATCGAAATCAACCATTTTTAGAATTTTTCGTCTGTCTGTCTGTCTGTCCGTATGTTTGTGACCGTATCACTCAAAAAGTGCTGAATGGAATTGAACGAAACTTTTTTTATTGGATTGCTAGACGCTCAACTTAAAGTTTAAGGTATTATTTGTTTCGATATCTCGACGGGTTTCGGAGTTATCGGCCAATATGTGCACCAAAATGTGTTAGTACAATATGGGTATCAAACGAAAGGTGTTTATGAATGCTGCCATAAACCATTTGATTAATTTCAATACCTAAACTGGCTTCGGAGATATCTCATAAAATGTGAACCTTCTTAATCTCAAAATGCTTAATATGGCTATTTTGTTATAAGAAATAAAATAATGGCTAACTGGTAACCGACGTACAGAGTGTACTTATATTATGGAGCGATAAATTCTCCTCATTGATAAATTGCGAGGGAGTCGTCGAACCCGATACCACAATCCCTGACGATGGAACAAAACATTCCACCACCCGACTATGATGATGAGATTAGGAAAGTCAAGTAATTGTTGTTAACAAAGATATTTAATAATAAAAATTTCTGAATAAATGATGGCTCACTTTCACTGTGACTCACTGTATTCCCATCAAAACAAATTTCAACCATGGGAATTGTTGTTGCAAAAAGTGACAGGCACATTATGTGTCAATGGGAGAATGGGAAACTAAATAAACCAAATATGAAGAAGAATCGACCACAGTGTTGTATTCAAACGTAGCAAAATCTTCACAAGAAAATTGCCAAAATTCCTAATAAAATCAATTAAAACTCAAAAATATGTTAATTTTTTGTTATTATTGCTACAAATATAGCATTACAAATTCAATTCACCCAATAATTTTAAAGATTTAACGATTTCAAAATTCATTTCAATTTTTTTTTGTAACTTTTGCACAGCACTACATGGTGACAGGCACAACATGCCAAACGATCAGCTGAGAGTGTCGCAACTTATAGATATAAACTATGCTGCTAACTAGAGTGCTATTGTTTTTGATCACTTGTGATTGGAGTAAAAGAGACAAACCTATTTTGAATAGATAGCCAAAGTACATAAGAGAGAAGGTGATGCAAGATCACACGTACGCAAAGCCAGGCATCACTTTTCTCACAAGGCCCTTAAGAAAGTGCTGTCGACGATGCACAAAACATATGTCAGCGATGAACAGCACGTGCGGTGTCAGCTGAAGCTCACTGTCCCTTAGGGTGTCAAAGTTGTAGAGACCGTCGTATCGTGGATAGGCGAGTGTGCAGACCAAAATTTTGGTTTGCACTCAAGTGTGCAGAAAATGGTAGAGTATGTAGTATATATTTATTTTCTCAATAGATCTCTACATATCGTAAGATTTATTGGCAAAGTGGAGATAATGGGTCGTATTAATAAACAAAAAGCAATTGCTATTTCTCAAATTTTTTGTAATTTGCCAAAAATTTGTATGAAGAAACTTTCAAAATTTGAGAAAAAGGCTTGAAAAAGTAATTGCTTTTTTATTAATATAATCTAATATTTTGATAATCGCCAAAAAAGTCGCCATGGCCAATTTTCGCCAATGTTTGTAAAAAATCGCCAATTTGGCGACAAATCGCCAGTACTGGCAAGCCTGACGACGCAACAAACGCGCAATATTGCACAACATATCGATGCTTGTGCAATATAATCGATTTATCTATTATCGATCTATTATAGATCAGCTTTAATTCTTAATCGTCGATATGTTATTTTCTTTATTTGTTTAAAAATTCTGAGCTCGCGCGCCCCTTGTAACTACGCGCCCCTAGGCAAGTGCCTAGTTTGCCTTAGGGATAATCCGCCACTGGCTGTGCCCCGATACACCAAGATGAATGGTGAGGGTTTTGAAGCAGCCACCAATTTATTATTGCTCAATAGATGTACATATGTATGTACATAGTACATATGTATTGATGCATCATCTATTTGTTCAGAGAGGGTGACAATTAAATTGCATTGGCATAGGTATAGAGATGGTTGATCGTTGCTCATCAACGAGGTTGTTGGGTTGGCCATCAACAAGATGAAATGGACAACAAAATGTTTTTACATTTTCAAAATTTCGAAAATTTTAAAATAATTAAAAAATCGATGTGGAAATTGTAAAAATACTCACCGGTTGTAGCAAACTGATGCATTGTTGTATGGTTTTTAATACAGAAAATGCATTGATGCGCAGGTTCGAGTCCCAGTAAAGTCAAATTGAAATTAATTTTAATTGATTTTTTTTTTTAATTTTTAATTTATTTATAATTTAAATTCGATAAGAAAATAGTTAAAACACCAGCGGTTTTGGGAAATTAGTGCATCGATGGAATTGGTGTATGGGAGGAATAATGAGCCATATCAGCAGATGTGCAGAAATTTAATATAACATTCCTTTCTACAGACGAACTCGCTCCACTTCTGTTATTTTAACAGCCAGCTGTATTGAATTAAAATTTTTTATTCACCAGATGCACTAACAGAATTTTGTTGGGCCTCTGGCTTCCACGATTATTCGTAGTTGCAACTTCTCTGTTCATCTACGTTCTCTGTTATTGGCTTGCATACGGGAGTGAATTGAATGAAATTCATAGAGGCTATTTTGAAGAGAGGTAACATTAAAGCCACTATGAAGCATAGAGTATAATGTTGAATCTCATTATATGATGTCGTTGGGTCGAATCCCATGTTGATGTCACGTTTCGAATCCGGAGGTGAATAGAAATAATAGAGGAGAGAACACAATAAAAGTAAAGTGAATGTTTCAAAAAAATAATAATTGAGTTAAACGTTTGCAACTTTTAGGATGGGATGAAGTTACATACATACATACATACATACATACATACATACATACATACATACAGGTGAAGCTAATAAAATCGTGTTAATAAAAATTAAGGAGCATTCCTCGAATTGGGAGAGAAGCTCGGCTTTAAAACTCATCAGAGTCAGTGTATTATATTATTACTAGTATCGCCCGTGCTCGAAATTCGTCCACCCAATTTATTTTATCAACTTTGTATTGGATTACCAAACTTAGTACTCAAAGTATTACAAAGTAAAGCAACTCAAATAAAATAAATACGAATTAAGTAAAATTGAAATAAAAGGAAATATATTAAAATTAAAAGATATAAAATAATAAATAAATTAAAATAAAAAGGCGTAACAGTGAGTAAAATGAAATTAAAACAAAAATTTAAATGAAAATGTATTTATATGGCCGTTTTAATTCTAATAATTATTTTATGTGAATTTAAATGCGCTATTGGCCATTTTTTAATGAAGAAAAATTGAAAAAATTTTTTTTTGGTAGAAGTTATGGATCCATTTCGGAGACCACCACATCCCCTCATCAGACTTCTTCAAGAGGCCTCAACCGAGAATCGAACTTAAGTCGTTCGATTGGTAGTCCATTGTCTATACCATTGAGCTACCACCGCCGTCAGCTTTGTTTCGCTTAAATTTCAATTTTCCTTCCATTACAATCCACATACCAACAACAGTAGCTTAATGACACTCTGCCTTTGCTACCTAGTATGTTGGTGCGATTGTGTGTTTGGTTTGTACAAAGTTCTAAAGCTATTAACAAGCAAAGCTTTTAGCTCATTTAAATTCACATAAAATAATTATTAGAATTAAAACGGCCATATAAATATGTATATCGGAGAGCCTGCCGAAAAAAAAAGTCTGAAAGGAAGGAAAATTGAAATTTAAGCGAAACAAAGCTGACGGCGGTGGTAGCTCAATGGTATAGACAATGGACTACCAATCGAACGACTTAAGTTCGGTTCTCGGTTGAGGTCGCTTGAAGAAGTCTGATGAGGGGATGTGGTGGTCTCCGAAATGGATCCATAACTTCTACCAAAAAAAAATTTTTCAATTTTTCTTCATTAAAAAATGGCCAATAGCTCATTTAAATTCACATAAAATAATTATTAGAATTAAAACGGCCATATAAATACAAACATAAATATGTATATCGGAGAGCCTGTCGAAAAACAAAAGTCTGAAAACAATAACAAGCATTGCCTGTACAAAAGCTTTGCTTGTTAAGAGCTTTAGAACTTTGTACAAACCAAACACACAATCGCACCAACATACTAGGTAGCCATATATATAATACTTCTATATTGCTAACAACCTATCTACTCAATGTGTTTCAGTTCTGGTCGCGCTGAACTCGTTTCTCACTGCATATGTAATTTGTGCGCATGCGCCAACACAAGCAAAAGTCGTATATGTGAATATATGTCACACACACATTTGTAAAATTGTAGTAGCATTACAAAAAAAAAACAGAAGGGGGATTAAAAGGGGTCGTTATTCCCTTCATATAAAACTTTCATGGTCGTTATAAAAACACAAAGCAGTAGATTAAACAATGAAATGCCAATCTTTCGAAAACAAAATTGTACACATGCATTTATTATTTCAACGTAGTTCACAACCAAATAACTTATGTATGCATACCTACATGCAGTAAATCACTAAAACGAATTATCACTTTATAATATGCCACTCTCTCACGAACGCAAATACATAGCGACTATTCTTGTTTTCTGCGGTAGCGATAAATTCATACATACATACATTCAACAACGAAGAATGCCTCACACAAATTTACGAATGCAAAAGAATATTCGCGAGCGTTCAATGAGCGCCAGCGTTGAAATTCATTTTATGCGCTCGTGAGCGTCCAATGAGCGCTCTTTGAAAATTCATTTTTATTCATGCATATGTATGTAGGTACATATATTCATACCCATATCTTTGTTAAATAAAATACCTATGTATTTCATAGTATCAAATTTTTCTGTAGTCCCCCTTGTCTTTGAAAAGAAATGTTTAACGACACCCATGGAATCTTGCTTCCCTATATCGTTACTGTGAAGTTTGACCAACAAAACAATTGAATAGTAGCAATATAGAAGTATTATATATATGTAGGTAGCAAAGGCAGAGTGTCATTAAGCTACTGTTGTTGGTATGTGGATTGTAATGGAAGGAAAATTGAAATTTAAGCGAAACAAAGCTGACGGCGGTGGTAGCTCAATGGTATAGACAATGGACTACCAATCGAACGACTTAAGTTCGATTCTCGGTTGAGGCCGCTTGAAGAAGTCTGGTGAGGGGATGTGGTGGTCTCCGAAATGGATCCATAACTTCTACCAAAAAAAAATTTTTCAATTTTTCTTCATTAAAAAATGGCCAATAGCTCATTTAAATTCACATTAAATGAAAATAATTAAAAAGCATATTATTTTATTTGAAAGAGTTTTTAGTGCTTAGCACGAAATTTTTATTTTAATTCAATTTTTAATTGTTGGGGTAAGTGGAAAAAAATTCAACAACTATTTACAGCGAAGGTTGAGTGTATAGCTATTTCACGAAAAACCATTTTCGATCATCAGCACTCTTTTCGGAAGTGGATGCACCGGGGATTGAACCCGAGTCCATTCCATCTTCAGCCGCAATGACCCAACGCATAAACACACTCGGCCATTGAGACTCTGTGCAAGCTGTTGGATTTTCCCCACTTTTGCCTTCTTCATTTTCAACATTAACGTTAGTGTGTATATGCTTTTGCATATATTCTCCACAAACGTGCTGAATTTTTGTTGTAGGCAGTTCGCAATGAACATTGTTGTTGGTATTTATTTTATGTATATACCAAACAACGTTAACAATTTTACTTGAAAGAGTTTTTAGTGCTTAGCACGAAATTTTTGTTTTAATTCAATTTTTAATTGTTGGGGTACGTGGAAAAAAATTCAACAACTATTTACAGCGAAGGTTGAGTGTATAGCTATTTCACGAAAAACCATTTTCGATCATCAGCACTCTTTTCGGAAGTGGATGCACCGGGGATTGAACCCGAGTCCATTCCATCTTCAGCCGCAATGACCCAACGCATAAACACACTCGGCCATTGAGACTCTGTGCAAGCTGTTGGATTTTCCCCACTTTTGCCTTTTTCATTTTCAACATTAACGTTAGTGTGTATATGCTTTTGCATATATTCTCCACAAACGTGCTGAATTTTTGTTGTAGGCAGTTCGCAATGAACATTGTTGTTGGTATTTATTTTATGTATGTATATACCAAACAACGTTAACAATTTTACTTGAAAGAGTTTTTAGTGCTTAGCACGAAATTTTTATTTTAATTAAATTTTTAATTGTTGGGGTAAGTGGAAAAAAAAATTCAACAACTATTTACAGCGAAGGTTGAGTGTATAGCTATTTCACGAAAAACCATTTTCGATCATCAGCACTCTACACACTAACGTTAATGTTGAAAATGAAAAAGGCAAAAGTGGGGAAAATCCAACAGCTTGCACAGAGTCTCAATGGCCGAGTGTGTTTATGCGTTGGGTCATTGCGGCTGAAGATGGAATGGACTCGGGTTCAATCCCCGGCGCATCCACTTCCGAAAAGAGTGCTGATGATCGAAAATGGTTTTTCGTGAAATAGCTATACACTCAACCTTCGCTGTAAATAGTTGTTGAATTTTTTTCCACTTACCCCAACAATTAAAAATTGAATTAAAATAAAAATTTCGTGCTAAGCACTAAAAACTCTTTCAAGTAAAATTGTTAACGTTGTTTGGTATATACATAAAATAAATACCGACAACAATGTTCATTGCGAACTGCCTACAACAAAAATTCAGCACGTTTGTGGAGAATATATGCAAAAGCATATACACACTAACGTTAATATTGAAAATGAAAAAGGCAAAAGTGGGGAAAATCCAACAGCTTGCACAGAGTCTCAATGGCCGAGTGTGTTTATGCGTTGGGTCATTGCGGCTGAAGATGGAATGGACTCGGGTTCAATCCCCGGTGCATCCACTTCCGAAAAGAGTGCTGATGATCGAAAATGGTTTTTCGTGAAATAGCTATACACTCAACCTTCGCTGTAAATAGTTGTTGAATTTTTTTCCACTTACCCCAACAATTAAAAATTGAATTAAAATAAAAATTTCGTGCTAAGCACTAAAAACTCTTTCAAGTAAAATTGTTAACTTTTTTTTTTTTTTATTTTTTTTATTTTTTAGAAACTAGAAAAAACTTTGTAAGCATGGATGTAACTACAGCTGTTTCACCTTAGATCCCTCTAAGACTCATCAGGTTACTTTTGCTTCTGCCAAGCCTCGAACTTGCGCACCTTCCAGTACAATAACTACAGTTCTAACCGCTGAGCTATTGCCTGCCTTCGACATCTGCTAGAAAATTTGTTGCTAGTTTCTTTCCTACTATAATTCGTTTCTAACTTATGCACATACATATGTACATATTTACATATTATTGTATGATTAAACATAAGTAGCGAATAAAGTGTAGGGATGTTCAAATGAACTTAATTTTTTATTTTTTATTTATTTAATTTTAACGAGCACAGGCCCAGGTTATATTTTATTTTTTATTTTTTAGAAACTAGAAAAAAACTTTTTAAGCATGGATGTAACTACAGCTGTTTCACCTTAGATCCCTCTAAGACTCATCAGGTTACTTTTGCTTCTGCCAAGCCTCGAACTTGCGCACCTTGCAGTACAATAACTACAGTTCTAACCGCTGAGCTATTGCCTGCCTTCGACATCTGATAGGAAATTTGTTGCTAGTTTCTTTCCTACTATAATTCGTTTCTAACTTATGCACATACATATGTACATATTTACATATTATTGTATGATTAAACATAAGTAGCGAATAAGGTGTAGGGATGTTCAAATGAACTTAATTTTTTATTTTTTATTTATTTAATTTTAACGAGCACATGCCCAGGTTATATTTTATTTTTTATTTTTTAGAAACTAGAAAAAAACTTTTTAAGCATGGATGTAACTACAGCTGTTTCACCTTAGATCCCTCTAAGACTCATCAGGTTACTTTTGCTTCTGCCAAGCCTCGAACTTGCGCACCTTGCAGTACAATAACTACAGTTCTAACCGCTGAGCTATTGCCTGCCTTCGACATCTGATAGAAAATTTGTTTCTAGTTTCTTTCCTACTATAATTCGTTTCTAACTTATGCACATACATATGTACATATTTACATATTATTGTATGATTAAACATAAGTAGCGAATAAAGTGTAGGGATGTTCAAATGAACTTAATTTTTTATTTTTTATTTATTTAATTTTAACGAGCACAGGCTCAGGTTATATTTTATTTTTTATTTTTTTTTTTTTATTTTTTTTTTTTTTTTAGAAACTAGAAAAAAACTTTTTAAGCATGGATGTAACTACAGCTGTTTCACCTTAGATCCCTCTAAGACTCATCAGGTTACTTTTGCTTCTGCCAAGCCTCGAACTTGCGCACCTTGCAGTACAATAACTACAGTTCTAACCGCTGAGCTATTGCCTGCCTTCGACATCTGATAGAAAATTTGTTGCTAGTTTCTTTCCTACTATAATTCGTTTCTAACTTATGCACATACATATGTACATATTTACATATTATTGTATGATTAAACATAAGTAGCGAATAAAGTGTAGGGATGTTCAAATGAACTGGGCCTGTGCTCGTTAAAATTAAATAAATAAAAAATAAAAAATTAAGTTCATTTGAACATCCCTACACTTTATTCGCTACTTATGTTTAATCATACAATAATATGTAAATATGTACATATGTATGTGCATAAGTTAGAAAAGAATTATAGTAGGAAAGAAACTAGCAACAAATTTTCTATCAGATGTCGAAGGCAGGCAATAGCTCAGCGGTTAGAACTGTAGTTATTGTACTGCAAGGTGCGCAAGTTCGAGGCTTGGCAGAAGCAAAAGTAACCTGATGAGTCTTAGAGGGATCTAAGGTGAAACAGCTGTAGTTACGTCCATGCTTAAAAAGTTTTTTTCTAGTTTCTAAAAAATAAAAAATAAAATATAACCTGGGCCTGTGCTCGTTAAAATTAAATAAATTAAAAATAAAAAATTAAGTTCATTTGAACATCCCTACACTTTATTCGCTAATTATGTTTAATCATACAATAATATGTAAATATGTACATATGTATGTGCATAAGTTAGAAACGAATTATAGTAGGAAAGAAACTAGCAACAAATTTTCTATCAGATGTCGAAGGCAGGCAATAGCTCAGCGGTTAGAACTGTAGTTATTGTACTGCAAGGTGCGCAAGTTCGAGGCTTGGCAGAAGCAAAAGTAACCTGATGAGTCTTAGAGGGATCTAAGGTGAAACAGCTGTAGTTACATCCATGCTTAAAAAGTTTTTTTCTAGTTTCTAAAAAATAAAAAATAAAATATAACCTGGGCCTGTGCTCGTTAAAATTAAATAAATAAAAAATAAAAAATTAAGTTCATTTGAACATCCCTACACTTTATTCGCTACTTATGTTTAATCATACAATAATATGTAAATATGTACATATGTATGTGCATAAGTTAGAAACGAATTATAGTAGGAAAGAAACAAATTTTCTATCAGATGTCGAAGGCAGGCAATAGCTCAGCGGTTAGAACTGTAGTTATTGTACTGCAAGGTGCGCAAGTTCGAGGCTTGGCAGAAGCAAAAGTAACCTGATGAGTCTTAGAGGGATCTAAGGTGAAACAGCTGTAGTTACATCCATGCTTAAAAAGTTTTTTTCTAGTTTCTAAAAAATAAAAAATAAAATATTACCTGGGCCTGTGCTCGTTAAAATTAAATAAATTAAAAATAAAAAATTAAGTTCATTTGAACATCCCTACACTTTATTCGCTACTTATGTTTAATCATATAATAATATGTAAATATGTACATATGTATGTGCATAAGTTAGAAACGAATTATAGTAGGAAAGAAACTAGCAACAAATTTTCTATCAGATGTCGAAGGCAGGCAATAGCTCAGCGGTTAGAACTGTAGTTATTGTACTGCAAGGTGCGCAAGTTCGAGGCTTGGCAGAAGCAAAAGTAACCTGATGAGTCTTAGAGGGATCTAAGGTGAAACAGCTGTAGTTACATCCATGCTTAAAAAGGTTTTTTCTAGTTTCTAAAATATAAAAAATAAAATATAACCTGGGCCTGTGCTCGCTAAAATTAAATAAAATTGTTAACGTTGTTTGGTATATACATAAAATAAATACCAACAACAATGTTCATTGCGAACTGCCTACAACAAAAATTCAGCACGTTTGTGGAGAATATATGCAAAAGCATATACACACTAACGTTAATGTTGAAAATGAAAAAGGCAAAAGTGGGGAAAATCCAACAGCTTGCACAGAGTCTCAATGGCCGAGTGTGTTTATGCGTTGGGTCATTGCGGCTGAAGATGGAATGGACTCGGGTTCAATCCCCGGTGCATCCACTTCCGAAAAGAGTGCTGATGATCGAAAATGGTTTTTCGTGAAATAGCTATACACTCAACCTTCGCTGTAAATAGTTGTTGAATTTTTTTTCCACTTACCCCAACAAATAAAAATTGAATTAAAATAAAAATTTCGTGCTAAGCACTAAAAACTCTTTCAAGTAGAATTGTTAACGTTGTGTGGTATATACATAAAATAAATACCAACAACAATGTTCATTGCGAACTGCCTACAACAAAAATTCAGCACGTTTGTGGAGAGTATATGCAAAAGCATATACACACTAACGTTAATGTTGAAAATGAAAAAGGCAAAAGTGGGGAAAATCCAACAGCTTGCACAGAGTCTCAATGGCCGAGTGTGTTTATGCGTTGGGTGTTTGGGCGAGCAGCCCAAACCAAATTCATAACCACCATAACGTGGTTATTAATGTTCCCCCCTTGTGGCAACCCTGCAAGAGCAACCCTGTCAAACGTCAGTAGTTTTCGAAATAACATTTTTTGTTGTGGTGAGAATTATTGACGTTTTCCGGTTTGCCATTTTTTTTCTTCCTTTTTCGATTCGATTGCGATCCCGATCAACAACCAAGCCATCAGCGCCCGTAAGTTTTTTCTGTTCACTACGTGAATATATATACATACATCTCTATGTATGAGCTTATATTTCAATAAATCAACTGAATCTCAAAAAAACTAATTCTTCTGATATTTTTATTTATTATTCCCGGTTTACTGCGGAAGCATTGGTCCTATCGCGCCTCCTTGAGCCACAAGTGCGAACACCAACACCCAAAAACTAACGACCAAACTTGCGAGCAATTACAGACTCCATATATTATCTATACATCCATACAGTCCACATCATACAATCATCACAGGAAAAATCCATCCAGCACATACACCAGCATTAAAACAATCATCACATTCATCACATTCATACATACAAATTTTTAATTCGGTAAGTGGTTCCTTTCCTTGTGGTTCCGCACTTAGCAAAAAAAAAAAAAAAAATTTTCAAATAAATTACGAATTACATACATTCGAAAAGCGAAATTATTTGTGTCAAAATTAATTTTAATTGCGCGGGCAAGTGATTTGTGATAGATATTTGCAAATTCATACTTGCACATAACCTGCAAACGTACATACGTACAAGTGTTTAAACAACAACAACACTAATATCTTCGACTACCTCCGGCAGTCAATTATTCAACTAAATTTTTGCTCTTTTCGCACATTTCACTACGCCGCATTGCAATTTAATTTTTATAATCACGGTTGGGTGGCATTTTGTGATAAATATTTAAAAAATTTTTCACTTTTATTAATTTGCACTAAATTTGCTATATCATCATTTGAGGTTATACACGCAAGCACATATATACATACGTACATATATATAAGCATTTATATTCTTTACATCTGCTACGTATATATATTCATATATATATTTAGGTGAAAAATTCTACTAAATAAAGAAAATTATTACTCAAACAAATTTTTATTTATCCGAATCTTACGGGTCGGTGTGGCTTTTTGGTTTTTGGCGATTACTCCCATAGGAAATTCCTCAGATAATATTTAGTCTACGACTACAATATTTATAAGTTTTTGGCTTATATATCTTTGCTGCATTTAAAAGCACTCCCCAAACCAACTTCTAATAAGTTTGTTCATCAATTAATAGAAAAATTTTCCGCCAAATTAAAAAGATGCAGAGCTATCTCAACTTAGCAGATCTCATTCTAGAATTTGACCAGGAATTTCACAGAATTCCGGTCAGCGACCATACTAAGCACTCTCTCATGATTGAGCAAGAGGAGCTTAAATCTTTATGGATCAAAACAAAAAAAAGTTATGAGGGTCTGATACAAGCTCCTGACACTACAAAAGAAAATTTAGCATCGCTAAAATCGAAAAATAAAAACTGTTACGCTTTAAACAAAAGATGTATGTCTACTATAACGTCTTTAGCAGAGCAGTTTTCAACACCTACGGTATTACAACCCAACGCTGATTACAATGAGAGTCGTGAGCACAACATTCGTTTGCCACCTTGTGACACCGAAGTGTTCAAAGGTGATTACGTATCATGGCCGTCCTTTAGGGACATGTTTACGGCCATATACATACTAAACAAACGCCTCACACCCGTGGAAAAACTCTTCCATCTCAATACCAAAACCAGTGGCGAGGCTAAAGAAATTGTAAAAAGGTGTCCATTAACTAATGAAGGTTTTGCTACAGCGTGGAAAAATCTGACCGACCGCTACGAGAATAAACGGGTTCTAGTTAACACGCAACTAAAAATTCTCTTTAATTTGAAAGCGGTCGAATCAGAGTGTGGCATATCCATTAAAAAACTACAAAGGGAGATAAATAACTGCATTTCTGCGTTACAA
The DNA here is from genome assembly GCA_960531455.1 of Urophora cardui. NCBI lineage: Eukaryota > Metazoa > Arthropoda > Insecta > Diptera > Tephritidae > Urophora > Urophora cardui. The sequence goes on along the minus strand of OY482675.1, from coordinate 16,643,966 downwards.
ACGCATGAAATAGACATTTCCAATTGGGACCCCATTTTCACCTTCCTCTGCTCCACAAAACTCCCCGATTGCACCCTAGCGTTATGGGAACAAACTATTGAGAACAAAACGGATATTTCTAAATGGGAGGATATGGATAGATTTTTAACTAACCGATTTCAGACTTTAGAAGCAGTATCAGGTCTAAAAGACAATAAAGCTTCTAAATCTATCAAACCGCCAAGCGGAAATAATACGGGTAAAGCGCCTTCAAAGCTTGGAGTTTACCAAGCAAGCGTCCCCAAGAATGCGTGCAAAATGTGTAAAAACAAAGAGCACCAATTACGCAACTGTCCTCAATTTCGTAGGTTAAATACAGCTGACAAAATATCGTTCATAAAAAACAATAGCTGTTGTCTGAATTGCCTTTCGGCTGGACACACGGTGTCAAAATGCACTAGCTCGTTTAACTGCAGCTCATGTCACTCCCGACACCATACAATGCTCCATCTCCAAACAGGTAAATCAACGACGCCTACAAAACAAAAGGCACAAAACACATCCAAAACCTCTGACGATCAACCTACCACCTCTCAGCAAGCGCGCGAAAAAGCAAAGGGAAATTCCAATAATGTCTCTTCTCTTCACGCCAATACAAGCAAAGGGGTGTTGCTAGGTACGGCAAGAGTAAACGTGCACTACAATGGCATTAATTATGCAGCTAGGGCACTAATTGACTCTGGGTCAGAATGCTCCTTTATGACGGAGCGACTCAGACGTAGAATAAACTTGCCGTCGAAACGTCTCGATGTACAAGTCTCTGGTATAAACAACACCCTTTCAGCTAAAGTAAAACGCGCATGCGCTATTGAACTACGTTCATTAACCGATGCTTTAGTCAATATTCAAGCGGTCGTATTAATACTACCAGAACTAACAGGAGATCTTCCAACGTGCCACGTAAGTGCCATGACTCAGCAAGCATTCCCAGACCTCGAGCTGGCAGACAAAAGGTTCTTCGTTCATGAACCAGTAGATATCATCTTGGGTGGCGATATATACCCACAAATCATATTAGGCGGTATAAGAAAGAATATATTGAATACGCTTCTGGCCCAAGAAACTGTGTTCGGTTGGATATTGACCGGCCGTGCCGATTCACAAAGTCCAGCCAACAAGAGGGTATCATTTTTCAATGAAATACATCTCGATAAACAATTATCGGCCTTTTGGGAGTTAGAGGATGTTCCAAAAAAGAAAGGGTTAACGGAAGATAGTGCGTATTGCGAAGAGTTATTCAAATCGACAACTCACCGGGAATCTGACGGAAAATATACCGTATCTTTGCCTTTCAAAAAGGAATTTTCTGATAGCATCCAATTGGGACCCTCACTACGGAGAGTTTGCTCTCAATTTTATCGAAATGAGACGCGCCTGGCGAAGACACCCGCCCTACAGTCGGAATACAATAGGGTTTTAGAGGAATATGAGACATTAGGACACATGTCAAAACTTCCCTCTGCTGTTCCACCAGAAACTAACGACTGCTACTTTCTCCCCCATCATGCGGTTATAAAAGAGGAAAGTACAACCACGAAAGTTAGGGTGGTGTTCAATGCCTCGTGCCCAACGGCTAATGGCACGAGCTTAAACGATATACTTCACATAGGTCCAGTCCTGCAAGCTGATTTGACCATACTTATTCTGCGATGGAGATTATTCAAATACGTCTTCAATAGCGATATTGAGAAGATGTATCGACAAATATGGGTACAATCAAATCAAACAAAGTTCCAAAGAATAGTCTTTCGTACGAACCCTGACGACCCTATCCGTATCTACGAATTAAAAACCGTTACATTCGGTGTCAATTGCGCTCCTTATCTTGCCATAAGGACGTTACACCAACTAGCAGAAGACGTAGAGACATCACATCCAATCGCATCACATATACTACGTACAAGTATGTATGTCGATGACGTTTTATCAGGGGGGCATACGATCGACTCGGCAATTAAAGCTCGCGATGAAATATCAGAAGCACTAAAATCAGCAGGGTTCTCTCTCAGAAAGTGGACATCGAACTGCAACAAAATTCTACAAGGTATTCCAAAAACTGATTTGCTCAGCGAAGACTTCCTGGAATTCGAAGATACCAGCACCGCCAAGACTTTGGGAATACGATGGAATGCTCATTCGGATCTTTTCTATTTTACAGCAAAACCAATTGAGAATTCGAACATTCCAACAAAAAGAGCAATTCTGTCAGCAATTTCAAAACTATTCGACCCATTAGGGTGGCTCGCTCCCAACGTTATCGTAGCCAAGATCATTATGCAAAATATTTGGCTTGAGGGAACTGACTGGGATGAGAAAGTTTCTACCACCATTTTAGAGCGCTGGCAATCATTTGTGGACGATTACGCTTTCATCAATGAGATTCGTATTCCTAGATACGTTAATTTCAAGCCAAACTCCGACATGGAAATTCACGGTTTCTGCGATGCTTCGGAAAAGGCCTATGCTGCAACAATTTACCTCCGAGTCAAAACAAATAACCAGGTTTTCGTAAATCTACTTATGGCAAAAACTAGGGTGGCCCCAGTTAAGACAATCTCCCTGCCGAGATTAGAGCTATGCGGCGCCGTACTCCTAGCAGACATAATAGATTCAGTCATCGAAAATCTCAACCTTGGACACTTACAGGTAAACCTATGGACGGACTCACCATAGTTCTAGCATGGATCCGAAAACCTCCTTGCTCATGGTCAACCTTCGTCGCCCATCGTGTTACGAAAATCGTTGATAATGTAGGGAACAAAAATTGGTATCATGTAGACTCTGCAACAAATCCTGCAGATCTAGCTAGTAGGGGGGTATCAGCAAGTGAAATAACGTTGAATTCTTTGTGGTGGCAGGGTCCTTCTTGGCTACAAGAAGACAAAAGCGAGTGGCCAAAACAAGATGAGTCGTATAACACGTCAATTGAGGAGAAGAGGGTACACGTAAATGTAGCAAAAACAAAAGATTCAGACATTTTAGCCCGATTTTCAGACTTATCACGAGCCTTGAGAGTGCTTTCATACGTCTTTAGGTTTTATCGACACACGCATCCGAAAACAAAATCGTCTAACAAGGTGAAATCTGAGTCTATTTCGCCCGATGAAATAAAATCAACTACTCAACGGCTGATAGGAATTTATCAAAAAATGCATTATGCCGAAGAATATGGCCTATTAAAAAGCGGTAACACAATCGGAGCAAAAAGTGAAATTCTTCCCCTCAACCCCTTCATTGACAATGACGACATTCTACGTGCTGGTGGTCGTTTGAGTGCATCTCTCGATTTGGCATATAACGAACGTCACCCTATAATCCTGCCATATAACTGCCGACTAACCCGTCTTTTAGTCCAATTTGTCCACAAGATATCATTACATGGGGAAAACCAATTAATGCTGCGTCTAACACGCACGCAGTATTGGATCCCCAGAGTGAAAAACATGATTCGGTCCGTAGTCCACAATTGCAAAACCTGCACCATATATAGAAAGCGAACTCATTCCCAACTTATGGGAAATCTCCCTCAGGAGCGAACCACTTTTTCGAGAGCTTTCACGAATACTGGTGTAGATTTCGCAGGTCCGTTCGACATTAAGTCATAGAGTGGCAGAGGGTGTCGTATGTCAAAAGGCTACGTATGCCTTTTCATTTGCTTTAGCACTAAAGCTATCCACTTGGAAGCTACAAGTGATCTCAGTACGGCTGCCTTCCTCGCGGCGTTTGATCGCTTTATTGCCAGACGAGGATGCCCTAAAAACATGTATTCGGACAACGGAACTAACTTTGTAGGTGCTTCTCGTGCTCTTCGAGCAGAATTCAAAACTTTCATGGCCAATTCCCGAGAAAAAACCCTCTCTAAATATTGCCACCAATCATTGGAATGGCACTTTATCCCTGCAGCCGCACCCCACATGGGAGGTTTGTGGGAAGCTGGCGTCAAAAGTTTTAAAACACATTTCAAAAAGGGGATCATAAATTTACTATTGAAGAGCTCACTACTCTACTATGCAGAGTTGAGTCTTGCCTCAACTCACGACCACTAAGTCCAATCTCCAATGAACCTGCTAGTTTGGAACCATTAACCCCCGGACATTTCCTAGTAGGTGGACATTTGCTGGCTCCACCTGAAATTGATGTAAGCGAAAATCGAGCGTCACTAGTAAATCGTTGGGAAAAGCTTAAGGCCTTACATCAAACTTTCTGTCGAAGGTGGAAAACAGAATATTTAAATGAACTACAAAAACGCATAAAGTGGAAGTTTCCACAAGCTAATTTAAAAGAAGGAGACTTAGTGGTCATTCGCGAAGAGAACATATCTCCAAACGAATGGAGACTTGGACGAATTTCGAAATTACATCAAGGTACTGACAATCGAGTAAGAGTCGTTGTACTCGACACTGCAAAGGGAGAAGTGACTAGACCAATCACGAAACTGGTATTGTTACCATCATGTGAAGAAAATACTTCTTTGCCGCAATAAATGAAATTTTGGTACACCCTAACCCATCAAAATCTTCAACACTGACCTATGTCAACAATCAACCCAAAAAGTAGGTCAATGTGCATAGCAAATGTACAAAAATACCCAACAGATTAAGCAGTTGGCACAGCCGTGTACCAACTCATCTCAAACTAGTCCTCCGAGGACAACTTCGTAAAACATATGTATTTGTATTTTTGCTTCTAAGAAGCCAACAGAAATTTAGTTTTAAGCTCCAAGGAGCCCCAGATTTTCCTAGCGCTTCTCTAAGAAGCCAATAGAAATTTAGGCTTTCGCCACCCCACAATCCCACAAAGCCCTAATACATACTTTGAAGATACCTACAATGCATACATGAATACGTAAACACACACATGTTAAACCACATACCAAAAGCACGTTAAGATTTTTTCCATCCAACAATTCAAACTTCCAAATTTTGTTGCCTCAAAACGAAGTGACATAAATCCAAAATTTAACAACCAAATTAAAAACCTGTAAAAATAAAAATTTGTAAAAATGGGAAAAACAAAAGGAAGCAATTAAAAACGGAGGTTATAGCACATACACTACCACATCAAATGAACTCTCTTTCTAGTCATAGTCATCCAAAAAAAAAAAAAAATTTACCACCAAATATCTCGTGAACCATAAGCTCTTGAGATCTTTGAGAGACTCTCTATCCACCTGAAGAAGTCATTTTTCGCGAACCGTGGTACCCTAATGTAAAGCCGACCCATTTGGTACATAGATGGAAATCTGAGCCCACCACACGGTTGCAAAACAGATGCTGGTAGGTCCCTTTTTAATGTGGCCACTTCGTGCTGACGCACCGCTCCTTGAGTTGCCAGAATCTTTAAGTGAGACATTTTCTTCTGAGTGGCAAACACTTACCTATAACGCCAATAACCCAATTAAAACGGGTGGTTCTAAATAAAATAAATTGCGACCTGCTTGTAACCGTTTGCAAGCCGACACAACGACAAACTGATCGAGACGTAATAACAATGTTGAGTCGCCAAATTATCGTTCTTTTACTTTTCGCTATTATTTGCTTCTCTTCACTTACGTCTAGCTTGCATTTGCTGTTTTCGTCGGCAGCACAGATTGCAGGTAGAATTTGAGGCTTTTGGGAGCCGATGTTGCAGCGCAAACAGAGACCAATTTTTTTTGCCGTTGGTCTTTTCCTCCATCCACCACGAGGTGCTTTTTTCCGGAAGTGAAAATTACAAGGAACCATCTGGAAAGAAAAGAAAACGTAAAAGAAAACATGTAAAACATATAAATACACATATTTCCATTGGAATCTTACTTACCTTGTTTTCTATTCTGCTCGGTCCTTTTCCCACCTGGTCATCCATTCATGCCTTTCTGCAAAGATAAGAAAACAACAAAGTTGTTAGTAATTTTATTAATAAATTATTAAATATACAATATTTTACTCTACTTACCACTATTTCACAAATCAAAACGGGGAAACTTTCTAATAATGTCACACGCCCCCACAAAAACGACTTCTACCGGTAAGTAGGGGAGGGGAAGGGTGTTCTGAATCCGTAAAATTTAGGCGCCGGACGTACCCCGTTTTCGAGGAATTTATGGTTAAAGTTTAGAACTCTCCATATAAATTCGATAGATTTTGCGCAGAACACTTTTCTGCGTTGGCGGCCTTCGGCCGCGCTTATAAAAAATAACCCTGGGCTACGCCATCCGTCCGGACGTGTGCCCTAACCCTGGCTACCGCCACGGTGATGTCCTTCTGCGTAGTACACCCTGTGAAGTCGCTATTAGCAACATTTTTAATAAAAGTGATTTTAACGCAATATTGGAAAATTTATTAAATATATTAGTAATATACGTGTTGTGACTAAAATAAAGAGTGAAAATTGTTTCGTAAATGAGGAATTGGGGTTGTTATTGGTAAAAATTTAAAAACTAACAAATTCCGGGAAAACTAGGTACGTCCGGCGCCTGAATTTAACTGATTCAGAACCCACTCCTCCTCCCCTACAACCAAGTAAAAGTCGTTTTTCTCGGAGCGTGTGACATTATTGGAAAGCCAGCCCATCAAAACAATGAAAATGATAGAACCTATCATTTTCCATTGACAAGAAATGTGTAGCAGTGTTGCCTACACTTTTCGCCAGGGGGAAAAATCGTAATCAAAAATTCCCCCTATCAAACAATATTGACTGATGGTCAGTCTGGTCACAACGACTAACAGCGCCAAGTAAATATGCAAAACTCTTGCCATAAATGCATTTAAATCACAATTTAACTCAATTATGCAAATAAAATTAACGCCATACGGTGTAATTATACAAAAAAAAAAAATTGAAATATTTGCATATAAATTTTGTCAAATTCAAAAAAAATAAACTCTAAATTATTAAAAGGGCATATATTTACACTTAAATTAATGAAATATATGCTTTTCACATTTCAAAACTTAAATTGTGATTGTCAGGCAGTCAAATTGCATTTTTTCCAATCGTCCATTAATACTGATCAATCTAATTACATGGCTTAATTATACCGCTGGACCATACTTTCGAGTATGAACACGGCCTTACGGGTAAAATTATGTAGTAGATTCGCACAGAAGGGAAACTTTTTGGTACCAAGCAATCAGCTGTTTCTGTCACTCGCTGAGCTGCCGAATTTTATATGTCAAATAAAAATCGTCAAAATGATGACAAAATCATCAAATAATCAAAATGACGATAAAAATCGTCAATTGCGCACAGCTGCGAATACTAAAGGGTCGAACACACGTTATATGGAGCGACACATTTGTCGTTGACATCAATTCAGCGTAAACAAGTAGAAAAATCCAATTTTTTGTTGGAGGCCGGAGAATTTGCGTATCGTACGCAAAAATAAATATTTACCTAGTAATTTCAAAAACCCAATAATGAGTTACACAAAAATACAAAAAAAAAACTGCATCTTTTAAGGATCAACTTGTTAGGTTATAACGACGACAAGCGGATCACTTTCGCCTCAGATTTAGGTTCCAAAACAACCAAAATTTGCCACGCTGACCATTGTCACCTTTTCCGCCACCCAACAAACAAACAAAACATGAGAATGTTCGTATTCTCATCAACAATTTTTTCCACAGAAAATGAACCGCACCATGAGCGTAAAGAAAACGACCACATACAAGGCAAAATACGCAAGGCAATGTCTGTTCTGCATCAGGTACCATCCGGTGAGGTTGTGCACGGTTTTCCGGGCTAAGTCCCCGTCCGAACGACTTAGGGAGGTGGTTTTGCATGATCTGTGCCAAAATTGTCTTCGCAGCTCGCATCGGGCGGCTAAATGCAATAATCAGCACTCATGTCGGCGATGTGGTGACCGTCATCATACGCTGCTCCATCTGGAGTCCACCGATAAGCGAACTCGTTGCACCACACCACGAAGCCAAAACATCGACGACGACTCGATTTCATTGACGGCTTCAGATATCACGCTGACAGCCCGAGATGAAGATCGTGATCTCGTCGGGCCAGGGTCATCAAAGCATTCGGCATTAGCTCTCGACGGAAAAACGGAGTCCAGGCGTTTCCGCCCACTCCTACAACATGAAAAGCGGAACGGTTTACAGCTACAAAGCTTCCGACGCTTACGAAAAGATAAGAAGACTCGCGAGCTGAAGAAACAGGACGAAGGCCAGCAAACCATCTCCCAATTCCGCTCCGGGTTAATAACAACAGCCCCCTCCATGCCGATCCAGTGTGTAATTCCACTTGCACCTACGGTAGTGGTCATGCTGGAGGCGGGAGGGCGGCTGCACCCTGTTCGTGCGCTGGTGGACATGTGTGCCACTGCCACAAAAATCACCCCGCAGTTGGCGCATGATTTGCGATTGCCAACACATAATGTTAATAGTAAACGCGGGTGCTTTGTGGTATTACGTGGCAAACATGGCCACTCCGCCAACTTTTCTTCGTATGCCGTTATAGAAAACCACCGGACGGTCACCCCATGTAGAACCATCGATTCAGCAGTTGCCGCTCGCTATCGGCACATACATTTGGCGGATCCCGCCTTCCATCAGGCCTCTCCGGCACCACTAATATTAGGAGCGGAGGTCTACTCAAAAATTGTGCTCCCGAGTATGATACCGGTGGGAATCTTAGGCCCGCTACTCGCCCAGGACACCATCTTCGGATGGATGCTCTCTGGAGCATGCTCATAGGGTAATTCCATCAGTGCAGGAAAGGAACCACGTATATTTACTATTTTTTTTCATCTTCCTTTCCAGCCACATTCAGCAACGGTGACGGACAATGCGCTGGTGGCAACACGTTTACAATGCCAACGATATATGTACCATACATACATGTGTACCTCTCTTTAAGATTGTTGTGAATTAAATATGAATTTTGAAGTTTATTGAATTTTAAATTTTCCCTTTTCTAACTTTATATCAATAAGGCTTAACACTTGGACCTACATTCATATGTAAATCCAGCTTACGTTTGCTGATGGTGGTCACGTTGCTATGCTATTTGCTTGCCGCAAGGGGGCCGGTATGTTTGGGCGAGCAGCCCAAACCAAATTCATAACCACCATAACGTGGTTATTAATGCTCCCCCCTTGTGGCAACCCTGCAAGAGCAACCCTGTCAAACGTCAGTAGTTTTCGAAATAACATTTTTTGTTGTGGTGAGAATTATTGACGTTTTCCGGTTTGCCATTTTTTTCTTCCTTTTTCGATTCGATTGCGATCCCGATCAACAACCAAGCCATCAGCGCCCGTAAGTTTTTTCTGTTCACTACGTGAATATATATACATACATCTCTATGTATGAGCTTATATTTCAATAAATCAACTGAATCTCAAAAAAACTAATTCTTCTGATATTTTTATTTATTATTCCCGGCTTACTGCGGAAACATTGTGGTCCTTCGAGCCGGCTGAAGATGGAATGGACTCGGGTTCAATCCCCGGTGCATCCACTTCCGAAAAGAGTGCTGATGATCGAAAATGGTTTTTCCTGAAATAGCTGTACACTCAACCTTCGCTGTAAATAGTTGTTGAATTTTTTTCCAGTTACCCCAACAATATTATTTTATATTTTATTTATTGGCACACTCTAAACTACATAACTCCACATAAATTACCTGAGCCCCAAACATGACGTCAGCAAAGTATTCGATGGACGTTTTAATTGGTTACTCGTTTTCACAACGAGCACTACAACCGACAAAGGGTATGAGTGGTTCACGGGTGACTTTTATATTACTGCTACGGGAAATTACCTATTAATAAAGCATTGAAATACGCAGTAGGACTTGGGATCATCGTTGTATTAATCCGTATACTCGCTTTTAACATTGTATGTCCTAGGAAGGGAAGTAATAGACACTGGTTCAGAATGCTCCTTTATGACGGAGCGACTCAGACGTAGAATAAACTTGCCGTCGAAACGTCTCGATGTACAAGTCTCTGGTATAAACAACACCCTTTCAGCTAAAGTAAAACGCGCATGCGCTATTGAACTACGTTCATTAACCGATGCTTTAGTCAATATTCAAGCGGTCGTATTAATATTACCAGAACTAACAGGAGATCTTCCAACGTGCCACGTAAGTGCCATGACTCAGCAAGCATTCCCAGACCTCGAGCTGGCAGACAAAAGGTTTTTCGTTCATGAACCAGTAGATATCATCTTGGGTGGCGATATATACCCACAAATCATATTAGGCGGTATAAGAAAGAATATATTGAATACGCTTCTGGCCCAAGAAACTGTGTTCGGTTGGATATTGACCGGCCGTGCCGATTCACAAAGTCCAGCCAACAAGAGGGTATCATTTTTCAATGAAATACATCTCGATAAACAATTATCGGCCTTTTGGGAGTTAGAGGATGTTCCAAAAAAGAAAGGGTTAACGGAAGATAGTGCGTATTGCGAAGAGTTATTCAAATCGACAACTCACCGGGAATCTGACGGAAAATATACCGTATCTTTGCCTTTCAAAAAGGAATTTTCTGATAGCATCCAATTGGGACCCTCACTACGGAGCGTTTGCTCTCAATTTTATCGAAATGAGACGCGCCTGGCGAAGACACCCGCCCTACAGTCGGAATACAATAGGGTTTTAGAGGAATATGAGACATTAGGACACATGCCAAAACTTCCCTCTGCTGTTCCACCAGACACTAACGACTGCTACTTTCTCCCCCATCATGCGGTTATAAAAGAGGAAAGTACAACCACGAAAGTTAGGGTGGTGTTCAATGCCTCGTGCCCAACGGCTAATGGCACGAGCTTAAACGATATACTTCACATAGGTCCAGTCCTGCAAGCTGATTTGACCATACTTATTCTGCGATGGAGATTATTCAAATACGTCTTCAATAGCGATATTGAGAAGATGTATCGACAAATATGGGTACAATCAAATCAAACAAAGTTCCAAAGAATAGTCTTTCGTACGAACCCTGACGACCCTATCCGTATCTACGAATTAAAAACCGTTACATTCGGTGTCAATTGCGCTCCTTATCTTGCCATAAGGACGTTACACCAACTAGCAGAAGACGTAGAGACATCACATCCAATCGCATCACATATACTACGTACAAGTATGTATGTCGATGACGTTTTATCAGGGGGGCATACGATCGACTCGGCAATTAAAGCTCGCGATGAAATATCAGAAGCACTAAAATCAGCAGGGTTCTCTCTCAGAAAGTGGACATCGAACTGCAACAAAATTCTACAAGGTATTCCAAAAACTGATTTGCTCAGCGAAGACTTCCTGGAATTCGAAGATACCAGCACCGCCAAGACTTTGGGAATACGATGGAATGCTCATTCGGATCTTTTCTATTTTACAGCAAAACCAATTGAGAATTCGAACATTCCAACAAAAAGAGCAATTCTGTCAGCAATTTCAAAACTATTCGACCCATTAGGGTGGCTCGCTCCCATCGTTATCGTAGCCAAGATCATTATGCAAAATATTTGGCTTGAGGGAACTGACTGGGATGAGAAAGTTTCTACCACCATTTTAGAGCGCTGGCAATCATTTGTGGACGATTACGCTTTCATCAATGAGATTCGTATTCCTAGATACGTTAATTTCAAGCCAAACTCCGACATGGAAATTCACGGTTTCTGCGATGCTTCGGAAAAGGCCTATGCTGCAACAATTTACCTCCGAGTCAAAACAAATAACCAGGTTTTCGTAAATCTACTTATGGCAAAAACTAGGGTGGCCCCAGTTAAGACAATCTCCCTGCCGAGATTAGAGCTATGCGGCGCCGTACTCCTAGCAGACATAATAGATTCAGTCATCGAAAATCTCAACCTTGGACACTTACAGGTAAACCTATGGACGGACTCAACCATAGTTCTAGCATGGATCCGAAAATCTCCTTGCTCATGGTCAACCTTCGTCGCCCATCGTGTTACGAAAATCGTTGATAATGTAGGGAACAAAAATTGGTATCATGTAGACTCTGCAACAAATCCTGCAGATCTAGCTAGTAGGGGGTATCAGCAAGTGAAATAACGTTGAATTCTTTGTGGTGGCAGGGTCCTTCTTGGCTACAAGAAGACAAAAGCGAGTGGCCAAAACAAGATGAGTCGTATAACACGTCAATTGAGGAGAAGAGGGTACACGTAAATGTAGCAAAAACAAAAGATTCAGACATTTTAGCCCGATTTTCAGACTTATCACGAGCCTTGAGAGTGCTTTCATACGTCTTTAGGTTTTATCGACACACGCATCCGAAAACAAAATCGTCTAACAAGGTGAAATCTGAGTCTATTTCGCCCGATGAAATAAAATCAACTACTCAACGGCTGATAGGAATTTATCAAAAAATGCATTATGCCGAAGAATATGGCCTATTAAAAAGCGGTAACACAATCGGAGCAAAAAGTGAAATTCTTCCCCTCAACCCCTTCATTGACAATGACGACATTCTACGTGCTGGTGGTCGTTTGAGTGCATCTCTCGATTTGGCATATAACGAACGTCACCCTATAATCCTGCCATATAACTGCCGACTAACCCGTCTTTTAGTCCAATTTGTCCACAAGATATCATTACATGGGGAAAACCAATTAATGCTGCGTCTAATACGCACGCAGTATTGGATCCCCAGAGTGAAAAACATGATTCGGTCCGTAGTCCACAATTGCAAAACCTGCACCATATATAGAAAGCGAACTCATTCCCAACTTATGGGAAATCTCCCTCAGGAGCGAGAAGTCATTTTTCGCGAACCGTGGTACCCTAATGTAAAGCCGACCCATTTGGTACATAGATGGAAATCTGAGCCCACCACACGGTTGCAAAACAGATGCTGGTAGGTCCCTTTTTAATGTGGCCACTTCGTGCTGACGCACCGCTCCTTGAGTTGCCAGAATCTTTAAGTGAGACATTTTCTTCTGAGTGGCAAACACTTACCTATAACGCCAATAACCCAATTAAAACGGGTGGTTCTAAATAAAATAAATTGCGACCTGCTTGTAACCGTTTGCAAGCCGACACAACGACAAACTGATCGAGACGTAATAACAATGTTGAGTTGCCAAATTATCGTTCTTTTACTTTTCGCTATTATTTGCTTCTCTTCACTTACGTCTAGCTTGCATTTGCCGTTTTCGTCGGCAGCACAGATTGCAGGTAGAATTTGAGGCTTTTGGGAGCCGATGTTGCAGCGCAAACAGAGACCAATTTTTTTTGCCGTTGGTCTTTTCCTCCATCCACCACGAGGTGCTTTTTTTCCGGAAGTGAAAATTACAAGGAACCATCTGGAAAGAAAAAAAAACGTAAAAGAAAACATGTAAAACATATAAATACACATATTTCCATTGGAATCTTACTTACCTTGTTTTCTATTCTGCTCGGTCCTTTTCCCACCTGGTCATCCATTCATGCCTTTCTGCAAAGATAAGAAAACAACAAAGTTGTTAGTAATTTTATTAATAAATTATTAAATATACAATATTTTACTCTACTTACCACTATTTCACAAATCAAAACGGGGAAACTTTCTAATAATGTCACACGCCCCCAAAAAAACGACTTCTACCGGTAAGTAGGGGAGGGGAAGGGTGTTCTGAATCCGTTAAATTTAGGCGCCGGACGTACCCCGTTTTCGAGGAATTTATGGTTAAAGTTTAGAACTCTCCATATAAATTCGATAGATAAAGAAAAAACTTTTGCGCAGAACACTTTTCTGCGTTGGCGGCCTTCGGCCGCGCTTATAAAAAATAACCCTGGGCTACGCCATCCGTCCGGACGTGTGACCTAACCCTGGCTACCGCCACGGTGATGTCCTTCTGCGTAGTACACCCTGTGAAGTCGCTATTAGCAACATTTTTAATAAAAGTGATTTTAACGCAATATTGGAAAATTTATTAAATATATTAGTAATATACGTGTTGTGACTAAAATAAAGAGTGAAATTTGTTTCGTAAATGAGGAATTGGGGTTGTTATTGGTAAAAATTTAAAAACTAACAAATTCCGGGAAAACTAGGTACGTCCGGCGCCTGAATTTAACTGATTCAGAACCCACTCCTCCTCCCCTACAACCAAGTAAAAGTCGTTTTTCTCGGAGCGTGTGACATTATTGGAAAGCCAGCCCATCAAAACAATGAAAATGATAGAACCTATCATTTTCCATTGACAAGAAATGTGTAGCAGTGTTGCCTACACTTTTCGCCAGGGGGAAAAATCGTAATCAAAAATTCCCCCTATCAAACAATATTGACTGATGGTCAGTCTGGTCACAACGACTAACAGCGCCAAGTAAATATGCAAAACTCTTGCCATAAATGCATTTAAATCACAATTTAACTCAATTATGCAAATAAAATTAACGCCATACGGTGTAATTATACAAAAAAAAAAAAATTGAAATATTTGCATATAAATTTTGTCAAATTCAAAAAAAATAAACTCTAAATTATTAAAAGGGCATATATTTACACTTAAATTAATGAAATATATGCTTTTCACATTTCAAAACTTAAATTGTGATTGTCAGGCAGTCAAATTGCATTTTTTCCAATCGTCCATTAATACTGATCAATCTAATTACATGGCTTAATTATACCGCTGGACCATACTTTCGAGTATGAACACGGCCTTACGGGTAAAATTATGTAGTAGATTCGCACAGAAGGGAAACTTTTTGGTACCAAGCAATCAGCTGTTTCTGTCACTCGCTGAGCTGCCGAATTTTATATGTCAAATAAAAATCGTCAAAATGATGACAAAATCATCAAATAATCAAAATGACGATAAAAATCGTCAATTGCGCACAGCTGCGAATACTAAAGGGTCGAACACACGTTATATGGAGCGACACATTTGTCGTTGACGTCAATTCAGCGTAAACAAGTAGAAAAATCCAATTTTTTGTTGGAGGCCGGAGAATTTGCGTATCGTACGCAAAAATAAATATTTACCTAATAATTTCAAAAACCCAATAATGAGTTACACAAAAATACAAAAAAAAAACTGCATCTTTTAAGGATCAACTTGTTAGGTTATAACGACGACAAGCGGATCACTTTCGCCTCAGATTTAGGTTCCAAAACAACCAAAATTTGCCACGCTGACCATTGTCACCTTTTCCGCCACCCAACAAACAAACAAAACATGAGAATGTTCGTATTCTCATCAACAATTTTTTCCACAGAAAATGAACCGCACCATGAGCGTAAAGAAAACGACCACATACAAGGCAAAATACGCAAGGCAATGTCTGTTCTGCATCAGGTACCATCCGGTGAGGTTGTGCACGGTTTTCCGGGCTAAGTCCCCGTCCGAACGACTTAGGGAGGTGGTTTTGCATGATCTGTGCCAAAATTGTCTTCGCAGCTCGCATCGGGCGGCTAAATGCAATAATCAGCACTCATGTCGGCGATGTGGTGACCGTCATCATACGCTGCTCCATCTGGAGTCCACCGATAAGCGAACTCGTTGCACCACACCACGAAGCCAAAACATCGACGACGACTCGATTTCATTGACGGCTTGAGATATCACGCTGACAGCCCGAGATGAAGATCGTGATCTCGTCGGGCCAGGGTCATCAAAGCATTCGGCATTAGCTCTCGACGGAAAAACGGAGTCCAGGCGTTTCCGCCCACTCCTACAACATGAAAAGCGGAACGGTTTACAGCTACAAAGCCTCCGACGCTTACGAAAAGATAAGAAGACTCGCGAGCTGAAGAAACAGGACGAAGGCCAGCAAACCATCTCCCAATTCCGCTCCGGGTTAATAACAACAGCCCCCTCCATGCCGATCCAGTGTGTAATTCCACTTGCACCTACGGTAGTGGTCATGCTGGAGGCGGGAGGGCGGCTGCACCCTGTTCGTGCGCTGGTGGACATGTGTGCCACTGCCACAAAAATCACCCCGCAGTTGGCGCATGATTTGCGATTGCCAACACATAATGTTAATAGTAAACGCGGGTGCTTTGTGGTATTACGTGGCAAACATGGCCACTCCGCCAACTTTTCTTCGTATGCCGTTATAGAAAACCACCGGACGGTCACCCCATGTAGAACCATCGATTCAGCAGTTGCCGCTCGCTATCGGCACATACATTTGGCGGATCCCGCCTTCCATCAGGCCTCTCCGGCACCACTAATATTAGGAGCGGAGGTCTACTCAAAAATTGTGCTCCCGAGTATGATACCGGTGGGAATCTTAGGCCCGCTACTCGCCCAGGACACCATCTTCGGATGGATGCTCTCTGGAGCATGCTCATAGGGTAATTCCATCAGTGCAGGAAAGGAACCACGTATATTTACTATTTTTTTTCATCTTCCTTTCCAGCCACATTCAGCAACGGTGACGGACAATGCGCTGGTGGCAACACGTTTACAATGCCAACGATATATGTACCATACATACATGTGTACCTCTCTTTAAGATTGTTGTGAATTAAATATGAATTTTGAAGTTTATTGAATTTTAAATTTTCCCTTTTCTAACTTTATATCAATAAGGCTTAACACTTGGACCTACATGCATATGTAAATCCAGCTTACGTTTGCTGATGGTGGTCACGTTGCTATGCTATTTGCTTGCCGCAAGGGGGCCGGTATGTTTGGGCGAGCAGCCCAAACCAAATTCATAACCACCATAACGTGGTTATTAATGCTCCCCCCTTGTGGCAACCCTGCAAGAGCAACCCTGTCAAACGTCAGTAGTTTTCGAAATAACATTTTTTGTTGTGGTGAGAATTATTGACGTTTTCCGGTTTGCCATTTTTTTCTTCCTTTTTCGATTCGATTGCGATCCCGATCAACAACCAAGCCATCAGCGCCCGTAAGTTTTTTCTGTTCACTACGTGAATATATATACATACATCTCTATGTATGAGCTTATATTTCAATAAATCAACTGAATCTCAAAAAAACTAATTCTTCTGATATTTTTATTTATTATTCCCGGTTTACTGCGGAAACATTGTGGTCCTTCGAGCCGGCTGAAGATGGAATGGACTCGGGTTCAATCCCCGGTGCATCCACTTCCGAAAAGAGTGCTGATGATCGAAAATGGTTTTTCCTGAAATAGCTATACACTCAACCTTCGCTGTAAATAGTTGTTGAATTTTTTTCCACTTACCCCAACAATATTATTTTATATTTTATTTATTGGCACACTCTAAACTACATAACTCCACATAAATTACCTGAGCCCCAAACATGACGTTAGCAAAGTATTCGATGGACGTTTTAATTGGTTACTCGTTTTCACAACGAGCACTACAACCGACAAAGGGTATGAGTGGTTCACGGGTGACTTTTATATTACTGCTACGGGAAATTACCTATTAATAAAGCATTGAAATACGCAGTAGGACTTGGGATCATCGTTGTATTAATCCGTATACTCGCTTTTAACATTGTATGTCCTAGGAAGGGAAGTAATAGACACAAACAAAATAAAACAAAACTGTAAAAATTTTGATATTTCTCGGAAAGGATATCAAATAGAGTACTCTTCTTCTCACGCTTGGGGAGATCTCGCTCCAAGTTCCACTGGGTATTTTCGTAATTTTTTTTTTAGCTTTTTTTTAGCTTTAAATTTTTTTTTTTTGATCTAGCTGAAACTCTGGCAAAGTTCTGGCAACACTGGTAGAGACATGCTATAAGGCAATTCGTTTAAATGATACAAACGGTTTCGATTCAATTTCCATGTAAATTGTAGGTTCGATTTTTAGCATGTACAAAACATTTAAATGTTTTGGTTTTTTTGAAGTTCGCTTAATTTTTCAATTTATTTTCAATATCTGGAAAGGTAAGTATTTTCCGAATATTATGAACAATAATTTTTCTTTAAAAAAAGTTAAAATCGGAAAATTATTTTTAAAGTTTGACCTTAAATATATACTTTTTGGTTGCTTGTTTTTCCGACAGGGTAGGAATATTTATATTTATCTATGTCTATGTCTATTATCTACGTCTATCTATAACCGAATTTTTCATACTCGAAACCTCTGGAAGTGCTCTGGCCTTAGATTCATACATATCTACGTATATCTACGTACATCTATATATATACTAGCTGACCCGGCAAACTTCGTTCTGCTCAAAATAGATTTTTTTATTAATTTCATTTCAAAAATTGTTATTACTCCGGTATTATTTTTAATAGAAAATTAACGATTTTTCATTACTTCATTGTGTATACAACTTCAAATATATATAATTTTAGTATTCAGTTTAAGGCTGCACGATACACAACATTTTTAGTTTTCTATTCCGGATATTTATTTTCACTGAGTAAGTAAGAGGATTGATATAGTATACCTCCATAATGGTTTTCAGACCCCTCCTCCAAACCTTTTAGATATATTCAGCCTCAAAAGTTTAGTACGTATGGGAGGTGCAATACCCCATTTTTCGATAAATCTTTTTTTTTTGGGTGAACATGGTATTGATATCGTATATCTGCATAGTGATTTCTATGTACATGCCATGGACGCTTTTAAGGATATTTAGCCTTAAAAATTAAGAGCGCATGGGAGGTTCCACGCCCCCTTTTCCCAAAACTACTGCTCAATTTTCAGGTCCCAACCTTAAACGCTTTTATAGATATTCAGCTTGAAAAATTAAGTTTGTATGGGAGGTGCCACGCCCCCTTTTCCGACAACCTACACTTTTATGCGCAAAAATTGTTTTGATATCATATAGCTCTGTACCAATTTCCAGGTCCCTGACTTAAATCCTTTTAAAGATATTCAGCTTAAAAAATTAAGTGTTGTTGGGAAGTGCCACGCCCCCTTTTCGTATAACTCCTATTATTTTGCGTTAATATGGAATTGTTATTGTTTATCTCCACACCAATTTCCAAGACCCTAGCGTAAACAATTTTAGAGCTATTCAGCATGAAAAATTATGTTCGTATGCGAGGTGCCACGCCTCTTTTTCCGATAACCCCACTTTTATGCGTGGGAAGGGTTTGATATCATTTAGCTCTATACCAATTTTCAGCTCCCTACCTTGAACTGTTTTAGAGATAATCAGCTTTAAAAATTAAGTTGTATGGGAGGTGCCACGCCCCTTTTCTGATAACACCCACTTTTCTGAGTGAGAAGGGGTTTGATATCACCTACCTTTATACCAATTTTCAGTTCCCTACCTTGAACTGTTTTAGAGATAATCAGCTTTAAAAATTAAGGTTGTATGGGAGGTGCCACGCCCCTTTTCTGATAACCCCCACTTTTCTGAGTGAGAAGGGTTTTGATATCACCTACCTCTATACCAATTTTCAGCTCCCTACCTTGAACTGTTTTAGAGATAATCAGCTTTAAAAATTAAGGTTGTATGGGAGGTGCCACGCCCCCTTTTCTGATAACCTCCAATTTTCTGAGTGAGAAGGGTTTTGATATCACCTACCTCTATACCAATTTTCAGCTCCCTACCTTAAACTGTTTTAGAGATAATCAGCTTTAAAAATTAAGGTTGTATGTGAGGTGCCACGCCCCCCTAACATTTTTTTATTTTTTCTTCGACTAAACCTTGGCGGGGTAACAACAAACAAACCCCCCTAAGGAAGTATTTGATTTTGTTCAGCCGTTTTCAAGTTTTAGCGTTACAATTAAATACCAAATCATTTTTATACTCAGCTGTACTAGTACACAGAGTATTATAGTTTTAATCACATAACGGTGGATTGTAACAGAATGAAATAGTCGAGATAGATATAGACTTATATATATCAAAATGATCAGGGTGAAAAGAAAAATCGATTGAGCCATGTCCGTCCGTCTGTCCGTCTGTCCGTCCGTCCGTCTGTAAACACTCTAACTCGCGCAAAAATTTAAATATTTTGATGAAATTTTAAATGCAAGTTGGTATCGACACTGGGACGGTTGGTATTGAAAATGCGCGAAATCGGACCATGACCACGCCCACTTTTCATATATAGAAAAAATCGGAAATTTGTATCTCAGCCACTAATAGAGCTAGAGTGATGAAATTTTACCCACGTGTTGAGCTCAGGCCCCTAAGCAGAAATTTGATGGAATTTTGGAAAATGGGCGGTGCCACGCCCACTTATTAAGGAGCAAACATTGAAAGCTTTATGAGTCATAACTCAGAAACTGTAGGAGATATATCGATGAAATTTGGTACGCGTCATATACTTACTTAGGCAAATGTTTGGACGAAAAATTGTCAAAATCGGTTGACGGCCACGCCCACTTTTATATATGGGTATTATAAAGTGACCTAATGAAAACATTTTAAGCGATATCTCTGTCAAATATAAAGATATATCATTGAAATTTTATGCCAGGAGTCCACCTGCGGACATACAACGAAAAACACAAAAAATTTGGAAAATGGGCGTGGCACCGCCTCTATTTAGAAGCTGGAATATACGAGATTTCTGAGGCCATAACTCGACAAATAATTGATATATAATGACGAAACTTGGTGTGTACACTTCTATTACTCGTGGTAATACATGTTGAAAATTTTAGCGAAATCGGTTGACGACCACGCCCACTTTTATATATGGGTATTATAAAGTGGCCTAATAAAAACATTTTAAGCGATATCTTTGTCAAATATAAAGATAATTCATTGAAATTTTATGGCAAGAGTTCCACAATAGACCGAAAACAAAAAATAGACAAATTTTGGAAAATGGGTGTGGCACCGCCTCTTTTTAAACAAAGCCTATAACTCGACAAATAATTGAGATATTATGACGAAACTTGGTTTATACACTTTTATAACTTGTGTTAATAGACACGCAAAAATTTATTGAAATCGGTTTATGACCACGCCTACTTTTTAACAAAGATATTTCTGGAACACCCTTTGGGAATTTGTAACGTGACATCTTTGTAACTAGAAGTCATAAAGGAATGAAATTTTGCACAAAGAATAATATTCATATGCTTAGTTGGATGGCTGATAAAAATTTTGAAAATGGGCGTGGCTACGTCCACTTTATCTAGCACTCCCTTTATATAAAATACATCGTGTTTCCATCAAACGCAAACAAACAATGAAAGTATACAGCTGAGTATCTAATGTTCGCTTCCACTCGAACTTAGGCTTCCTTACTTGTTATATATATAGATAAATCCCATGTCACATTCTTTGTGCGGGATAAACTTTTAAACTATTGAACCAACATTGTTGGTATTTTGTAGTTAATTATATCTCATTGCGTTCCATTGGGGCTATTAGTATGAATATAAACAATACCAAATGCATATGTACTACATATGAAGAAAATGGGAGCTATTGAAAAGGCGACGTGGCATCACCCCAACAACCTGAGTTATCCGGCAGGTATCGCTGTTGCATTTTATTTATATTTACAATCAATCCAAATTTGAATTCCTCGAGTAAATTCTGGGTTCCTGCCATAACCGAAAACTTAGAAATTGTTACAAAATTTGTGTTAATAATATCTTTCACTAGAATATAATAATATACATAATACAATTTCGCTAAAATTGCTCTAACGAGTAAAGACGAGTTTATCTCCCTTAATTTTTGTTTTTTTTTTCTACTAATTGGTTCACTCAGAGTTGAGTTTTATGCCGGCTCCGAACGGCGAATGCATTTTATGTGAGAAGCATTTTCATGACAGAAATACCCTAGAGGCTATGCCGCCCACTGCCGAGAGGTGACCGCTATTTCTGAAACCCTAATAATTGGGTTCTAATAATTTAAAATTTTTTGTTTGGTGTTTGTTCGAACTGAATAGAACCCGAGACCTCTTTTATGGCAGGCGAGCCCTCCACACACTAGACCACAGCGGCCATTTATGCAATACGCATGCAAAATTTTGTCGAGGTCGATTTATATCCACGCTGTAGGAGTTACAGTAGAAACCCCGTATAGGTATTTCGTAGTAGATTAACTCTAAGTTAAGCAACTCTGGCAACATTGTAAAACTAGCGAGTAAAGCCTATTGGGGCGAATGACTATTTTGAGGAGAGAATAAAAAGGCATTCGTGATTTGTCAGAAGAACGAGCCGGTTGTCCTATGTTTTATTTTATTGCCAGAAGATATTACTACAATGCCTACTTTTTAACGAATATAATTCTAGAATGCCCTGCAGAAATTTGTACCGTGACATCTCTGCAATTAAAAGTCACACATTAATGAAGTTTTTCACTAACAAGGATATTTATACGCTTGGTCTGATTCATTTTTAATTATATGGGAAGGTTTTTGAGATATTGGCAATTTACCGTTATTTGGCCAATGGCTCCACTTAACTGCTTGCCCAGAATGGTGTTGCTGTAGTACGTAGTAAGAGCTGTCAAAAGTTAAAACAGTACAATTGCATTGCAATGCCCACAATGTGTAGCTGTGGCTGTAGCGTGTAGCTGTGGCTGTAGTAGAAGTAGAGTTAACTTTAACTTTGTAGCACGCTACAAGTTTGACAGCTCATTTTTTTAATAGCCCCGACACATAGCATACGTCAATCCGTCTACGTCAACATATGTGACTGACAGCTCAGGTACTTGACGGAGAGGTCGCCACATAGGAAACGTTGACGGATATACATAAATCAGCTGTTTGATTAACCTTTAACTACAGAGGTGGTGGCAAAAATTTAACTCTTTAGTATATTTTGTAATTTCTCTTTTAATTTGCCCTCTTGAAATTCAGTTTTCAGTAACTTCACATCTCCTGATAATTATTGACCATTTTGGTTATATGGAGGAATGTTTTACAAATGAGAAAAAACTCGAAAAGCAAATTGCAAAAAAGTGAAATTCAACAGTAGCTAAAGATTGTTAAATCAAAAGCAATCAGCTGACATAGCGACGGATTGACGTATGCCAAAAGTTGAGTGTTGGGAACTTTGGTACGTTGCGGCGACGGATCCGTCGTACTTGTGACGATGTACATTTAAATGCCCACAGTTTACTGAGCTGTCAGTCACATACGTCGACGTAGACGGATTGACGTATGCTATGTGACGGGCCTATAAGACAGAAATTCGAAATGGAGGACGAAGAAACGGAAAAATTAATTGAACTTGTAAAAAATAAAGAGTTTTTATGGAATTTAACGCATCCCCTGTACAAAAATATAAAAAAGATGTCATATGAGCTACACTGAGCTACAACATTGTGTTCACATTTTCGAGCGTTGCCACAAAATCAGTCATCAGCTGATGTAGTAAGCTATGTAGTTCGTAGCTGTAGTACAACATTCTGGGTAAACAGTAATCCTGTATATCTCCTTTTCATGGCTCCTATAAGTTGTTTCTCTAACTCTTATAGTTTCTGAAATATTGAGAATTCAATTTGAATTTTTTCGATTTTTTGCGCGACGGCTGTGATCGCCTATAACTTTTCCATTTTACCATGGATTTTCTTCGTTGATAGCTTATTTTTTTCCCAATAGAATAGAGCTTCAAGCAAAGGAGTAAAACCGAAACTGAAAACATTGGTTTTAAAGATATTGCCTGACAAAGTCAATTTTTTCTTCAAAAAATCGTAAAATCACTGCGTAAAAGAGATATACAGGATTAAGTGGAGCCATTGGCCAAATAACAGTAAATTGCCGATATCTCAAAAACCTTCCCATAGAATTAAAAATAAACCCGGTTTTCGGAATCAGCGACCGATTTTACGTATAGATAGGGTGATCGCGTTTAGAGTATTTTTTGGTTGTAGAGCAGTATTATAAATAAAAATTTTGAAAATGGGAGTCACTACGCCCACTTTATCCGACATCCGCTTTATATAAAATACACCGTGTTTCCATCAAACGCAAACAGAGAATGAAAGCACATAGCTGAGTATCCAATGTTCAATTTGACTCGAATTTGGGCTACCTTACTTGTTAATTATACATTATATTTATTCAAACAGAAACTATTTAATATTGCAAATCGTCAAGCTGCACCCGAAACCGTATCACAATTTCTATTAGGTATCGAAACCAATAGAAATTAATTACGAAACTCATAAGGGAATGTACAGAAGATCACAAACGCTTTGAGAAGCCGATTAATTTGCTTTGAAGATTGGGTCTTGAACGCCAATTTCCAATGATTGATACAAAAAAAACTCCTGACGGTAGCGAGAGGTTAAAAATTTTGCATATAGGCACAGAAATAGATACATTTTTTAATTAAAAATGCACATAACTCATCTTTATCACATTTAAAAGAAAACTGATCAGACGAAATCGCATAAGTAATATCTATGTAGTTCAGAAATGGATAGAGATCCATAACATAAATTACCAAAACAACCATAATTAAGAAACGTACGTGATCTTCAGATAAATTATCAATAGAAAAGTTTTACTCAAAAAATAGCGCAAAAGTTTCCACGGTTTCAACTAAAAACTGCGAGGAAACACCATTTAAGTTCATACAAGTTGGAATATTTGAAGAACCTTTTTTGGAGCGAACGAAATTCCAGAAAGCTTTTGAGTTTTTTTAGGTCGGTTTCAAACTTACAAATACATATACATATATACATATATGCATAAAGGAGTTGGTCGACTTAACTGTTTAACACAAGACAAATGACACAGGCCTGCAAATTTTAACTTGTTTTCCTTTTCAATTTTATAACTTTTAGACGTGGTACAGTATTGCACGGAAGCGTCGATATGTACATACATACATACGTTGCGAGTTGTTAAAAAATATTAAACTTATAATTTTATGTATCGTGGTTTTATACAACTATCACTGAAGAATAATACAGTCAAATGGGAAATTGTCTTTCCCGATGTTCATTTCATTATCTACCGCTGCATTATCTTTAGGGTGTTGGCTTACCGCATGCCCATATATCAACGGATTTTCCATATGGCTCCTTTTTTAGCACTTCTGGCGATAAATAACCCGGGGTGCCAGCAAAACCGAACCATGCTTGATGATCTCCTTGAACCTCAATTGCAAGGCCGAAGTCTGCGAGTTTTACAGCTGCACCTTTTGCTTTACTAGCTAATAATAAATTTTCAGGTTTGAGATCACGATGCACAACACCATTTTGATGGCAGTGGTTTACCGACTCGAGTATTTGTTGAATGCAATGAGAAGCATCCGCCTCTGAATAGAACTCACGTGCTACAATATCTTCGAATAGCTCACCACCAGTGACACTGCAATAAAAGTTATTAATATGTACATGTTTTTTAGATAGATATATATGTATTTATGTATGTAGATGTCAAAAAAAGTGTTACAGTCTGTGATTTATTGTTTTTTGTTTGCTTTGATTTCAGCGATTTACCTACCACGAAAAATCGTTCCAAAAGAAAGAAATTTTACATTCTTGTCTCACACCTAAAATGTAAATTGAACATCTGTTGATTACACTGTGTACAGGTCAAAAATCAACAGAGATGAGACATACCTAATAAAGATAATTCGGGAACGCTGACCACGATGGTGCTGTTAATTTTTCCAGGTTAGTCCTCGTTTAGGAGATATCTGACTTTCAAGTTATGTCCGCCTGTACGTATAGTTCGTCGGTTTAAATGCAAACTATTTCCTCAGTTTGCGAGATATAAGATTTAAACTCGTTATACGAGTATACTATTATGACC
Organism: Urophora cardui; assembly: GCA_960531455.1. NCBI lineage: Eukaryota > Metazoa > Arthropoda > Insecta > Diptera > Tephritidae > Urophora > Urophora cardui. The sequence continues at coordinate 16,618,391 of OY482675.1, read as the reverse complement.
AAATTTTAATACTAAGGTCAGACCACCCACGAGGTTATTGCAGAATATCAAATTTGATTGCTTCACTAACAAGTATCTGTCAAAACCAAAATCGCAAAATGATAACTTTTTGAGATAACCGCGATTTATATATTTCTTGTTTTCCCAGAATTTAATATTGGCCACAGTCCGAATTTTTTCGATTGGTATACCTTTTCGGATAGCTTGAGGATATAAGGAAAGCATCAAATAAAAAAATTATGTCTGTGATGAGAACATTTCACGTAAAAAGGATATACCTAAAGGGTAACACCTGCCATGCAAAATATACCTATACTAACCCATTAGTGGTCAAAGCAAAACTACAATAATAATTTGAATTTTTTTTTATTAATTGATGGTGATAAATTGAAAGTATTGTGAGGACCCAAATCCCGAAGAGTTGGATACATGAAGTCTGACCCAGCCTAATGTGATCATCATAAAAATTGAAATTGGCATACATACATACATATATACCAGGGATTATCACACTAATACTTTCACACATTGCGCATGTGTTAATAGCATAAAAGCTCTTCGCTACACTCAAAAGAAACTTGACAATGATGAAAACTAAAATTTTTAATTTGGAAATGGATATTATTATTTTATATAAATTTCACAAAAAACACAAACCAATAAATTAAAATAAAAAAATAAAAGCAAAAAATGCAAAAAACATGATTCCTAATAAAAATATAACGTAAAAAAATTAAAATAAAAAAAACTACCCCCAACACACAATCATTCACAAGCATTCAGAGACTGCTCGAGCAACCAGAGACATATGTACATAACTGTTATATGAAATCTTCAAACAAATTGCCTCACAACAATTAAAAAATTCAAAAAGCTTTTTCTTTCATTTCTTGAGAGTTATTTCAAACAGAAAAAAAATATTTTTCAGCCGTAAGTATTATGTTTGAAAATATTTTTTTTCTGTTGCTCATAACGATTAATATTCAGCTTTTATTTTTTCAATTGCCTCATAACAGTTATTCATGAGAAAAAAATTTTTCCGTTGCTCGTAACTTTTATTTTAAAATTTGTATTTGTTCCGTTGCCTCATAACTTCTATTTCAAGTTTTTTTAATTTTTTCGTTATATTGTGAGTATTATTTTGCGGAATATGCTTCTTTTTCTGGTCATAGGACTTAATTTTTCGGTGAATAATATGATATACATATGTACATACGTGAATGGGTGATTAAATGACTTAGTGTGGTAGGTATTTGTCGTTCATGCTAGAGGTCTCGGGTTGGGATTTTTAAAAGCAGCGTTTACTCCTCGGAAGTGATTTGTAGATAAGCGTTCGAGTAAATCATATTTGGTACACAGAAAAGTCCTCCTGCTTTCCTCCGCCTTCAGTAAAAGTCCTTATAACTCAGAGCCTATTTGACTTAAATCAATGATATTTCGTATATGGGTCACTACATCGAGGTTAAGACAACTTTGGAAAAATGTGCGTTGTCGCCCATCCTTAGCCGATCTGGCTTTTTAGCTAAGGAAAGAGAAAAAATAAGAAAATAAGAATAGTAATAGTTAAAGAGTAATGGGGGGGGGGAAGAGAGAATAGGAAACGGAAGAAGAGAGAAAGAGGGAGAACTGAAGCTTGGTGGCAGATGGAAGATCATAAATTAATTCGATTTTAATTTCGATTTCGGCTTCGAATGGATTTCGCTTGGATTTCGATTTTGGTGTATTGCCAATTTTACTTTAATTATTATATATAATTAAAAAAAAAAATATTGAACTTTCTTCCGCAGAAGACTTCGCGAGTATGGATGAGTCAATAAATATAATAAAACGTTCAATGTATGTACATTAGAGTGCGTTTAATTTGTATGAAAAAAATTAAGAGTTCGTAGAAAGACTGTATCGCCTCCTCAATCAATAGTAACATGCTCAAAGATGTCACACATAATTTTGGTTCCGATTGATGACGGTTTAGTTGAGTGTCGTCACAAGGGTAAAAAAAATTTAAGTTCTACACTCAGGGAAAAACAGCATTTTAAAATCAAAAATAAAATTTTTGTTTTCATAATGCACGTTTTACACCAAACCATTTTTATTTTAACAATGAAAATGTTTTAAATTAAAAAAGAAATCTTTGAATTAAGAATGAAATTTTTGAAGTAAAAATGCATTTTGGATTCAAAAAGAAACATACTTAAATTAAAAATGAAAATGAATGTTGATTCAAAAACTCGCTCTTTGTTCAAATTTTTTTTTGTGAGAAAATATTTTTTGTGAGAAATCCAACAAAAACAATAATGGGAATCCATTTTTTTAAATTTTGTTTTTACAATGATTCATATAATTTATGGATTCTTTTTTAGAAAAAGGGAAGTATAAATAGGTTACTACAATTCTATATAATGTTTAATGTTCCACTATGTGATGGCTTTGGATTGAATTTCAGGTTGATGTCATGGTTCGAATCCGGAGGAGAATATAAAATAAAGAAGAAAAAGGAGAATAAGAAATAAAGATAGCAAACAGTTAAGGCGAAGTAGAAAAGAAGAGGAGAACAAGCGGAGGCTATATTTTTGTAGTTGGGACTCGGATTGAGAGAAGACGAAGAGAATGCCGTTGGATACAATTTCGAATGCGGACAGCGTGTTTTTTTCTGATAGTGCTTAGAATAAAAATAAACATTTTTAAATTTAAAATGTTTTTTCTTGATTTAAAAATTTTACAATGAACATTTTTAAAATAAAAATGTTGGTATTTACATCACTTTTAAATACGTTTTTGCCCATTTTAAGCACGTTTTCGTATGTTTTTATAATTTTTTTCCCTGAGTGTATGGTCATATGAAATTTGACCCCCGTGAAAACCACTAAACCGTCATCAATCGGGACCAAAATTTATATTTGTTATTATTGAGCATAGAAGTATTGATTTTTGGTATTAGATAATTTAAAAAATATTTTGATTTTTTCACCCGTAATAGATTTTTCTGAATTTTGACCTTAATGCACCACGCCTTAACCGCCACCAATCTGGACCAAAATTTATCCGTGATTTCTTTAACCATGTTGAGGGGGGGATACAGTAAAATATCGTTAATTTGAATTTTAAACGCAATCTAATGTACATACATATCGACAATACCGTACTAAGTCTGATTACCACAATGCTTTGTTTTTTTATTGCTATCGATTCTTTCGAAAAATCGTAGACAATTTTAAGAAAATTTACGAAAGTGTTTCGTAATATTTACAAAATATTTCGTAATATATACGAAAAAAATATTAGAAAATGGTTTACGAAAGCCCTTTCGTAATATTTACGAAAGATTCGTAAAATTAGATTTTGTTGAGAAAAATCCTTTATATATATATATTAATACGAAACTTTCGTACATTTTACGAAACTCTACACTAAAAATAAAATTTCGTAAAAAAACTACGAAAGACTTTCGTAGTCTACAGTTTCGTAAAATGTACGAAAGTTTCGTATGTATTACGAAAGCATTTTTCTCAACAAAATCTAATTTTACGAATCTTTCGTAAATATTACGAAAGGGCTTTCGTAAACCATTTTATAATATTTTTATACTCAGCTGTACTAGTACACAGAGTATTATAGTTTTAATCACATAACGGTGGATTGAAACAGAATGAAATAATCGAGATAGATATAGACTTATATATATCAAAATAATCAGGGTGAAAAGAGAAATCGATTGAGCCATGTCCGTCCGTCCGTCCGTCCGTCTGTCCGTCCGTCCGTCTGAAAACACTCTAACTCGCGCAAAAATTAGATATTTTGATGAAATTTGAAATGCAAGTTGGTATCGAAACTGGGACGGTTGGTATTGAAAATGGGCGAAATCGGACCATGACCACGCCCACTTTTCCTATATAGAAAAAATCGGAAATTTGGTATCTCAGTCACTAATATAGCTGGAGCGATGAAATTTTACCCACGTGTTGATCTCAGGGCCCTTTGAAGAAATTTGGAAAATGGGCGGTGCCACGCTCACTTATTAAGGGTCAAACATGAAAAGTTTTATATGTCATAACTCAGAAACCATTGAAGATATATCGATAAAATTTGGTATGCGTGATTTACTTACTTAGGCAAACATTTGGATAGAAAATTGTTAAAATCGGTTGACGGCCACGCCCACTTTTATAGATGTGTATTATAAAGTGACCCAATAAAAACATTTTAAGCTATATCTTTGTCAAATATAAACATATATCACTGAAATTTTGTCGAATGAGTTCAACTATGGACGTAAAACAGAAAACACAAAAATTTTGGAAAACGGGCGTTGCCACGCCCACTTATTAAGGGGCAAACATTGAAAGTTTTATGAGTCATAACTCAGAAACCGTTTAAGATATATCGATGAAATTTGGTACGCGTGATATACTTACTTAGGCAAATGTTTGGACTAAAAATTGCCAAAATCGGTTGACGACCACGCCGACTTTTATATATGGGTATTATAAAGTGGTCCAATAAAAACATTTTAAGCTATATCTCTGTCAAATATAAAGATATATCATTGAAATTTTATGGCAGGAGTCCAACTGCGGACATAAAACTAAAAACAAAAAAAATTTTGGAAAATGGGCGTGGCACCGCCTCTTTTTAGAAGCAGGAATATACGAGATTTCTGAGCCCATAAATCGACAAATAATTGGGATATTATGACGAAACTTGGTGTGTACACTTTTATTACTTGTGGTAATACATGTTCAAAATTTTAGCGAAATCGGTTGGCGACCACGCACACTTTTATATATGGGTATTATAAAGTGGCCTAATAAAAACATTTTAAGCGATATCTTTGTCAAATATAAAGATAATTCATGAGTTCCACTATAGACCGGAAACAAAAAATATAAAAATTTTGGAAAATGGGCGTGGCACCGCCTCTTTTTAGACAAAGGAATATACGAGATTTCTTAGCCTCTAACTCGACAAATAATTGAGATATTATGACGAAACTTGGTTTATACACTTTTATGACTTGTGTTAATAGACACGCAAAAATTTATTCAAATCGGTGTATGACCACGCCTTCTTTTTAACAAAGGTATTTCTGGAACACCCTTTGGAAATTTGTAACGTGACATCTTTGTAACTAGAAGTCATAAAGGAATGAAATGTTGCACAAAGAATAATATTCATATGCTTAGTTGGATCACTGATAAAAATGTTGAAAATGGGCGTGGCTACGCCCACTTTATGCAGCACTCGCTTTATATAAAACACCGTGTTTCCATCAAACGCAAACAAACAAGGAACGCATACAGCTGAGTATCTAATGTTCGATTCCACTCGAACTTAGGCTTCCTTACTTGTTTTCGTATATATTACGAAATATTTCTTAAAATTATACGAAACACTTTGGTAAATTACCTTAAAATTGTCTTTACGAATAATTTCGTATATTTTACGAAAGTTTTCGTAACATATCAAAGGATTAAAAGATTTACGAAATACTTTTGTAATATATACGAAATACTTTCGTACAATAATATTTTACCATACAAGTCTTCTATCATTGTAAATTGTTGAGTCGGTGCAATAATATAAAAAATTATTTTAAGTAGTAAGTGCGTAAAGAAAATAATGTATAAAAGAATAATGCATTGTATATAAAAAGACAATATTTATTTTTTTATGTCTGTTCGAGCGCATCCCCATCTAAACTGGTTTCTCAACCAAGCTTAAGCAACAACAACAAAGGAGAGCTGCAGTGATATGTATATGTATATATTTATGTCTTACTGTTCGTCTTATTCCAATGTATTGTTGTTCCTGTATATTTTTGTTTACCATTGCGGTATATTTTCAATTGTTTACATTTTCATGTTTCTTATATATTTATGTCTCCAAAATTTTGTTTACATTGTTCATTTTTTCCAATGTTACCTGTTCCATATTTTTTGTTGATTTTCTAGTCAGTCGATTAAAACAAGAGATTTGTGTAAGTTTCGCTTCTCTGTTTATGTTTATATTTAAGCATATGTATCAATACATATATGTATATAAACGTAATCATTGTGTTTGTTTTTCCAGTCCTGATGATGATCTCAGGCTGAGATCGAAATATTGACAATTAAAAATAAAAATTAAAATTAAAAATTGTTTTTAATTTAATTTGTGGCCTGGAGCTCAATAAGGAAAATATATATATTCGGCCAAAAAAGTTCATAAAAATGTACAAACGAAGAGCACATCGTGAAGAAAGCAACGTTTCTGGAATTTACAAAAACATCAAAAACAAATATGATATACGGACAACCAAACACATTAAGGAATACCAACGAAATTTGCAACAAATTACTAGACTAGCGGAATCGACAAGGTATATGGAGAGATGCAAAAGAAGTGGCTTAATTCCCAATTTCGTTAGCAATGCCTCCAAAAACATCATACGGACAATAAATAACAACACCTGCAACAACAAAATACCAGCAAAGTTCTCAACCCCGGTTTCTACATTCGTCAACAACTTGCAAACAAAATTGGTAAATTTAATCCTCGAAATGAAGCATGAAATATACAGACAAAAACAAATAGAGGTAAATATGCTGGAAAAATTGATAAAACAACAAATTGACATACATGACTCAAATGCATTGTTCGAGAGTGAGAAAATATTAACAAACAAATTAGCGACAAAAGTTAAAAATACACAAAAGAGGAAGTACGAAAATCTGAGAGCAAAACACCAACAGATATTAAACATTAGGGTGGTACCAAAATGGTTTTGTAACAAAACAAATATTGACATACCAACAGACATTCAGTGGCTCTTATCTCTTGGACCAAAACATGCTTTACCAACTGAGAACAAAAACTTTCCACTATTTAAATTTATAGCGGACGGTGAAAATTGTATACAAACAATTAAGGATAAAGAAAGACAAGAAATAGAAAGAAACAACTTGACTACAATAATGCGTGATCACTTGAATAGAACAACGGCTTCCGCTAGAGATAAATTTATAATCCAGACACTTCATTCTACACAAAAATTCTTAAAGAATAATAAACAGCTATTGGTTTTAAATGCTGACAAAGGGAATGTAACGGTATTAATGGGCAAATCTGAGTATGAGGCAAAAATGGAAAGATTAGTAAACGATATAACTACATATAGAGTGTTAAAACGTGACCCTACCAATAAGCTACAGGATAAAAACAACGATTTAGTAGAAAGAATGTTTAAAAGTAAATTGATTGATCTAAATGAAAAAAAACTGTCTTACATGTAAAACAGCCAACCCTCCCAGAATTTATGGTTTACCAAAAATCCACAAGGAAGCCACCCCTCTTAGGCCTATATGTTCGTCCGTCAATTCGCCGTCCTATAATATATGTAAATACTTGACAAATATACTCAAAAATTTGACCAAGTCCTCCAAATATAACGTCAGAGATGCATTGGATTTCAAAAATAAGATTGGAGGCTCGTATATATATGATGATGAAATTTTAGTGTCGTTAGATGTTGTCTCGTTGTTCCCTAGTGTCCCAGTTGATTTGTCCATTGAGATTATATCCTCAAGATGGGAAGAAATCCAAAAACATACATCCATGACAAAGGAATTATTCCTGACAATTCTAAAATTCTGCATCAAAGAAAACTCGTATTTCAAATTCAACAACAAAATATATGAACAGAGATCAGGAATGCCAATGGGTTCGCCGGCGTCCCCTATAATAGCTGACATATTTATGGAAGACCTACTTAGCAAATTTGAAAGACAATCTGCGCAGAAACCGAGACTACTTACAAAGTACGTCGATGATCTATTTGCCATCATCAAAGCAGAAGATGCAGATAATATACTACACATACTTAACAATTATAATAGATCAATAAAATTCACAATAGAAAAAGAAAACAACTACCTCATTTGGACACACTAATAATTAGAAGAAACAACAAAATAACCTTTGCGATGTATTGCGGAACGAATTTCCGTCATCCCTTGTCAAGTTTGATTTGGTTATAAACCGGTTTCGGCTATGTGCCATCTTCAGTATCTTGTTTCGTTCTGAGTTAATTCTCGTTGGTTCGTTAGTATTTATAGTCGTTAATGTCCGTTATTTTGTCCTCGTTAATTGATCATGGGCTACGTGTGTGTGTGTACGTGCGCGGTCAGGTATGTTAGTCTTGTTACCTGCGGTTCCTTCATTATCGTATGTATGCGTGCATAGTGCTTTGCCTTAATTCTTATGTGGTTCAGGTAGGTAAAAGTCTGTTATTGTTTTCTTTTGTGAAGTTTTATTTCTGTCATTAGTATATTTGCTGTCCTTTTTTTGGTATATTAGCCTGAGTGGCTCAAACAGTGTGTCCGAAGCTGTGTTTATTTGTTCGTTTATAATTTCCCCCCTGAACGTTTTCTGTTTGTATATTTCCATGTTCTCTAGTATGTTTAGTCGTTTTCCTTTATATTCGACGTGGAGGATTTTGGCTGCTTTTCCTATCTTCGTTGGAGCACATTTGTTTTGTGCCATGTGGTTGGCGAAATTCGATTCCACAATGGTTGATGATTTCTTTATTTTCTTGTTGTAGTCTCTGATGTGTTCCCGATATCTTGTTTTTATCTTTCGTCCTGTTTGTCCTATGTAACTGTTTTGGCATTCGCAAGTTAGTTTGTATACCCCTTGTTTATCAAATATGTCTTCTTCGTTAACGTTGTTTCGCAGTAGTTTTCCAATGTTGCTCTTGGTTTTGAATGCAGCGTTGATGTTGTACTTTTTAAGTACTTTGGCCAATTTGTATGACGTCAGTCCAGTGTATGTTAAGGCCGTCCATGTTTTTTCTTCTCTTTCTTTGTCATCCGATTTTCTTGAGGTAAAGTTTTTCTGTATTCCTTTTATTAGACCTCTTGTATATCCGTTGTTCTCCGCTATTGTGTATATGGTGTTGAGTTCTTTGCTGTAAGCCCCTTTTTCTAACGGAGTGCGTTCGAGTCGTGTTATTAATTGTCTGAATGCGGCGTTTTTGTGTTGCTGAGGATGGTTCGAGGTGTTGTGTATTATTGTATCCGTAGCTGTAGGCTTCCTGTATATTTCGTATGCAAATTTGTTGGTCCCTTTGTTTATACTTATTGTTAGGTCCAAGTAATTTATTTTCCCTTCTTTCTCTGTGTCCATAGTAAATTTTATATTTCTGTGTTGATTGTTGAGGTAGTTCAGTATTTGTTCCTCTTTGTTTCCCGATATGAGGCAGATGATGTCGTCCACATATCTCGCGTAGAACTTTACTCCTAGATTTGTTGTCAGTTCCTCCATGAATTTTCCTTCTAAGTCTTGCATAAATGCCTCCATTAATATTGCTGAAGTGGGGTTCCCCATTCCGAGTCCATTAGTTTGTCTATATAATTTGTTGTTAAACTTGAAATAATTTTGGTCCAATGTCGTTTTTAAAGCGCTAATGGTCTCTTTTGTACTGTCTTTATCTGTTTTTTCTGCTAATATTTTTTCTATAATTTTTACAGTTTCTGTCGTTGGTACCGATGGATATAGATCCTTAACATCAAACGATACCAGTTTCGGGTTCTTGGGTATGTTTAAGTCCTTAATTTTTTCAACTAGTTCCGTCGTGTTTTTAATTATGTACTTGTTGCTCAGTTCTAGTTTTCGGTTAGTAGGGCTTTCAAGTGTTTAGAGAGTCTATATCCGGGTGCTGATTTGTGGTTTATGATTGGTCTCATAGGTGTTCCTGTCTTATGTATTTTCGGCAATGCAATTAATGACGGAGCCGATGGATTCATCGATGTCAAGAAGTAAGTTCTTTGTTCGTCAATCGGAAAAAAGATTTTGAGGAAAGCGGAAACCAGCATTCTTAGAAGCGAGATCAAGAGTCTGCATGCGAAGAAAGAGCGCGTAAACAAGGAACTACTGGACATCCATCTGGAACTTTTGAATATTATCCCAGTTGTCCCTCTACTGGAAGCACTGGATACATTGAGCGAGGAGACAAAACGGATTATAGAACTGAAATACAAAACACTGAACAAAAAACTTCTCGAACTTGACAAAAAACAAAACAAGAATAGAAGCCCGCAGCAAAACGAAACGTCTTTCTACCCAAGACTAGTTAATTTGACTAATCTTACAATAAATTGCACAGAAAAAAACTTACTACAAAAAGGACTAAAACATAACATAAGCAGCTATGACAAGAAAAGAGACATAGAGAACACCATCGTTGATACGGAAATGGCGATATCTCTAATACCAAAAGAAGAGCAGGACCATGCACGGCACATATGCAGACACATAATAGAAAAAGACATCAAATCGTCGCAGAAAACAAAAACAACAAACGAGGACAAAACTATCAAGAATTTGAAACGAAAACTAAAAGACAACAAAATAATAGCGACAAAAGCGGACAAAGGTAATACGACGGTATTAATGTATGAACAGGAGTACAGAGAAAAAACGGAGAATCTGATTAAAGACATGAAGTGCCGACAAGTTAGAAAAGACCCGACAGAGGACTACCAAAAAGCAATAAAGCAAACGATAAAACAATCGAGAACTACAATTGACGAACAAAGAACTTACTTCTTGACATCGATGAATCCATCGGCTCCGTCATTAATTGCATTGCCGAAAATACATAAGACAGGAACACCTATGAGACCAATCATAAACCACAAATCAGCACCCGGATATAGACTCTCTAAACACTTGAAAGCCCTACTAACCGAAAAACTAGAACTGAGCAACAAGTACATAATTAAAAACACGACGGAACTAGTTGAAAAAATTAAGGACTTAAACATACCCAAGAACCCGAAACTGGTATCGTTTGATGTTAAGGATCTATATCCATCGGTACCAACGACAGAAACTGTAAAAATTATAGAAAAAATATTAGCAGAAAAAACAGATAAAGACAGTACAAAAGAGACCATTAGCGCTTTAAAAACGACATTGGACCAAAATTATTTCAAGTTTAACAACAAATTATATAGACAAACTAATGGACTCGGAATGGGGAACCCCACTTCAGCAATATTAATGGAGGCATTTATGCAAGACTTAGAAGGAAAATTCATGGAGGAACTGACAACAAATCTAGGAGTAAAGTTCTACGCGAGATATGTGGACGACATCATCTGCCTCATATCGGGAAACAAAGAGGAACAAATACTGAACTACCTCAACAATCAACACAGAAATATAAAATTTACTATGGACACAGAGAAAGAAGGGAAAATAAATTACTTGGACCTAACAATAAGTATAAACAAAGGGACCAACAAATTTGCATACGAAATATACAGGAAGCCTACAGCTACGGATACAATAATACACAACACCTCGAACCATCCTCAGCAACACAAAAACGCCGCATTCAGACAATTAATAACACGACTCGAACGCACTCCGTTAGAAAAAGGGGCTTACAGCAAAGAACTCAACACCATATACACAATAGCGGAGAACAACGGATATACAAGAGGTCTAATAAAAGGAATACAGAAAAACTTTACCTCAAGAAAATCGGATGACAAAGAAAGAGAAGAAAAAACATGGACGGCCTTAACATACACTGGACTGACGTCATACAAATTGGCCAAAGTACTTAAAAAGTACAACATCAACGCTGCATTCAAAACCAAGAGCAACATTGGAAAACTACTGCGAAACAACGTTAACGAAGAAGACATATTTGATAAACAAGGGGTATACAAACTAACTTGCGAATGCCAAAACAGTTACATAGGACAAACAGGACGAAAGATAAAAACAAGATATCGGGAACACATCAGAGACTACAACAAGAAAATAAAGAAATCATCAACCATTGTGGAATCGAATTTCGCCAACCACATGGCACAAAACAAATGTGCTCCAACGAAGATAGGAAAAGCAGCCAAAATCCTCCACGTCGAATATAAAGGAAAACGACTAAACATACTAGAGAACATGGAAATATACAAACAGAAAACGTTCAGGGGGGAAATTATAAACGAACAAATAAACACAGCTTCGGACACACTGTTTGAGCCACTCAGGCTAATATACCAAAAAAAGGACAGCAAATATACTAATGACAGAAATAAAACTTCACAAAAGAAAACAATAACAGACTTTTACCTACCTGAACCACATAAGAATTAAGGCAAAGCACTGTGCACGCATACATACGATAATGAAGGAACCGCAGGTAACAAGACTAACATACCTGACCGCGCACGTACACACACACACGTAGCCCATGATCAATTAACGAGGACAAAATAACGGACATTAACGACTATAAATACTAACGAACCAACGAGAATTAACTCAGAACGAAACAAGATACTGAAGATGGCACATAGCCGAAACCGGTTTATAACCAAATCAAACTTGACAAGGGATGACGGAAATTCGTTCCGCAATACATCGCAATCCTACCCTGTCGGAGAAGCAAACAACAAAAAAGAAAATAACCTTTGACTGGCACGAAAAGCCCACTGCATCAGGGAGGCTAATAAATTACCATTCGAAGCATGAAAAGAAGATTATTATAAATACTGCCAAAAATTTTATAACTAGAGTACTCTCCATAAGTGACAAAATATACCACAAGAAAAATATTCCTTTAATTAAGAAAATTCTGACAAACAACGATTTTCCTTCCTACTTGACAAATAAAATGATAAACCTCTTCTACGTTGGAAATAAATTAGAGAGATCAAATAAAGAACCAAAGATATTTAAAGCAATGACATATGTCCCGGGGATATCGGAAAGAATAAAAAGGTCCAGTATATATGACAAAGAAAATTATAATATCGCATTTACATACAACAATTCCTTAAAACTCTTATACAGTAATACTAAGGACAAAATCCCGAAATATGAGAAATCCAACGTTGTGTATGAAATTCCATGCAGTGGTAACGGGTCCCACGTATGCGAAAAGGTATATGTGGGGACAACAAAATCCAAATTAAAGACAAGGATTTCCGCTCATAAGTCCAATATAAAACTAAGGAATAATTCTTCGGACAACAAGACAGCCTTGTCATACCATTGCGGCAGTACGGGACATTATCCAGATTTTGACAATGTAGCAATTTTAGACAATGAAAAACACTATCATAAGCGATAAACCCTTGAAATGCTACACATTTGGAACACCCCTAGTACAAAGAGAATGAACTTTAAATCCGACACTGACAATTGCGCTCATGTATATAGAAATTTGGTCATTCGACAACAACAATTATAACAATGCATGTTTGTTTGTTCGAGCGCATCCCCATCTAAACTGGTTTCTCAACCAAGCTTAAGCAACAACAACAAAGGAGAGCTGCAGTGATATGTATATGTATATATTTACTGTTCGTCTTATTCCAATGTATTGTTGTTCCTGTATATTTTTGTTTACCATTGCGGTATATTTTCAATTGTTTACATTTTCATGTTTCTTATATATTTATGTCTCCAAAATTTTGTTTACATTGTTCATTTTTTCCAATGTTACCTGTTCCATATTTTTTGTTGATTTTCTAGTCAGTCGATTAAAACAAGAGATTTGTGTAAGTTTCGCTTCTCTGTTTATGTTTATATTTAAGCATATGTATCAATAGCTATATGTATATAAATGTAATCATTGTGTTTGTTTTTCCAGCCCTGATGATGATCTCAGGCTGAGATCGAAATATTGACAATTAAAAATAAAAATTAAAATTAAAAATTGTTTTTAATTTAATTTGTGGCCTGGAGCTCAATAAGGAAAATATAGACAATATTTATATATAAAATAAATTGTGATATTTTCCAACTTGATTAAACTTAAGGGTGAGTACATTAGTTGCATTTACTTTTTCCTTTTTTCGGTCTTATCTATTTTCCTAAATAAATACTTAATAAAATAATATAAACAGATATTTCTATACTCAGAGAAAAAATTTTAAAAACATATGAAAACGTGCTTAAAATGGGCAAAAACGCATTTAAAAGTGATGTAGATACTGTAGCATATCAGAAATATTTGAGTACATTCAACTCGTAATTTAAAACACAAAAAATATGGAATGCACTAAAAGTGCATTCAACCTATTTCATTTATTAAAATTTATAACGTAAACAAACAACAGCCAAATTTTATGCTGACGCCGTATTTCTGATTTGTCGCATTTGCCTTTAAGCTGTCGTATGTACGTATGTATGTGCATGGGCACTTGACTACACATTAAATGCATAAGCCGTACATATGTACATACATATTTACATAGCTAGTAAGAATTAGTGTAAATATGTATTATAGTAAATAAGTAGTACATAAGAAATTTTGTGTATAAAAGGAATTGATTCTGTTCAATAAAAATCAATTATTGACTCGCTGCCCAAATAGCGAGAACAACAAGAAGTTGTTTTAATTAAATGATCGCTGAGGAAAGGGCGATAGTACCAACAAAACAAATTGCTTTTATTAGTAAGTCGCCGAGGAAAGGGCGACAACACATGGCGATCCTTGCCGTTCATCCTTGCCATTGATCGATGCCAGTGATCCTTGCGATTAATCCTTGCCATTCATCATTACCATTGATCCTTGCCATCAATCATCGCCAGCGAAACTATTATTTGGCACAACCATTGAGGGCAATCTTAAACGATAATATATCAGCATAATCTCAAAACGGCAGGACATACCATTGAAGGCATTGGAGGCTTTGAGGGCAACCTTAAACGATAATATATCAGTATCCATGGAAGGCTTCGAGGAACTTTGGGAAGAATTACGACCGCGACATCAAAATCAACAACATCAGCAACATCAAAATCATCAAGAACAGCAAAATCAACAAGAACAGCAACAGCAGCCAGAACTACAACCAATTCAAGGTCCTAGAGCAATTACGATCGAGGAATACAGGCGACGTCAACAACGCCCAGCTGCCCGAGAACCTGCACAACCACCGAAACCTTCATACCACAGGAGACAGGGTGGTAAGAAATATCAAGCGCGGCGACGAATAGCTACACTGTATCAACAACTCGTTTTTGCGGATACAACCGATAAAAGAAAATATATAAAACAAGTAAGGAAGCCTAAGTTCGAGTGGAATCGAACATTAGATACTCAGCTGTATGCTTTCATTGTTTGTTTGCGTTTGATGGAAACACGGTGTATTTTATATAAAGCGAGTGCTGCATAAAGTGGGCGTAGCCACGCCCATTTTCAACATTTTTATCAGTCATCCAACCAAGCATATGAATATTATTCTTTGTGCAACATTTCATCCCTTTATGACTTTTAGTTACAAAGATGTTACGTTACAAATCCCCAAAGCGTGTTCCAGAAATATCTTTGTTAAAAAGTAGGCGTGGTCATAAACCGATTTCAATAAATTTTTGCGTGTCTATTAACACAAGTTATAAAAGTGTATAAACCAAGTTTCGTCATAATATCTCAATTATTTGTCGAGTTATAGGGTGAGAAATCTCGTATATTCCTTTGTATAAAAAGAGGCGGTGCCACGCCCATTTTCCAAAATTTTTCTATTTTTTGTTTCCGGTCTATTGTGGAACACATGCCACAAAATTTCAATGAATTATCTTTATATTTGACAAAGATATCACTTAAAATGTTTTTATTAGGCCTCTTTATAATACCCATATATAAAAGTGGGCGTGGTCGTCAACCGATTTCGCTAAAATTTTGAACATGTATTGCCACAAGTAATAAAAGTGTACACACCCGGTTTTGTCATAATATCTCAATTATTTGTCGAGTTATAGGCTTAGAAATCTCGTATATTCCTGATTCTAAAAGGAGGCGGAGCCACGCCCATTTTCCAAAATTTTTGCGTCTTTAGTTTTATGTCCGCAGGTGGACTTCTTCCATAAAATTTCAATGATATATCTTTATATTTGACAGAGATATAGCTTAAAATGTTTTTATTGGGCCACTTTATAATACCCATATATAAAAGTGGGCGTGGTCGTCAACCGATTTTGACAATTTTTAGTCCAAACATTTGCCTAAGTAAGTATATCACGCGTACCAAATTTCATCGGTGTATCTTCAACGATTTCTGAGTTATGACTCATAAAACTTTCAATGTTTGCCCCTTAATAAGTGGGCGTGGCACCGCCCATTTTCCAAAATTTTGGTGTTTTCTGTTTTATGTCCATAGTTGAACTTATTCGACAAAATTTCAGTGATATATCTTTATATTTGACAGAGATATAGCTTAAAATGTTTTTAATAGGTCACTTTATAATACACATATATAAAAGTGGGCGTGGCCGTCAACCGATTTTAACAATTTTCCATCAAAATGTTTGCCTATGTAAGTATATCACGCATACCAAATTTCATCGATATATCTTCAATGGTTTCTGAGTTATGACATATAAAACTTTCCATGTTTGACCCTTAATAAGTGGGCGTGGCACCGCCCATTTTCCAAAATTTCATCAAATTTCTTCATAGGGACCTGAGCTCAACATGTGGGTAAAATTTCATCGCTCCAGCTATATTAGTGACTGAGATACCAAATTTCCGATTTTTTCTATATAGGAAAAGTGGGCGTGGTCATTGTCCGATTTCGCCCATTTTCAATACCAACCGTGCCAGTCTCGATACCAACTTGCATTTCAAATTTCATCAAAATATCTCAATTTTTGCGCGAGTTAGAGTGCGTACGGACGGACGGACGGACGGACGGACGGACGGACATGGCTCAATCGATTTCTCTTTTCACCCTGATCATTTTGATATATATAAGTCCATATCTATCTGGATTATTTCATTCTGTTACAATCCACCGTTATGAAATCAAAACTATAATACTCTGTGTACTAGTACAGCTGAGTATAAAAACAAATTGCGATCGAAAGGCTGACTAATGGCCTTCTGAACTAAATACTAACAAACCTTATGGCAACCTTGCGGCTGCCTATTGAAGGGCAAGAGACCAAAAATCCTTGCCGTGTCAATTCTGGACACTAACAATTTTTGTCATAATGAATTTTGTATTTTCACCATAAAATACATATATACATTTTTCTGGCCTAAGCCACAGCAATGCTAATTTTAATGTTTTAACTAAATAAATAAATATATACATAAATTGTTACAAAAATAATTATTGTGATTATAATGCCCAAATCAAGGAATCCAGTAGGCTCACTTCCTAATGAAATAGAGACTAGGGACTTCATAAAGGAATTAGAATCCTTAAGGACTCTTTGGCGTATCATAGGCATGACTAGGGAACCAACATTAGAAGACGTCATCAACCCTACGACAAGAATAGAAGAAACACAACGTGCATTTGAAAAATTCGGTATTTTCAGATTTTAGGAATTTTTTTTTTAATAATATTCAATCAATATGGGTGGAACAACATCAAAAATTGATAAACCCAACGCAAATGTAGTTAACTCCATAGAAATTGATCACAGCGAAGCTTTAGATTCAATCAAGCTAATTCTTCTTGTTATTGCAATTGTATCTTGTATAAATTTATTTCTAAAGATTTATTCGGTACACAACAAAATTCTGAAAAAGCGATATATTAGTCGTGCAAATGGATTAGACAAAGTATAAAAATCAATACCGAATAGATACTTTTCAATGGATAATTGGGATAATATATATGCATCACTACTAAATGAAAAATCCATTGCAGAAAAATCATACAAGTGCATTAACAAGAATGTTTTTATTAGAAGAGAAACAATTATTAAGCATTTAGGTTTTATAATAGATGCATTAAATAGAATAGGAAACGCCTTGAGAAATATAAATAGTAAACTTACAGCTGATCATCAAAAGCAGGCATACCAAATATACCTACACGCAGGGATAAGCTTGTTTCATCGCTAGCACGATACGAGATTGAAGAACAAGTACCCACGTCATTCAACAAAGACATAAAAATTGACACAAATTCATTACTACCGGACTATCCAACGGAAGCCGAAAACAAAAATTCTTCAAACGATAAAGAAGAACCTAAAACTCATTCAGAAAGTGCCAATAATTCAAACACTCAGACAGCGGTAGATTTCATTAAAACAGCATCGTCTGTCCTACCAGAGTTTGATGGCAACTCAGAAAATCTAAATAGCTTCATAGATGCACTCGACATCCTAGACCAAATCAAGGATGCTCATGAAGCACTTGCAGTGTCTATGATAAAAACAAAACTAAAAGGCACAGCAAGAAATTGTATTCAGAATGAGAATACAATACAAGATATAAAATTAAAATTGAAAAGATCAATCAAAGGCGAATCAGTAGAAGTATTAACAGCAAAACTGCTAAACATCCAACAACGCAGTAAAACAGCCAACCAATATACTACTGAAATCGAAAAATTAACAAAATCATTAGAAGGAGCATATATATCTGATGGGTTAACCTCAGATTTAGCAGGAAAATATGCTACATAAGCAGCTGTAAAGGCTATGTGTAAAAATTGTGCTAATGATAAAGTAAAACTAATCATGCAAGCCGGAACGTTCACCTCAATGAACGAGGCAATTTCAAAATTTACAAACAGTTGCACTGAAGTAACAGGCAACCCAAACGCAATATTGAATATAAGACAACAAAATCATTACCGCGGCAACTTCCGTAGAAACTTTTCCAATAACAATTATAGAAATTATTGATCTAACCAAAGATATAACAATTTTAACAGATCAAACAACAATTACTCACAAAGACAAAATAGG
This sequence comes from Urophora cardui, assembly GCA_960531455.1. NCBI lineage: Eukaryota > Metazoa > Arthropoda > Insecta > Diptera > Tephritidae > Urophora > Urophora cardui. Next base: position 16,599,683 of record OY482675.1, on the reverse strand, counting down.
AATTTTGGTAATCAACAGCGACAAAATAATCGCAACAATACCAACAACACTCGCAATGTTCGTAATTATACCCAGCAGGAAAACCAACAAACTCCACTCCAAACATAGAAAGAAAAATTTGTGTACTTAATTTACACCTAAACAGCTACATATCCTCCAAAACAACTTTAAATAATTCAACTTCAACTCTTCTAATAGATACAGGAGCTGACATTTCTCTAATAAAAAAGGGAAAAATTCAAAATGATGTTAAAATTAATGAATTACAAAAAACAGATTTAAAAGGCATTGGTCAGGGTATAACAAACACCCTTGGAACAGTTAAAACAGATTTAAAGGGTGACGATCTTTTGATTCGACACAAATTTCACATAGTAGAAGATGACTTCCCAATCCCGTGCGACGGAATTTTGGGACTTGATTTCATTAAAAAATATAATTGCATTTTGGACTATCAAAATGATAAAGATACCTTGATATTACGTCCATATGATTTCCCAGAAAATATAGAAATTCAAATGACAAATGAACCGAATATTAATTGCATATCAGTACCAGCTAGATCAGAAGTAGTTCGACAAATTTACATAAAAAATAACAATACTGAATTATTCATACCACATCAACAATTAGCAGAAGGAATTTTTATTACCAATTCAATAGTAAACCCAAATCAAACATTTGTTAGAATTATTAATACAACAGATAAAAATGCAACTATCCAAAATTACAATATCAATACAGAAAATTTAAACGACTACATAATTGTAAATAATCAACAGAAAAATGAAGCAAATAATAAAGAAAAATTAGAAAGATTAAATAAAAATTTTCCATCATTCGCTAAATCACAACTTAATACTTTATGTTCAGAATTTATTGATATATTTGCATTAGAATCAGAACCTATAACCACTAATAATTTTTACAAACAAAAACTTTATATGAAAGACGACAATCCAGTTTACGTAAAAAACTATAGAATACCAGAAGCTCACAAACAGGAAATTACTAAACAAGTAAATAAGCTAATACAAGACGACTTAATAGAACCATCAATGTCAGAGTACAATAGTCCTATTCTACTAGTACCGAAAAAGTCACTCCCAGGTAATAACGATAAAAGATGGAGACTAGTTATTGACTATAGACAGGTAAATAAAAAGCTAACTGCAGATAAATTTCCATTACCAAGAATCGATGATATTCTAGATCAATTAGGTAGAGCAAACTATTTTTCTTGCTTAGATTTAATGTCAGGTTTTCATCAAATAGAATTAAGCCCAGAATCCCGAGATATAACATCGTTTACAGCAGACAATGGTACTTACCGTTTCAAAAGATTACCTTATGGTCTTAAAGTAGCCCCAAATTCATTTCAAAGAATGATGACTTTAGCATTCGCCGGTCTAAAACCATCACAAGCATTTTTGTATATGGACGACTTAGTAGTATTAGGATGCTCCGAAAAGCATATGATTAAAAACTTAAAAGATGTATTCACAACTTGCAGAAAATACAATTTAAAATTGCATCCAGATAAATGTCTATTTTTCAACCAAGAAGTTACTTATCTTGGACACAAATGCACAAGTAAAGGAATTTTACCTGATCCCAGTAAATACAAAATAGTTCAAAATTATCCAACTCCCAAGAATCCCGACGAAGCTAAAAGATTCGTTGCATTCTGCAATTACTATAGAAGATTTATACCAAATTTCGCGGAATACTCTAGAATATTAACAAGACTTTGTAGAAAGAAAGTAGTATTTAATTGGACAGAAGAATGTGAGAAATCATTCAACTATCTAAAAAATGCATTAATTAGCCCAAACATTTTACAATATCCCGATTTCAATAAAGAATTTTACATAACAACAGATGCAAGCGGATACGCCTGCGGAGCAGTGCTAAGTCAAGAATACGAAGGAAAACAATTACCAGTTGCTTATGCCTCTAGATCTTTCACAAAAGGCGAAATAAATAAAGCAACGATTGAAAAAGAATTAGCAGCCATTCATTGGGCCATCACTTATTTCAGACCGTACGTCTACGGCAGAAAATTCACAATCAAAATAGACCATCGACCCTTAACTTACCTTTTTTCGATGAAAAACCCATCATCAAAATTAACTAGAATTCGACTAGATTTGGAAGAATATGACTTTGGGGTGGAGTACATAGCAGGAAAAGAGAATTATGTAGCAGACGCACTATCGCGTATAGATATACAAGATTTAAAAGAAATATCAATCGAAGCATGTAAAATATTGAAAGTTACCACTAGATCGGAAACTAAGAAAAAATCCAGTAATAATATAAAAAATGAAGAAAAATGTCACAATGAGAACCCTATAATATACGAAGCGCTTAATAAATGTGAAGTAAAAAAGGTAGCTCAGCTCGTTTTCGACCCCCCGAAACTGCAGTTCAAAAAGGGAAAGAAAATTTTGTAGCGAAATAAATATTGATAATTTAATTGTTGAGGCGAAGATTGATTTAGATCAATTCTTTGCCAGGCTTATGAAAGAAGCCGGCAATTTGAAAATAAATAAAATACAATTGTCCTTAGGAGACAAATTGTTTAAGAATAATTATACTCGAGTAGATAAATTTAAAGAAAAAGGTACCAAAGTTCTCAAAAATTTAATCATTGCATTAACTCCGGAGGTTATGCATGTGACAGATAATGAAAAAATTAAAACTATTCTTCATAAATATCACGGTGATCCTGTTAATGGTGGCCACCCAGGAATCAATCGTACAACAAATAAAATAAAACAAAAATTCCACTGGAAAAATATGAAAAATGACATAAAACAATATATTAAAAAATGCGATCATTGTAATAAAAATAAAACAAGAATACATTTAAAAGATCCAATGACTATAACCGAAACACCAACTAAGGCATTCGATGTAGTTCAAATTGACACAATTGGACCATTTCCAAAATCATTGAATGGAAATGAGTATGCAGTCACCATAATATGTGACTTAACCAAATACCTAGTAGCAATTCCAATTGAAAGTAAACACGCAAAAACAGTAGCCAAAGCTATATTCGAACATTTTATTCTCATTTATGGATGTATGAAAACAATACTGACAGACATGGGAACCGAATATAAAAATAACGTTTTTCAAGAACTAAGTAAATTGTTAAAAATTGAACACAAAACTTCAACACCTTACCATCATCAAACGTTAGGCACTGTTGAACGTAGCCATAGAACATTCAATGAATATGTACGTTCATACATATCCATTGACAAAGACGATTGGGATGAGTACCTCAAGTACTTTACTTATTGTTATAATACAACACCTTCAACAGTTCATGGTTGCTGTCCTTTTGAACTAATATTCGGAAAACCAGCACCGACATACGAATTTCTACAAGAAGATACAATCAGCCCACTGTACAATTACGAGGCTTATGACAAAGAAGTTAAATATAGACTTCAAATAGCACAGGAAAGAGCTAATAGATTAGTAAGACAAGCTAAAGAAAAACAGAAAATTTATTATGATAAGAAAATTCAGCATAAGGAAATAAATATAGGAGATTTAGTCTTAGTAAAATATGAAACCGGTCATAAATTAGACAGTAAATATAAGGGGCCCTATAGAGTAATAGGTATTGATAAACATAATAACTATAGTTTAACTCCCTATAGGGTAAAAGATATTGATAAGCATAATAATTATAGTTTAACTCCCTATAAAGTAACAAATATTGATAATCACAATAATTATACACTAAGCTACATGAATAAGAAAATCATAGTACATAAAAATAGACTTAAACCTATAGAATAAAAATTTTTCACTTTTTCCAATAAATGTAAGTATGTAAGCACAAAACAAAAACTGAAATGTTAATTTTACCGAAATAAATAAATAAACACAAGCAAGTAAGATACAAAGTACATATTTATTTCAAAAGTTTCATTTTAAATTTACAAATTTTCATTTTTAAAATAAAAACGATTTGGTTTAAAACGTGCATAAAAATAAATTTTTTTTTCTCTGAGTGTAGCTGCTTGAATTTTAAGGTTTTAAGTTTTATCTTTATCTTTATCTTTATCTGTATCTTTATCTTTATCTTTATCTTTATCTTTATCTTTATCTTTATCTTTATCTTTATCTTTATGTTTATGTTTATGTTTATGTTTATGTTTATCTTTATCTTTATCTTTATCTTTATCTTTATCTTTATCTTTATCTTTATCTCTATCTCTATCTCTATCTCTATCTTTATCTTTATCTCTATCTCTATCTCTATCTCTATCTCTATCTCTATCTCTATCTCTATCTCTATCTCTATCTCTATCTCTATCTCTATCTCTATCTCTATCTCTATCTCTATCTCTATCTCTATCTCTATCTCTATCTCTATCTCTATCTCTATCTCTATCTCTATCTCTATCTCTATCTCTATCTCTATCTCTATCTCTATCTCTATCTCTATCTCTATCTCTATCTCTATCTCTATCTCTATCTCTATCTCTATCTCTATCTCTATCTCTATCTCTATCTCTATCTCTATCTCTATCTCTATCTCTATCTCTATCTCTATCTCTATCTCTATCTCTATCTCTATCTCTATCTCTATCTCTATCTCTATCTCTATCTCTATCTCTATCTCTATCTCTATCTCTATCTCTATCTCTATCTCTATCTCTATCTCTATCTCTATCTCTATCTCTATCTCTATCTCTATCTCTATCTCTATCTCTATCTCTATCTCTATCTCTATCTCTATCTCTATCTCTATCTCTATCTCTATCTCTATCTCTATCTCTATCTCTATCTCTATCTCTATCTCTATCTCTATCTCTATCTCTATCTCTATCTCTATCTCTATCTCTATCTCTATCTCTATCTCTATCTCTATCTCTATCTCTATCTCTATCTCTATCTCTATCTCTATCTCTATCTCTATCTCTATCTCTATCTCTATCTCTATCTCTATCTCTATCTCTATCTCTATCTCTATCTCTATCTCTATCTCTATCTCTATCTCTATCTCTATCTCTATCTCTATCTCTATCTCTATCTCTATCTCTATCTCTATCTCTATCTCTATCTCTATCTCTATCTCTATCTCTATCTCTATCTCTATCTCTATCTCTATCTCTATCTCTATCTCTATCTCTATCTCTATCTCTATCTCTATCTCTATCTCTATCTCTATCTCTATCTCTATCTCTATCTCTATCTCTATCTCTATCTTTATCTTTATCTTTATCTTTATCTTTATCTTTATCTTTATCTTTATCTTTATCTTTATCTTTATCTTTATCTTTATCTTTATCTTTATCTTTATCTTTATCTTTATCTTTATCTTTATCTTTATCTTTATCTTTATCTTTATCTTTATCTTTATCTTTATCTTTATCTTTATCTTTATCTTTATCTTTATCTTTATCTTTATCTTTATCTTTATCTTTATCTTTATCTTTATCTTTATCTTTATCTTTATCTTTATCTTTATCTTTATCTTTATCTTTATCTTTATCTTTATCTTTATCTTTATCTTTATCTTTATCTTTATCTTTATCTTTATCTTTATCTTTATCTTTATCTTTATCTTTATCTTTATCTTTATCTTTATCTTTATCTTTATCTTTATCTTTATCTTTATCTTTATCTTTATCTTTATCTTTATCTTTATCTTTATCTTTATCTTTATCTTTATCTTTATCTTTATCTTTATCTTTATCTTTATCTTTATCTTTATCTTTATCTTTATCTTTATCTTTATCTTTATCTTTATCTTTATCTTTATCTTTATCTTTATCTTTATCTTTATCTTTATCTTTATCTTTATCTTTATCTTTATCTTTATCTTTATCTTTATCTTTATCTTTATCTTTATCTTTATCTTTATCTTTATCTTTATCTTTATCTTTATCTTTATCTTTATCTTTATCTTTATCTTTATCTTTATCTTTATCTTTATCTTTATCTTTATCTTTATCTTTATCTTTATCTTTATCTTTATCTTTATCTTTATCTTTATCTTTATCTTTATCTTTATCTTTATCTTTATCTTTATCTTTATCTTTATCTTTATCTTTATCTTTATCTTTATCTTTATCTTTATCTTTATCTTTATCTTTATCTTTATCTTTATCTTTATCTTTATCTTTATCTTTATCTTTATCTTTATCTTTATCTTTATCTTTATCTTTATCTTTATCTTTATCTTTATCTTTATCTTTATCTTTATCTTTATCTTTATCTTTATCTTTATCTTTATCTTTATCTTTATCTTTATCTTTATCTTTATCTTTATCTTTATCTTTATCTTTATCTTTATCTTTATCTTTATCTTTATCTTTATCTTTATCTTTATCTTTATCTTTATCTTTATCTTTATCTTTATCTTTATCTTTATCTTTATCTTTATCTTTATCTTTATCTTTATCTTTATCTTTATCTTTATCTTTATCTTTATCTTTATCTTTATCTTTATCTTTATCTTTATCTTTATCTTTATCTTTATCTTTATCTTTATCTTTATCTTTATCTTTATCTTTATCTTTATCTTTATCTTTATCTTTATCTTTATCTTTATCTTTATCTTTATCTTTATCTTTATCTTTATCTTTATCTTTATCTTTATCTTTATCTTTATCTTTATCTTTATCTTTATCTTTATCTTTATCTTTATCTTTATCTTTATCTTTATCTTTATCTTTATCTTTATCTTTATCTTTATCTTTATCTTTATCTTTATCTTTATCTTTATCTTTATCTTTATCTTTATCTTTATCTTTATCTTTATCTTTATCTTTATCTTTATCTTTATCTTTATCTTTATCTTTATCTTTATCTTAGTGTTAATTTTTTATTTTTATTTTTCTTTTTATACTCAGCTGTACTAGTACACAGAGTATTATAGTTTGGATTGTAACAGAATGAAATAATCGAGATAGATATAGACTTATATATATGAAAATGATCAGGGTGAAAAGAGAAATCGATTGAGCCATGTCCGTCCGTCTGTCCGTCTGTACGCACGATAACTCGCGCAAAAAATGAAATATTTTGATGAAATTTGGAATGCAAGTTGGTATCAAGACAGGAACGGATGGTATTGAAAATGGGCGAAATCGGACCATGACCACGCCCACCTCCCCTATATAGTAAAAATCGGAAATTTGGTATCTTAGTCACTAATGGAGCTGGGATGACAAAATTTCACCCACGTGTAGAGCTCAGGCCCTTATGAAGAAATTTGGTGAAATTTTGAAAAATGGGCGGTGCCACGCCCACTTATTAAGGGTCAAACATTGAAAGTTGTGTAAGCCATAACTCAGAAACCGTAGCAGACATATCGATGAAATTTGGTACGCGTGATTTACTTGCTCAGGCAAATGTTTGGACGAAAAATTGTCGAAATCGGTTGACGACCACGCCCACTTTTATATATGGGTATTATAAAGTGACCTAATAAAAACATTTTAAGCGATATCTCTGTCAAATATAAAGATATATCATTGAAATTTTATGGCAGGAGTCCAACTATGGTCATAAAACAAAAAACACAAAAATTTTGGAAAATGGGAGTGGCACCGCCTCCTTTTAGAAGCAGGAATATACGAGATTTCTTAGCCTATAACTCGACAAATAATTGAGATATTATGACGAAACTTGGTGTATACACTTTCATTACATGTGGTAATACACGTTCAAAATTTTAGCGAAATCGGTTGACGACCACGCCCACTTTTATATATGGGAACTATAAAGGGGCCTAATAAAAACATTTTAAGCGATATCTCTGTCAAAAATAAAGATAATTCATTGAAATTTTGTGGCGTGAGTTCTACAATAGACCGGAAACAAAATATAGAAAAATTTTGGAAAATGGGCGTGGCACCGCCCCTTTTTAGACAAAGGAATCTACGAGATTTCGGAGCCCATAACTCGACAAATAATTGAGATATTACGACGAAACTTGGTTTATACACTTTTATAACTTTTATTAATAGACACGCAAAAATTTATTCAAATCGGTTATGACCACCAAATTTTAGAAATGGGCGTGGCTACGCCCACTTCATGCAGTACTGGCTTTATATAAAATACACCGTGATTCTACCAGACGCAAACAAACAATGAAAGCATACAGCTGAGTATCTAATGTTCGATTCCACTCGAACTTAGGCTTCCTTACTTGTTCTTTTTCTTTTTTTCTTTCTTTTTCACAGGATTATCTACTTAAGTGGATCGGAACGACGTCCGCGTTTGCAAATTGCGATTTCCAAAGTTTCCTATGTTTGTCAGGACAAGTATAAGCAATAAGTACCTCTTAGTTTATTAGTTACTAAAATTAATATTAATGTAAATGTAAAATATTAAAATAAATAAAGAACTTTTAAATTAATTGAATAAGTTAATTTTAGTAGACATTTAAAATTAAAATGAAATTATGTAAACTTATTTCTTATGCATATATAAAACATCTTTCTCTTAGCATTATTTTATTGATATAAATATTTCGAAAAAGTTTTTAAATTTCGTTGAAATATAAATCATATCGTCGCTCCCAACGAAGACTAGCACGGTCCGTTGTTCGCGTGGAAGACTGACATGCTTCGTTGTTCGCGTGGAAGACTAGCACACTTCGTTGTTCGCGTGGAAGACTAGCATACTTTATTGTTCACGTGGAAGACTAACACACTTCGTTGTTAGCGTGGAAGACTAACATGCTTGACTTGTTTGGGTGAAAACTAACATACTTCTGTTTGTTAGAAATAAGCTTAGGGGTTAAGCACATAAGAAGGATAGTCCTAAGAGTGAAAGATATTTGATAAGTAAGTGCAAGAAACATTCTATTACTTATGTTTGTACATTGGATTTGTCAAAAGACATTTCTCTTTAGTGTTTACACGGTTTGATTCTGTATCCATATAAGAAAGTGGCATATACATCTGACAAAACATATCGTGTAATACCCCTTCAAGAACTGAAGCATGCTAGTCTTCCACGCGAACAACGAAGTATGCTAATCTTCCACGCGAACAACGAAGTGTGTTAGTCTTCCGTGCTAACTGAACCGTGCTAGTCTTCGTTGGGAGCGACGATATGTACATATATATATGTGTGTAATAATTAGGGATTTTTTAACTTTAAGCTAAAAAATAATTTGGTCAATTGTACAACAATTTGACAGCTGTAACAGCCTTCGTAAATGTACGAAAGCGGTTTAGTAATATTTACGAAATCTTTCGTTGCTCTAAAGTACGAAAGTATTTCGTAAATAGTACGAAAGCCTTTGTAACTACTACGAAAGGATTTCGTAAATACTACGAAAATATTTCGTAAATGGTACGAAACCTTTCGTAAATACTACGAAAGTATTTCGTAAATAGTACGAAAGCCTTCGTAAATATACTATTATTTACGAAACCATTCGTTGCTCAATTTTACGAAAGTATTTCGTAATATGTACGAAAAATTTCGTAATATTTACGAAATATTATTTTGAGTGTAGACTACGACAGTCTTTCATAGTTTTTTACGAAATTATATTTTTAGTGTAATTACATAACGGTGGATTGTAACAGATTGAAATAATCGAGATAGATATCGTCGCTCCCAACGAAGACTATCACGGTTCAGTTAGCGTGGAAGACTAGCACGGTTCGTTGTTCGCGTGGAAGACTAACACACTTCGTTGTTCGCGTGGAAGACTAGCATGCTTCATTTCTTGAAGGGGTATTACACGATATGTTTTGTCAGATGTATATGCCACTTTTTTGTATGGATACAGAATAAAACCGTGTAAACGCTAAAGAGAAAGCCAGGATTTATTTGCACAACCTATGCCGATACTTAAAAGTAGGCCTAGTACAAGTCTAGGAATATTTGAAACTCATATACTTTTCAAAAAGTGAAGCATGTTAGTCTTCCACGCAGAGAACTGAAGCATCCTAGTCTTCCACGCGAACAACGAAGTGTGTTAGCCTTCCACGCGAACAACGAACCGTGCTAGTCTTCGTTGGGAGCGACGATATGAACTTATGTATGTCAAAATGATCAGGGTGAAAACAGAAATCGATTGAGCCATGTCCGTCCGTCCGTCTGTAAACACTCTAACTCGCGCAAAAATTGGAATATTTTGATGAAATTTGGAATGCAAGTTGGTATCCAGACTGGGACGGTTGGTATTGAAAATGGGCGAAATGCATTCGCCGTTCGGAGCCGGCATAAAACTGTAGGTCCACCCAATTAGTAGGAAAAACCAAAAGGAGCACACCTCGAATTGGGAGAGAAGCTCGGCCATAAAACTCGTCAGAGTTATAATAGCGCCATTGTATTATTATTATTATGTTATTATCTCACATACCCTCACACCAATTCAGGGCCGCCGAGAGGAAATCTGGGCCCGGGGTCAAAAAAACTACGGGCCCCCATACTAAATGAACAAATTCTCAAAATCCAAATTCAATTAATATATAGTTACGAACGTTAATGTATCTATACATTAATACAGATCAAGTAAATGTGTTTACATAGAAATATACATATTAGGGTGGGTCAAAAGTATTGTTCAAAAGGCACATCCAGTTTCTGAATCCATGGGTCATACTGAGTAATATTGTCCATGGGACCATAGGTCTGAATGAATTTTGTTTAAATATATATTGCCTTATTTGCAAGAAATAAATTTCTTTAAATTGGAATAAAAATATTTGTTGGTAGTAATTTGGTATATCAAAAGACCTTAATTAACACAAGTGAGCCTTTCTGGCCTTAGCAGCTGCAAAATTATATATTATAGTGTCAAAATCCAACTGTCTCGCTGTTGGTGCTTCAATACAAAGCATGCCAAGTCCTGTAAGGCGTTCTTGAGTTGAACACGATCGATGGAAATTCTTTATCCTTGCAAGAATACTGAAGGAACGTTCAGCACTAGCTACTGTAACAGGTATGGTGCAAAGAATACGTAGAGCAACACAAATGTTAGGAAAAATTTTAGCTAGATTTACAGCACAGATAGCATTCAACAATTCAAATGGTGACAGATTTTGTTGTTTATTTTCTGTAAATAAAAAGCTTGGATATCATTTTGAGATTCCCGGGCCCTCTAAAGCCCGGGCCCGGGGTTTTTGACCTTCTCAGCCCCCTCTCCCCCCTCTCATTGGACCTGCACCAATTTTCAGTACACTACTACAAATAAATCAACAGATATTCGCTGTGAAAATTTCAACTTGTATGGGAGGTGCCCATCCCTGCTTTACCAAGACGTAGCGTTTTTACCCGTTTATTACATAGTTATCTTACATGCCCTCACACCAGTTTTCAGTACCCTACTACAAATATTTCCAGAGATATTCGCTGTGAAAGTTTCAGTTTGTATGGGAGGTGCCCATCCCTGCTTTTACCAAGATCTAGCGTTTTTATCTGCTGAGTATGTTATTATCTCATATGCGCCCACACCAATTTTCAGTACCCTACTATAATTATTTCAAGAAATTTTCGATGTGAAAGTTTCAGTTTGTATGGGAGGTGCCCATCCCTGCTTTACCAAGACCTAGTGTTTTTATCCGTTGAGTACGTAATTATCTCATATGCCCTCACACCAATTTTCAATACGCTACTACAAATATTTCAAGAGATATTCGCTGTGAAATTTACAGTTTCCACAAATTTTCATTATTCTAGTACAAATATTTCAAGAGATATTACGAAAAAAAGGAAAATTTTGTATGGAGGTGCCCATCCCTGACTTTTAGTCAGATTAAAAATATGCCTATAGTAATTACCGGGTGAAAATACCTAGGCTTGCAAAGTTTCGTGAGGATCCGTTTAGCGGTTTTCGCGCCAATTGAGTTTAAACACAATTTCCATTTCACATTTATAATATAAGATTCTCCTTTAACTTTTCAAAGAAAATACCACGAATTAGATCAGAAATTCTATACAACGAAAATAAAAAATTTACAAGTTTGAAAATTTGTGCACATATTAAACATAGAAAACTCGAGTTGATTGATTTTGATATTGCTAACGAAATAATGCCGTTATAGGAATTACTTTCGAGGCTAGAGATAGGAGGAAGCAAACACAAAATTTATCAGATAGAATGGCCAAAAGAATATATATTTTATTATAAATTTGAAAGATTGCGGAAATAAAATTTCAAAATAATTAGAAACGATCTGGGCCCGTGCGCTTCTTGCGCAAAAGTAATAAAACATACGTGGCGACAGTCGGTGTCGTTTTTGCTGTCACACCCATTTTAAAAAAACATATTTATTTGGTTTTATGTCTACAGAGGAACTAATGGAACTTTGAATAAATTACCTTTATTTTTGACAAAGATATCACATAAAATGTTTTTATTATACCTACATCTATATATATAAAAATGATTTGGTATTTAATTGTAACGCTAAAACTTGAAAACGGCTGAACCAAATCAAATACTTCCTTAGGGGGGTTTGTTTGTTGTTACACCGCGAAGGTTTAGTCGAAGAAAAAATTAAAAAATTTTAGGGGGGCGTGGCACCTCCCATACAACCTTAATTTTTAAAGCTGGTTATCTCTAAAACAGTTCAAGGTAGGGAGCTGAAAATTGGTACAGAGGTAGGTGATATCAAAACCCTTCTCACTCAGAAAAGTGGGGGTTATCACAAAAGGGGGCGTGGCACCTCCCATACAACCTTAATTTTTAAAGCTGATTATCTCTAAAACAGTTCAAGGTAGGGAGCTGAAAATTGGTATAGAGGTAGGTGATATCAAAACCCTTCTCACTCAGAAAAGTGGGGGTTATCAGAAAACGGGGCGTGGCACCTCCCATACAACCTTAATTTTTAAAGCTGATTATCTCTAAAACGGTTCAAGGTAGGGAGCTGAAAATTGGTATAGAGCTAAATGATATCAAAACCTTTCTCACTCAGAAAAGTGGGGGTTATCAGAAAAGGGGGCGTGGCACCTCCCATACAACCTTAATTTTTAAAGCTGATTATCTCTAAAACAGTTCAAGGTAGGGAGCTGAAAATTGGTATAGAGGTAGGTGATATCAAACCCTTCTCACTCAGAAAAGTGGGGGTTATCAGAAAACGGGGCGTGGCACCTCCCATACAACCTTAATTTTTAAAGCTGATTATCTCTAAAACAGTTCATGGTAGGGAGCTGAAAATTGGTATAGAGCTAAATGATATCAAAACCATTCCCACGCATAAAAGTGGGGGTTATCGGAAAAAGGGGCGTGGCACATCCCATACAAACTTAATTTTTCATGCTGAATATCTCTAAAATTGTTTACGCTAGGGACTTGGAAATTGGTGTGGAGATAAACGAAAACAATTCCATATTAACGCAAAATAAAAGAAGTTATACCAAAAGGGGGCGTGGCACCTCCCAACAACACTTAATTTTTAAAGCTGAATATCTTTAAAAGGATTTAATTCAGGGACCTGGAAATTGGTACAGAGCTATATGATACCAAAACAATTTTTGCGCATAAAAGTGTAGGTTATCGAAAAAGGGGACGTGGAACCTGCCATACAAACTTAATTTTTCAAGCTGATTATCTCTAAAGGAGTTCAAGGTAGGGAGCTGAAAATTTGTATAGAGCTTAATGATATCGAATGCATTCCCACGCATAAAAGTGAGGGTTATCGGAAAAGGGGGCGTGGCACCTCCCATACAAACTTAATTTTTCAAGCTGAATATCTATAAAAGCGTTTAAGGTTGGGACCTGAAAATTGATCAGGAGATTAACGATATCAATAGCATGCTTATGAAAAAAACAGTAGTTTTGGGAAAAGGGGGCACCTCCCATGTGTTCTTAATTTTTAAGGCTAAATATCCCTAAAAGCGTTCAAGGCATGTACATAGAAATCACTATGCAGATATACGACATCAATACCATGTTCACCCAAAAAAAAAAAAATTTTTCGAAAAATGCGGCATTGCACCTCCCATACGTACTAAACTTTTTAGGCTGAATATATCTAAAAGGGTTGGAGGAGAGGCCTGAAAACCATTATGAAGGTATACTATATCAATACTCTTACTTACTTAGTTAAAATAGCTAATACTCAGTGAAAATAAATATCCAGAACAGAAATGTTGTGCATCGTGCAGCCTTAAACTGAATACTAAAATTATATATTTTTGAAGTTGTATACACAATGAAGTAGTGAAAAATCGTTAATTTTCTATTAAAAATAATACGAAATATGAAATTAATAAAAAAAATCTATTCTGGGCAGAACGAAGTTTGCCGGGTCAGCTAGTATATACATAATAGAGGGCTGCACGAATGGATTCGAAACGACCAACAAAATGTTTGCGGCCGTCCAAATTCTTTACCTACTTGTTTCTGTTGTTTGCGAATAAGCGCAAGTAGAGCACAACCATAAACAGAATCAGTATAATACTTATTCTTAGCGACAAATACATGACCTTAACAAGGTTCTGCAAATAGTGTACACTACTTTTTTTACTAGGAGGAAGCATCGAAAGCCTTTATCCCGTCAGTGTGGGACTCTAACCGCACTAAACCTCCTACTGTCGGCGTACCGAACCCCCCGTTACTACCGGCAAGCTACCATCGGGAGGTGGGTTGAGCACCAGGCTCGAAAGTCAGTAATGGTCGCGTTATTGCCCTCAATCTGCCTTAAAAAGCTTCACCCATTTATTTCTTATAAAAGTGGTCAGTGTTAGGTGGTTTGCGGAGGCCAAAGCTCCATTCCACGCGCAATGACGGATGCACGAGGCCGAGCTCCTGTACTTATCCGTTCGACACGAGGTGCTCAATATTAGATGGTCTGCGGAGGCCACAGCTCCGCACCAAGCGCGTTGACGGATGCAGAAGGCCTAGCTCCTGTACGTATCCGTAACGGATGCAGGAGGCCGAGCTCCTGTACGTATCCGTTCCACTCGAGGTGCTCAATGTTAGGTGGTCTGCGGAGGCCAAGCTCCGCACCAAGCGCGTTGACGGATGCAGAAGGCCTAGCTCATGTACGTATCCGTAACGGATGCAGGAGGCCAAGTTCCTGTACGTATCCGTTCCACCGTAACCGTTCCAATCGAAGTGCTCAATGTTAGGTGGTCTGCGGAGGCCAAAGCTCCGCACCACGCGCGTAACGGATGCAGGAGTACTAGCTCCTGTGCGTATCCGTAACGGATGCAGGAGGCCGAACTCCTGTGCGTATCCGTTCCACTCGAGGTGGTCATTGTTAGACGTGCCTATGATTAGAAGGACACAATTAGTGCTCATTTAGTCGCCGCTTGCTCGCCGTATTCTCTCTAGGCTTCTCAGTATTTTCATGGTATCTGCTATTACGTCACTCGCTGCAGTCCATTTTGCCTTGCTTTCTAGCATATGCTTCACGAACGACTCAGGTGTATAGTCTCCTCCAAATATTCTACGGAGTTTTTTTCTAGATTCGTAAAATCTCGCACACTCAAAGAATACGTGGTATGCATCCTCTATTACTTGCCCCCCGCAGTGATCGCACGTTGGGTTCGACTCGTGCTTAAAGCGAAAGAGATAGGCCTTGAAACAACCGTGCCCAGATAGGAACTGCGTCAGGTAGAAATCGACTTCGCCGTGTGCTCGTTCCAACCAGCATCTCAAATCTGGTATGTATCTATGTGTCCAGCATCCCTTCGTGGAGTTACTCCATCTAAACTGCCAGCTATGCATGCTGGCCTCTCTCGCCTTGGAACGCTGGACATCGTTCTGTGCAATAATTGCAGCTTCTTTTGCTAGTATGTCTATAGGGTATAGACTGGCAATTACTAGTGCGGCCTCATCCGATACGGTTTTAAACGCACAGCATACTCTCAGCGCGCACAGACGGTAAGTCGACTGTGTGTATGTGCATATGCATATTCATATATATATACGGGTCGATTGGTAGGGGCAAAAAAAATTAACAGGGACACATCGCGATTATGAAAATTTGGGTAATTTCAAGCTTTTTTTGTCCAAGAAACCATATGTCTAAAATCAATTTCGAACCAGAGCTTTTTACGATCTACATTTATTATTTCCAACTGTTCTACATATTTTAAAATAACTCGGTAACCAATGCTTCGATTCTTTTGATTTTTTCGGCATTAGTTAGGAAACTTATTTGACATCAAGACGTGGTGGTCAGTTTTTCATTTACTACATTTCCATATACTTCCCAAACTTTGCTCCTTCCACTAACATTCGCAATTTTTAATTCGCCACATACAATTTTTTCTCTTAAGGCACTATTATTTAAATTGTTATTAACATTCTCAACTTCCATATTTTAAATTCACAGATTTTTAGCGCTTTAATTTGGAAAAGTCTGTGTGCTTTGTCCTTGAAGTGAAATTTTAATATGCTCTTCGTTTTACAATTTCAATCTATTTACACCTACTTAGCTCAGTTGTTTTCCTTTTCTTATTTGCGCCTACTTAAAACATACATAACAAAAGAAGGACCCGTTTATATTTAAATCCTTTTAACTTCATTTTTATTACTTGTTGCTACATTGCATGCACATACATACATAAATATTTATGTATATCGTATGCACATTCAATTAACAAACAGGACATTTTTTTGCTTGCCACATCGCATGTACATATGTCATATTAAGGTGGTTTTATGAAGGAAATAAAGTTCTCCCGAAATTCGCGGAACACCCCGGTTTTCATCCGAATATAATACGGAAATCTATACCTAAAATTTTTCCTTAATATATTAAAATTCAGAGGTCGTGCAAATGCTTTCAAATTTCTTTCTCCTTTTATATCAGTGATGATACTTAATTTTTTTCAAAGTCCTTAAAAGTATTCGCAAATGATGTATTTCATATCAAAGGCTGAAAAAAACGAATATTTGGAACCCGACCCCCTCAGAATTTGATGAAATTTTGCATAGAGGTACATCTTAGCTACCCAAACACAACCTCATTTTTAGAAATTGCATTTTCGAAAAATGAAGTAGTGAAAAATCGTTAATTTTCTATTAAAAATAATACGAAATATGAAATTAATAAAAAAAATCTATTCTGGGCAGAACGAAGTTTGCCGGGTCAGCTAGTATATACATAATAGAGGGCTGCACGAATGGATTCGAAACGACCAACAAAATGTTTGCGGCCGTCCAAATTCTTTACCTACTTGTTTCTGTTGTTTGCGAATAAGCGCAAGTAGAGCACAACCATAAACAGAATCAGTATAATACTTATTCTTAGCGACAAATACATGACCTTAACAAGGTTCTGCAAATAGTGTACACTACTTTTTTTACTAGGAGGAAGCATCGAAAGCCTTTATCCCGTCAGTGTGGGACTCTAACCGCTACCGTCAAGCTACCGTCGGGAGGTGGGTTGAGCACCAGGCTCGAAAGTCAGTAATGGTCGCGTTATTGCCCTCAGTCTGCCTTAAAAAGCTTCACCCATTTATTTCTTATAAAAGTGGTCAGTGTTAGGTGGTTTGCGGAGGCCAAAGCTCCGTTCCACGCGCAATGACGGATGCAGGAGGCCGAGCTCCTGTACTTATCCGTTCGACACGAGGTGCTCAATATTAGATGGTCTGCGGAGGCCACAGCTCCGCACCAAGCGCGTTGACGGATGCAGAAGGCCTAGCTCCTGTACGTATCCGTAACGGATGCAGGAGGCCGAGCTCCTGTACGTATCCGTTCCACTCGAGGTGCTCAATGTTAGGTGGTCTGCGGAGGCCAAGCTCCGCACCAAGCGCGTTGACGGATGCAGAAGGCCTAGCTCATGTACGTATCCGTAACGGATGCAGGAGGCCAAGTTCCTGTACGTATCCGTTCCACCGTAACCGTTCCAATCGAAGTGCTCAATGTTAGGTGGTCTGCGGAGGCCAAAGCTCCGCACCACGCGCGTAACGGATGCAGGAGTACTAGCTCCTGTACGTATCCGTAACGGATGCAGGAGGCCGAACTCCTGTGCGTATCCGTTCCACTCGAGGTGGTCATTGTTAGACGTGCCTATGATTAGAAGGACACAATTAGTGCTCATTTAGTCGCCGCTTGCTCGCCGTATTCTCTCTAGGCTTCTCAGTATTTTCATGGTATCTGCTATTACGTCACTCGCTGCAGTCCATTTTGCCTTGCTTTCTAGCATATGCTTCACGAACGACTCAGGTGTATAGTCTCCTCCAAATATTCTACGGAGTTTTTTTCTAGATTCGTAAAATCTCGCACACTCAAAGAATACGTGGTATGCATCCTCTATTGCTTGCCCCCCGCAGTGATCGCACGTTGGGTTCGACTCGTGCTTAAAGCGAAAGAGATAGGCCTTGAAACAACCGTGCCCAGATAGGAACTGCGTCAGGTAGAAATCGACTTCGCCGTGTGCTCGTTCCAACCAGCATCTCAAATCTGGTATGTATCTATGTGTCCAGCGTCCCTTCGTGGAGTTACTCCATCTAAACTGCCAGCTATGCATGCTGGCCTCTCTCGCCTTGGAACGCTGGACATCGTTCTGTGCAATAATTGCAGCTTCTTTTGCTAGTATGTCTATAGGGTATAGACTGGCAATTACTAGTGCGGCCTCATCCGATACGGTTTTAAACGCACAGCATACTCTCAGCGCGCACAGACGGTAAGTCGACTGTGTGTATGTGCATATGCATATTCATATATATATACGGGTCGATTGGTAGGGGCAAAAAAAATTAACAGGGACACATCGCGATTATGAAAATTTGGGTAATTTCAAGCTTTTTTTGTCCAAGAAACCATATGTCTAAAATCAATTTCGAACCAGAGCTTTTTACGATCTACATTTATTATTTCCAACTGTTCTACATATTTTAAAATAACTCGGTAACCAATGCTTCGATTCTTTTGATTTTTTCGGCATTAGTTAGGAAACTTATTTGACATCAAGACGTGGTGGTCAGTTTTTCATTTACTACATTTCCATATACTTCCCAAACTTTGCTCCTTCCACTAACATTCGCAATTTTTAATTCGCCACATACAATTTTTTCTCTTAAGGCACTATTATTTAAATTGTTATTAACATTCTCAACTTCCATATTTTAAATTCACAGATTTTTAGCGCTTTAATTTGGAAAAGTCTGTGTGCTTTGTCCTTGAAGTGAAATTTTAATATGCTCTTCGTTTTACAATTTCAATCTATTTACACCTACTTAGCTCGGTTGTTTTCCTTTTCTTATTTGCGCCTACTTAAAACATACATAACAAAAGAAGGACCCGTTTATATTTAAATCCTTTTAACTTCATTTTTATTACTTGTTGCTACATTGCATGCACATACATACATAAATATTTATGTATATCGTATGCACATTCAATTAACAAACAGGACATTTTTTTGCTTGCCACATCGCATGTACATATGTCATATTAAGGTGGTTTTATGAAGGAAATAAAGTTCTCCCGAAATTCGCGGAACACCCCGATTTTCATCCGAATATAATACGGAAATCTATACCTAAAATTTTTCCTTAATATATTAAAATTCAGAGGTCGTGCAAATGCTTTCAAATTTCTTTCTCCTTTTATATCAGTGATGATACTTAATTTTTTTCAAAGTCCTTAAAAGTATTCGCAAATGATGTATTTCATATCAAAGGCTGAAAAAAACGAATATTTGGAACCCGACCCCCTCAGAATTTGATGAAATTTTGCATAGAGGTACATCTTAGCTACCCAAACACAACCTCATTTTTAGAAATTGCATTTTCGAAAAATGAAGTAGTGAAAAATCGTTAATTTTCTATTAAAAATAATACGAAATATGAAATTAATAAAAAAAATCTATTCTGGGCAGAACGAAGTTTGCCGGGTCAGCTAGTATATACATAATAGAGGGCTGCACGAATGGATTCGAAACGACCAACAAAATGTTTGCTGCCGTCCAAAATCTTTACCTACTTGTTTCTGTTGTTTGCGAATAAGCGCAAGTAGAGCACAACCATAAACAGGATCAGTATAATACTTATTCTTAGCGACAAATACATGACCTTAACAAGGTTCTGCAAATAGTGTACACTACTTTTTTTACTAGGAGGAAGCATCGAAAGCCTTTATCCCGTCAGTGTGGGACTCTAACCGCACTAAACCTCCTACTGTCGGCGTACCGAACCCCCCGTTACTACCGTCAAGCTACCATCGGGAGGTGGGTTGAGCACCAGGCTCGAAAGTCAGTAATGGTCGCGTTATTGCCCTCAATCTGCCTTAAAAAGCTTCACCCATTTATTTCTTATAAAAGTGGTCAGTGTTAGGTGGTTTGCGGAGGCCAAAGCTCCGTTCCACGCGCAATGACGGATGCACGAGGCCGAGCTCCTGTACTTATCCGTTCGACACGAGGTGCTCAATATTAGATGGTCTGCGGAGGCCACAGCTCCGCACAAAGCGCGTTGACGGATGCAGAAGGCCTAGCTCCTGTACGTATCCGTAACGGATGCAGGAGGCCGAGCTCCTGTACGTATCCGTTCCACTCGAGGTGCTCAATGTTAGGTGGTCTGCGGAGGCCAAGCTCCGCACCAAGCGCGTTGACGGATGCAGAAGGCCTAGCTCATGTACGTATCCGTAACGGATGCAGGAGGCCAAGTTCCTGTACGTATCCGTTCCACCGTAACCGTTCCAATCGAAGTGCTCAATGTTAGGTGGTCTGCGGAGGCCAAAGCTCCGCACCACGCGCGTAACGGATGCAGGAGTACTAGCTCCTGTACGTATCCGTAACGGATGCAGGAGGCCGAACTCATGTGCGTATCCGTTCCACTCGAGGTGGTCATTGTTAGACGTGCCTATGATTAGAAGGACACAATTAGTGCTCATTTAGTCGCCGCTTGCTCGCCGTATTCTCTCTAGGCTTCTCAGTATTTTCATGGTATCTGCTATTACGTCACTCGCTGCAGTCCATTTTGCCTTGCTTTCTAGCATATGCTTCACGAACGACTCAGGTGTATAGTCTCCTCCAAATATTCTACGGAGTTTTTTTCTAGATTCGTAAAATCTCGCACACTCAAAGAATACGTGGTATGCATCCTCTATTGCTTGCCCCCCGCAGTGATCGCACGTTGGGTTCGACTCGTGCTTAAAGCGAAAGAGATAGGCCTTGAAACAACCGTGCCCAGATAGGAACTGCGTCAGGTAGAAATCGACTTCGCCGTGTGCTCGTTCCAACCAGCATCTCAAATCTGGTATGTATCTATGTGTCCAGCGTCCCTTCGTGGAGTTACTCCATCTAAACTGCCAGCTATGCATGCTGGCCTCTCTCGCCTTGGAACGCTGGACATCGTTCTGTGCAATAATTGCAGCTTCTTTTGCTAGTATGTCTATAGGGTATAGACTGGCAATTACCAGTGCGGCCTCATCCGATACGGTTTTAAACGCACAGCATACTCTCAGCGCGCACAGACGGTAAGTCGACTGTGTGTATGTGCATATGCATATTCATATATATATACGGGTCGATTGGTAGGGGCAAAAAAAATTAACAGGGACACATCGCGATTATGAAAATTTGGGTAATTTCAAGCTTTTTTTGTCCAAGAAACCATATGTCTAAAATCAATTTCGAACCAGAGCTTTTTACGATCTACATTTATTATTTCCAACTGTTCTACATATTTTAAAATAACTCGGTAACCAATGCTTCGATTCTTTTGATTTTTTCGGCATTAGTTAGGAAACTTATTTGACATCAAGACGTGGTGGTCAGTTTTTCATTTACTACATTTCCATATACTTCCCAAACTTTGCTCCTTCCACTAACATTCGCAATTTTTAATTCGCCACATACAATTTTTTCTCTTAAGGCACTATTATTTAAATTGTTATTAACATTCTCAACTTCCATATTTTAAATTCACAGATTTTTAGAGCTTTAATTTGGAAAAGTCTGTGTGCTTTGTCCTTGAAGTGAAATTTTAATATGCTCTTCGTTTTACAATTTCAATCTATTTACACCTACTTAGCTCAGTTGTTTTCCTTTTCTTATTTGCGCCTACTTAAAACATACATAACAAAAGAAGGACCCGTTTATATTTAAATCCTTTTAACTTCATTTTTATTACTTGTTGCTACATTGCATGCACATACATACATAAATATTTATGTATATCGTATGCACATTCAATTAACAAACAGGACATTTTTTTGCTTGCCACATCGCATGTACATATGTCATATTAAGGTGGTTTTATGAAGGAAATAAAGTTCTCCCGAAATTCGCGGAACACCCCGATTTTCATCCGAATATAATACGGAAATCTATACCTAAAATTTTTCCTTAATATATTAAAATTCAGAGGTCGTGCAAATGCTTTCAAATTTCTTTCTCCTTTTATATCAGTGATGATACTTAATTTTTTTCAAAATCCTTAAAAGTATTCGCAAATGATGTATTTCATATCAAAGGCTGAAAAAAACGAATATTTGGAATCCGACCCCCTCAGAATTTGATGAAATTTTGCATAGAGGTACATCTTAGCTACCCAAACACAACCTCATTTTTAGAAATTGCATTTTCGAAAAATGAAGTAGTGAAAAATCGTTAATTTTCTATTAAAAATAATACGAAATATGAAATTAATAAAAAAAAATCTATTCTGGGCAGAACGAAGTTTGCCGGGTCAGCTAGTATATACATAATAGAGGGCTGCACGAATGGATTCGAAACGACCAACAAAATGTTTTCGGCCGTCCAAATTCTTTACCTACTTGTTTCTGTTGTTTGCGAATAAGCGCAAGTACAGCACAACCATAAACAGAATCAGTATAATACTTATTCTTAGCGACAAATACATGACCTTAACAAGGTTCTGCAAATAGTGTACACTACTTTTTTTACTAGGAGGAAGCATCGAAAGCCTTTATCCCGTCAGTGTGGGACTCTAACCGCACTAAACCTCCTACTGTCGGCGTACCGAACCCCCTGTTACTACCGTCAAGCTACCGTCGGGAGGTGGGTTGAGCACCAGGCTCGAAAGTCAGTAATGGTCGCGTTATTGCCCTCAGTCTGCCTTAAAAAGCTTCACCCATTTATTTCTTATAAAAGTGGTCAGTGTTAGGTGGTTTGCGGAGGCCAAACCTCCGTTCCACGCGCAATGACGGATGCAGGAGGCCGAGCTCCTGTACTTATCCGTTCGACACGAGGTGCTCAATATTAGATGGTCTGCGGAGGCCACAGCTCCGCACCAAGCGCGTTGACGGATGCAGAAGGCCTAGCTCCTGTACGTATCCGTAACGGATGCAGGAGGCCGAGCTCCTGTACGTATCCGTTCCACTCGAGGTGCTCAATGTTAGGTGGTCTGCGGAGGCCAAGCTCCGCACCAAGCGCGTTGACGGATGCAGAAGGCCTAGCTCATGTACGTATCCGTAACGGATGCAGGAGGCCAAGTTCCTGTACGTATCCGTTCCACCGTAACCGTTCCAATCGAAGTGCTCAATGTTAGGTGGTCTGCGGAGGCCAAAGCTCCGCACCACGCGCGTAACGGATGCAGGAGTACTAGCTCCTGTACGTATCCGTAACGGATGCAGGAGGCCGAACTCCTGTGCGTATCCGTTCCACTCGAGGTGGTCATTGTTAGACGTGCCTATGATTAGAAGGACACAATTAGTGCTCATTTAGTCGCCGCTTGCTCGCCGTATTCTCTCTAGGCTTCTCAGTATTTTCATGGTATCTGCTATTACGTCACTCGCTGCAGTCCATTTTGCCTTGCTTTCTAGCATATGCTTCACGAACGACTCAGGTGTATAGTCTCCTCCAAATATTCTACGGAGTTTTTTTCTAGATTCGTAAAATCTCGCACACTCAAAGAATACGTGGTATGCATCCTCTATTGCTTGCCCCCCGCAGTGATCGCACGTTGGGTTCGACTCGTGCTTAAAGCGAAAGAGATAGGCCTTGAAACAACCGTGCCCAGATAGGAACTGCGTCAGGTAGAAATCGACTTCGCCGTGTGCTCGTTCCAACCAGCATCTCAAATCTGGTATGTATCTATGTGTCCAGCGTCCCTTCGTGGAGTTACTCCATCTAAACTGCCAGCTATGCATACTGGCCTCTCTCGCCTTGGAACGCTGGACATCGTTCTGTGCAATAATTGAAGCTTCTTTTGCTAGTATGTCTATAGGGTATAGACTGGCAATTACTAGTGCGGCCTCATCCGATACGGTTTTAAACGCACAGCATACTCTCAGCGCGCACAGACGGTAAGTCGACTGTGTGTATGTGCATATGCATATTCATATATATATACGGGTCGATTGGTAGGGGCAAAAAAAATTAACAGGGACACATCGCGATTATGAAAATTTGGGTAATTTCAAGCTTTTTTTGTCCAAGAAACCATATGTCTAAAATCAATTTCGAACCAGAGCTTTTTACGATCTACATTTATTATTTCCAACTGTTCTACATATTTTAAAATAACTCGGTAACCAATGCTTCGATTCTTTTGATTTTTTCGGCATTAGTTAGGAAACTTATTTGACATCAAGACGTGGTGGTCAGTTTTTCATTTACTACATTTCCATATACTTCCCAAACTTTGCTCCTTCCACTAACATTCGCAATTTTTAATTCGCCACATACAATTTTTTCTCTTAAGGCACTATTATTTAAATTGTTATTAACATTCTCAACTTCCATATTTTACAACTATTTACAGCGAAGGTTGAGCGTATAGCTATTTCACGAAAACCCATTTTCGATCATCAGCACTCTTTTCGGAAGTGGATGCACCGGGGATTGAACCCGAGTCCATTCCAACTTCAGCCGCAATGACCCAACGGATAAACACACTCGGCCATTGAGACTCTGTGCAAGCTGTTGGATTTTCCCCACTTTTGCCTTTTTCATTTTCAACATTAACGTTAGTGTGTATATGCTTTTGCATATATTCTCCACAAACGTGCTGAATTTTTGTTGTAGGCAGTTCGCAATGAACATTGTTGTTGGTATTTATTTTATGTATATACCAAACAACGTTAACAATTTTAGTTGAAAGAGTTTTTTAGTGCTTAGCACGAAATTTTTATTTTTAATTCAATTTTTAATTGTTGGGGTAAGTGGAAAAAAATTCAACAACTATTTACAGCGAAGGTTGAGCGTATAGCTATTTCACGAAAAACCATTTTCGATCATCAGCACTCTTTTCGGAAGTGGATGCACCGGGGATTGAACCCGAGTCCATTCCAACTTCAGCCGCAATGACCAATGGTTTTTCGTGAAATAGCTATACGCCCAACCTTCGCTGTAAATAGTTGTTGAATTTTTTTCCACTTACCCCAACAATTAAAAATTGAATTAAAAATAAAAATTTCGTGCTAAGCACTAAAAAACTCTTTCAAGTAAAATTGTTAACGTTGTTTGGTATATACATAAAATAAATACCAACAACAATGTTCATTGCGAACTGCCTACAACAAAAATTCAGCACGTTTGTGGAGAATATATGCAAAAGCATATACACACTAACGTTAATGTTGAAAATGAAAAAGGCAAAAGTGGGGAAAATCCAACAGCTTGCACAGAGTCTCAATGGCCGAGTGTGTTTATCCGTTGGGTCATTGCGGCTGAAGTTGGAATGGACTCGGGTTCAATCCCCGGTGCATCCACTTCCGAAAAGAGTGCTGATGATCGAAAATGGTTTTTCGTGAAATAGCTATACGCTCAACCTTCGCTGTAAATAGTTGTTGAATTTTTTTCCACTTACCCCAACAATTAAAAATTGAATTAAAAATAAAAATTTCGTGCTAAGCACTAAAAAACTCTTTCAAGTAAAATTGTTGACGTTGTTTGGTATATACATAAAATAAATACCAACAACAATGTTCATTGCGAACTGCCTACAACAAAAATTCAGCACGTTTGTGGAGAATATATGCAAAAGCATATACACACTAACGTTAATGTTGAAAATGAAAAAGGCAAAAGTGGGGAAAATCCAACAGCTTGCACAGAGTCTCAATGGCCGAGTGTGTTTATCCGTTGGGTCATTGCGGCTGAAGTTGGAATGGACTCGGGTTCAATCCCCGGTGCATCCACTTCCGAAAAGAGTGCTGATGATCGAAAATGGTTTTTCGTGAAATAGCTATACGCTCAACCTTCGCTGTAAATAGTTGTTGAATTTTTTTCCACTTACCCCAACAATTAAAAATTGAATTAAAAATAAAAATTTCGTGCTAAGCACTAAAAAACTCTTTCAAGTAAAATTGTTAACGATGTTTGGTATATACATAAAATAAATACCAACAACAATGTTCATTGCGAACTGCCTACAACAAAAATTCAGCACGTTTGTGGAGAATATATGCAAAAGCATATACACACTAACGTTAGTGTTGAAAATGAAAAAGGCAAAAGTGGGGAAAATCCAACAGCTTGCACAGAGTCTCAATGGCCGAGTGTGTTTATCCGTTGGGTCATTGCGGCTGAAGTTGGAATGGACTCGGGTTCAATCCCCGGTGCATCCACTTCCGAAAAGAGTGCTGATGATCGAAAATGGTTTTTCGTGAAATAGCTATACGCTCAACCTTCGCTGTAAATAGTTGTTGAATTTTTTTCCACTTACCCCAACAATTAAAAATTGAATTAAAAATAAAAATTTCGTGCTAAGCACTAAAAAACTCTTTCAAGTAAAATTGTTGACGTTGTTTGGTATATACATAAAATAAATACCAACAACAATGTTCATTGCGAACTGCCTACAACAAAAATTCAGCACGTTTGTGGAGAATATATGCAAAAGCATATACACACTAACGTTAATGTTGAAAATGAAAAAGGCAAAAGTGGGGAAAATCCAACAGCTTGCACAGAGTCTCAATGGCCGAGTGTGTTTATCCGTTGGGTCATTGCGGCTGAAGTTGGAATGGACTCGGGTTCAATCCCCGGTGCATCCACTTCCGAAAAGAGTGCTGATGATCGAAAATGGTTTTTCG
Organism: Urophora cardui; assembly: GCA_960531455.1. NCBI lineage: Eukaryota > Metazoa > Arthropoda > Insecta > Diptera > Tephritidae > Urophora > Urophora cardui. Next base: position 16,572,775 of record OY482675.1, on the reverse strand, counting down.
TGAAATAGCTATACGCTCAACCTTCGCTGTAAATAGTTGTTGAATTTTTTTCCACTTACCCCAACAATTAAAAATTGAATTAAAAATAAAAATTTCGTGCTAAGCACTAAAAAACTCTTTCAAGTAAAATTGTTAACGTTGTTTGGTATATACATAAAATAAATACCAACAACAATGTTCATTGCGAACTGCCTACAACAAAAATTCAGCACGTTTGTGGAGAATATATGCAAAAGCATATACACACTAACGTTAATGTTGAAAATGAAAAAGGCAAAAGTGGGGAAAATCCAACAGCTTGCACAGAGTCTCAATGGCCGAGTGTGTTTATCCGTTGGGTCATTGCGGCTGAAGTTGGAATGGACTCGGGTTCAATCCCCGGTGCATCCACTTCCGAAAAGAGTGCTGATGATCGAAAATGGTTTTTCGTGAAATAGCTATACGCTCAACCTTCGCTGTAAATAGTTGTTGAATTTTTTTCCACTTACCCCAACAATTAAAAATTGAATTAAAAATAAAAATTTCGTGCTAAGCACTAAAAAACTCTTCCATATTTTAAATTCACAATTTTTAGAGCTTTAATTTGGAAAAGTCTGCGTGCTTTGTCCTTGAAGTGAAATTTTAATATGCTCTTCGTTTTACAATTTCAATCTATTTACACCTACTTAGCTCAGTTGTTTTCCTTTTCTTATTTGCGCCTACTTAAAACATACATAACAAAAGAAGGACCCGTTTATATTTAAATCCTTTTAACTTCATTTTTATTACTTGTTGCTACATTGCATGCACATACATACATAAATATTTATGTATATCGTATGCACATTCAATTAACAAACAGGACATTTTTTTGCTTGCCACATCGCATATACATATGTCATATTAAGGTGGTTTTATGAAGGAAATAAAGTTCTCCTGAAATTCGCGGAACACCCCGATTTTCATCCGAATATAATACGGAAATCTATACCTAAAATTTTTCCTTAATATATTAAAATTCAGAGGTCGTGCAAATGCTTTCAAATTTCTTTCTCCTTTTATATCAGTGATGATACTTAATTTTTTTCAAAGTCCTTAAGAGTATTCGCAAATGATGTATTTCATATCAAAGGCTGAAAAAAACGAATATTTGGAACCCGACCCCCTCAGAATTTGATGAAATTTTGCATAGAGGTACATCTTAGCTACCCAAACACAACCTCATTTTTAGAAATTGCATTTTCGAAAAATTGTGGGCGTGGCAAGGTATCTAAATATTCGAAAAATGACGATAATAGGTACTTTTAAAGTGTGATTACTAGGGAATGGCTTTACCGATTTCAAAGATCTTCATACCATTAGAAAGGTATTGAAATTCACTTTCAAAACAATACACTGTAAATTTTTTTTTTGTTTTAGTACACTGATCTTCATAAGATTAGAAAGGTATTGAAATAACCCAACAAACATTTTTTGTTGCCGGCAATAAAAAAACGAGTCGTTTTGAAAATAAATATATTGCAAGCAATATCGAAATCTTACCGATTTCTTATTACTAGTCGGACTAAAACGTCCTCCGAAGAAAACTTGCACAGTCGACTCGCTTTCTGATTACCTCAATGATTCGTTTTGTTATTACCAGAATGAGTCGTTTTCTTATTACCTGAACGATTCGCTTCGCCGTGCCGTATTCGTATCGAAGGTAACTCGCCTAATTGATTCGTTTTCTTATTACCTATTTAAGAAGTTTTCTTACCTCTTTATTGTTCCTAAAGTCGACCTGCGATTTTTTATTATTTTTTATTATTTTTAATATTTCCTTTATTTTTAGTAAATTAAATTCAATTTTAGATACAATATTAATTAAAGCAAAAGCAAATGCTTAAAATATTTGTATTATTTTAACATTTCAATTGATAAACATAAATATTTATATATGTATATGTATATACTCGAAAAGATAAATTAAAAAACAAAATTATATGGTACATATTATTATTATTGTCCCTGTTACGCTTCTTGGTTTTTCCATCCGGTCCTTGGCATAAATTATGTAGGTACCTAGATGCTTTTGTATGATACTGTTGATCCGAAAGTCGTAGGCTTTTCATTGAGAGGGATTCTTAAAGATAATTGAGAAAAAAATTAATTAGGTATTTTATTCGAGGTTCTCTATTTATTTATTAGATGAGTTTGATATTGATAGAAAATTAAAGTTGCTCATATCCAAAGAAAACAGTTTTAGATACATATGTACATACATATGTCGTGGCGTATGAGTAATAATTTACAGGTAATAATACGCACCGAATTATTCTACATAAATTTGTGTATACAATTAAATGTAGAATCTCCAACAAAATTTTAATTTACATACATATTTCAATAACATTTGTATTATTACCTTGAATTAGTCCTGCTTCCAATGTAGCGAAAATAAATTGTGACTGATGGGCCTCCAACTCATTCGAAATATCTTGATTGAAAGAAAAGCGTAAATCTGTCATACAATTTCTGCAAAATATTGCGTAGGTTGTGAGTTTTACCTTCATTTTGGGTTGCATCAATTATTGTAGGGTCCATTGGAACTTTTTTAACGTACTTTTATTTTTTTCTGAACTTATTCTTTTTTTAATGAAATATTATTTCAGAATTATTTAATTTTGTTATATATTTTTCAAGGCATTCTGATATTTTCATTTCTAAGCAGCGAGTAAAAACAAATAATTGTTTCCAATCTATTATAAAGGCAACAAATTGGCAAGAAGAGAAGGGGAAACAAATGTTTCTGATTTTTTGTAATAAGAAATCGATACGTTGTTGCAAGAAATTAAAAATTTTGCCGATTTCTCACAAAGGCAATAAATCGGCGAGTGGCCAATTTGTTGCCATAGACCAGGGATGGGCGGCGCAAGGCACATAAACGCAGCAGAGGGACGATCATGGGCTTTCATGGGCACTGCATAATTTCCGGGGACAGGGGAGCTGAGGCGATATAGAAGTTGATGTACACTCCACCTTAAGTGATGTTCATCGCACAGCGCGTACGGAAACACTAAAAATCAAAACCACATTGTTTTATATAGAGAGAGGAATTCACCAATTAAATGCGCAGTGTTGCCGCTAAAAAATTTCAAAAAGTGGCCGAAAAAAGGAAAAAAGTGTCCCCCAATTTTTTTTAGCTATAAACACATTTTTATATATTTTTGTGGTTTATTTAATGCTTAAAGCAATTTGCAAGCGGTTTGTACCCTTAGTCTTAAATAGTGAAAGTTTTGAAAATAATCTTTCAGCTGATGCACTGCTATGTGGCAGCGCTAATATATTTGCAACAAATTCACAACAAGTTCTCATTTAAGTTGTTTTTCATTTCCCCAAGTTGTGCGAAAACTCTTCTATTTCGGTTTGTTAAAACAATTTTCTTGCATTCTAAAAATTTTTACTCCTAAATAACTCTAATGAAAAGTGAAAACGTAACAAAGAGGCTTTTTTATGTGAATTTTATATAAGCTATTGGCCAGTTATTAATTAAGAACAAGTAAAAGCGCGGCTGTCTTCGGCCGTACCGAAGACTTCATACCTTTCATGAGTGGGGAAATGAAAAGTTACCTATGTATGTACATAGCCGGATTAAGTTTAATTTATAATTTTAATTCTGTGGGTTATTTATGGAACGATTTATTAGAAAAAATGGTGTCTTGGCTATTTAAATGGAGGAGTTATACACCAAAATGTCCATATCTGAACAATCGGTTGTATGGGAGCTATATGTTATAATGGTCCGATCTTGACAATTTTCGGTAACCCCGTTTGGGCTTATATGGGTACAAATACTTAAAAATTTCACGCCGTTATCTGTTAAAATGGAGAAGTTATACACCAAAATGTCCATATCTGAACAATCGGTTGTAGGGGAGCTATAGGTTATAGTGGTACGATCTTAACAATTTTCGGTAATCCCGTTTGGGTCCATATGGGTACAAATACTTCAAAATTTCACGCCGTTAGCTGTTAAAATGGAGGAGTTATACACCAAAATGCCATATCTGAACAATCGGTTGTAGGGGAGCAATATGTTATAGTGGTCCGATCTTGACAATTTTCGGTAACCTTGTTTGGGCCAAAATGGGCACGTCTACTTCAAAGTTTCATGTCCTTAGCTGTTTAAATGGGGAAGTTATGCACAAATTACATCCAAAAATTTCATGTATATCTGTAAAATCGGTTGTTTTCTATATGTTATAGTGGTCCGATTCGGTCGGTTCCGAAAAATGATCAGCTGCATATAACAACATAACTGTATTCCGAATTTCATTCAGATATCTCAAAAACTGAGGGACTAGTTTGCGTTCACACAGACGGACGGACGGACAGACGGACAGACGGACCGACGGACAGACGGACAGACGGACATGGCTTAATCGACTCAGCTCGTGATTCTGATCATATCGGTATATATTTTGGTGGGTCCCCCACGCTTCCTTCTGGTACTTTCGACAAAAAATTTTTGGCACTAAGTTATAATACCATTTCATTCTCATGAAAGGTATAAAAATTGAAAAAATTTTTTTGGTAGAAGTTATGGATCCATTTCCATGTTCATGCCTATTTAAATAAATATTATACAATAAGTTTTACTTTTGTAAAGAAATCTATTCAATAAATTAAAATATTTTAAATAGTCAATTTTGAGTTTATAATCGTAATTGATTTTTCAATGAATATTTTTGGTAAAATTTTGTCAAAATTATTATTCAACATTGTTATTAAAAGAAAGCGTGTTTAATTAGTTTTACCAATTGTTTTTTTTAATACGTACATACATTGGATATTTTTGTAAAATTTCTACTTATAATCAATCTAGATTTATACCCGTTCGGGAACAATTGGTCTACAATTAGTCTACATTTATACTCGTTCGGGAACAATCGGGCACTAATTGTGGACCGATTGTTCCGGAAAGAAATCAATCCGAGACAAATCTATGTATATAGGTATTAACCGCACATTTTTTTGCAGGGATATTACAGTGAAAACTATCGCATGTACATACATACTAGAAGGCTGCACAAATGGATTCGAAACGGCCAACAAAATATTCGCGGCCGCACCTACTTGTTTCTGTCGTTTTAGAATAAACGCAAGTAAAGCACAACCGTAAACAGAACCAATACAATTACTTATTCGTAGCGACAATTACATGACCTTAAAAAGGTTCTGCAAATTAGAGCTGTAAAACCATCGATAGTCGGACCACTCGATAGTTTCGATAGTCGAAAAAAAACTATCGATACTATCGATAGTTTTTTATGAATATTTCACTAAAATAAAAAGAGGGATGGTTTTGTTTACAGTTTTCTTTCCAAAAAGTCTTTAATTTTTTACGCAAAACAATAATTAAATAAAAGATCAAATAAAAATTAGATACTTCACTTACACTGAGAGAAAAATAAAACAAAAGTTGGTTAGTAGTACTAATTTCACACTTGAAATGGAATCAATGTGAATTTTGTTTAATATTACCATTACCATTTTTGATATATTAGACAGTGTTTTTGGTTATATTAACCATGATATTTGTTGATATAACAAAATGTTCGTTCAAATCTTCAACCAATTTCTTGTTACTATTAAACAATTTGTTGGTTATATTTTTATGCCAGTAGCAGCACTGCTATGTATGATCTATAAGAGAGTGTTAATATGTTAACTGAATAACAAAGAAAATTCCAAATACTGACTCTCTCGCTCTCTGCAATTCGGGTCCAGCCATTCAACTTCGTCAAGCACAAACGGTGTTGAAGGCGATGGTAACAACAGAGCCGAAGCCATAAAGCTTCTTAAATATTTTTACTTTTTTTTAGATATGAATTAACCAATATTTTCGTTAACATAACAAATATACACGTTGGGGAAACCAACTTTCTGTTTTATATTGATTGTTACCAAAATATTGGTTAATGGTACAATGAAAATGTACATATTACATTTTTTCCTTTTGACATGAATAAATCAACCAAGAAGTTGGTTGAAAAAAACCATTGTACTTTTTTCTCTGTGTATGTATATAGCATTTTCTGGTTAAATTAAACCTTAAAAAGAGGGATGGTTTTGTTTACATTTTCCTTTTCAAAGTCTTTAATTTTTTTTAACGCATAACATTAATTAATTAACAAAATAACAACAAATAGGAATTAAATACTTCACTTATATATATAGCATTTTTTGGTTAAATTAAACCTTTTTCAATTTAAAATTTGCACTTGATTTGAAAAAGGTTTCATTTGACTTGAAAACGCTATAGTAATAAAACTAAAAGTAGTACATTTGTTTTTTAGCATCTTTGGCGCTGACTACACAATTTCCAGATGGATTTTAGAAAGCGTTAACTGGATTTTAGAAATGTCAATTGGATTTTAGAAAGAGGAAATTGGATTTTGGAAATGTCAATTGGATTTTAGAAAGGGGAAATTTGATTTTAGAAATGTCAATTGGATTGGTGGAGCTAGAAGCCTTTTCCTAGCTCTGGATATAAAAAATACAACGCAATTTAAACTTAATCAAGTAAATATATTAATTAAAAATTATTGGTATATGTAAAGTACATATAGATATTTAATGTGCAAATTTCATGTTAACGCGTTGTACGACCAAATTGTAATAAATGCCTTGAATTGTTAGAGCAGCCAGCATAGCGAGGAACGAAGAAGTTTTCGTTGTAATGTTTGTCGTACGATGTGAGCAGCGGTGGTGTGATTTTGTGCCGTGCCAAAATATTAGATAATTTTTTATGCACGCATTTTTGTATAAGCTGTCGATTAGCGGAACTTGCAGTAAAACATCAAAACAACTTGCTGTTAGGTGAGCCGCTGCTAGCGTCGTACCTTGCGCTGCTGCCAACCAGTTGTGAACCCAATAAACATTTCGATGCTTAAACATCCACCCCCCCTGGGAAGCGATGCTTGCCAGTAATTTGTTACTGAGTTTCAATTGGTAGTTTTGCGACTTTTGTGATTGCCCTTTTGTGGTTACCAGTGGCGGTTTTTACCACAACTACTCGCACCTTTCCGTCTGAGCCTTCAATGGTGTCTGTAATGCGGCCCATTGGCCATTTGAGCGGTGGATTGTTGTCCTCGGATAGCAGAACCAAGTCGTTTTTATGAATGTTTGGAGTGGATGATTTCCACTTTTTGCGACACTGTAACTCTTGGAGATAGTCCTTGCTCCACCGAGTCCAAAATTGTTGTTGAATCCATTGCATTACTTGATACCGCTTTAATGTTCCAATTTTTAATGAGTTCAGCGACGGCTCGGGTATGGAGGTGAGAGATCGACCAATCAGCAAATGAGCTGGTGTCAATGCGCGAAGATCGTCTGGTGAGCTTGACATGGGCATTAGTGGTCGACTGTTAATCATAGCCTCAGTTTGGCAACAAATGGTGTGCATTTCGTCGAAGGTGAGAATATGGGAGCCAACTGCCCGTCGAAGATAATGTTTGGCTTGTTTGACCGCGCTCTCCCACAGACCACCAAAGTGTGGCGACCTGGGAGGTATGAATTTCCATTCGATACCTTCCACCGAGCAGGCCGACTGAACATTATCTGCGTGTTGTTGTGATGTATGTTGATGAAGGAGTTGCCGTAGTTCGCGATTTGCGCCAACAAAATTTGTGGCATTGTCGGAGTAGATGATCCGACATTTGCCACGACGAGAAATGAAGCGTTTTAACGCCGCAATAAATGCATCGGTGGTGAGATCCGGAACCAATTCGAGGTGGACTCCTTTGGTACTGAAACATATAAATATTGCGATATATACTTTAATAGGAGCTTTACCTCTGATCCTTTGGGTGATGAGGAAAGGACCACAGTAGTCCACGCCCGTCTTCTCAAAGGGCATTGATCTCACTACTCTATCTCTTGGCAAATCTCCCATTAGCTGTTCTGTCAGAATAGGACGAAAGCGATAGCAGGTAATGCAGTTATGAATTTCTTGTTTGATGGTGTTTCTAGCGTTGATTATCCAAAACCGCTCTCGAAGAATGCTAAGTAGAGTTTGACAGCCAGCGTGGAGGTGATGCCGATGAAAGTGCCTGATAATTGTATGAACGAACGGATGAGACCTTGGCAATACGATTTGGTGCCTTTCCTCAAAACTCAGTTCCGAATTTGTTAGACGGCCTCCGACTCTAATTACTCCGTTGTGCAAAAATGGTGATAACTGCGAAAGTGGTGATTTCCGAGGTACTGGAAGATTTGATTGTAGATTTGTCATTTCTTCGAAGAATGTGTAACTTTGGATAATGTGACAGATGGTGAGTAAGGCAGTACTCATCTCCGATGGTGTGATCTGTTCATGGTGGTCATGGTGATGTGATTTGCGAGCTGCGTCTACAAAGCGGCGCACATAACAAAAAATGCGAATAAGTTTGGTATAGTTGGCAACAAACTTGTGCTCGCCGATGATGTCTACTGTTTGTCTTGCTATTAACGTGGTTTTCTGCCGACGTTGTTCGATGATTTCGACGTTCGATGATGGTGATTTTGGCCACTGGTCATGTCCAAGAGTGATGAACTCTGGGCCGTGAAACCATAGTTTATTTTCAATAAGCTGGTCGACCTTTGCCCCGCGCGACAGGATATCTGCTGGATTGAGCTCGCTTGGAACGTGATGCCACTGATAAGGCTTGGTGAGCAACTGAATTTGGGTTACTCGGTTGCTGACGAATGTTGTCCATCGGGATGGTTCACCCTTTATCCAGCACAGCGTGATCATAGAGTCTGTCCAGCAGTGAACGTTGGCTGGATCGTGGTTAAGTTTTTTGCACACTGACTCCAGCAAATCCGCTAATAGCAGTGCAGCACATAACTCCAATCGAGGCAGGCTAACTTCTTTCGTGGGTGCAACGCGAGACTTCGCACACAACAGTCCCGAACTAGCGCTTGTTACCAAATATATTGATGCTCCATATGCCCTGGTACTAGCATCTGCAAATGCATGGATTTTAGAATCATAGTTGAAGGGTACTAACCTTGGTACGTGAATATTTTCTAATAGGGGAAGTTTGCCAAGAAAGGTTTCCCATTGTGTGTGTACGTCGGGAGGTACACTTTCGTCCCAATTCAAGCGAAGCTTCCAGAGTTGTTGCAACAAGACCTTGCACGTGACAATGAGTGGGTTGAGTAATCCCAGTGGATCGAAGAATCTAGCGATGTGAGATAAAATGGTTCTCTTACTAATCTTAGCTACTGCTGGGGGTGGTGTATAGCGAAACAAAAAACTATCTTGCGTGGGGGACCACATAAGGCCCAATGCCTTCACGTAGTCAATGTCATCAAGTTGAATGGTTAATTCCCGATCTGATTCTGGTACATCTACGATGATACGTTGCTCATTTGAGGCGAATTTTCTTAATGGAAATCCCCCGTTGTGCAAGATCTCAACGACTTGTTTCTTGATTTCGAGTACTTCTTCAACTGTGGAGGCACCCGTCATTAAGTTGTCTACATAAAAGTCATTGTGAACAACCGGAGCGCCGATTGGGTGAGATGACATATGCTCGAGCGCTAATTGCTGTAAACATTTTGTTGCCAAATACGGTGCACATGCCGTACCATACGTCACGGTTTGTAGTTGATATGTGACGATGCGGTCGGTTATTTCATCGCGCCACAAAATACATTGCCATTTCGAATCTTGCTCGTCTACGATGATTTGTCTGTACATCTTTGCGATGTCGGCCATTATCACAAAGGTGTGGATCCGGAATCTGATGAGAATTGAAAACAAATCTTCTTGTACGGTGGGACCAACTAGCAGAACGTCGTTAAGTGATTTGCCGTTGGAGGTACGGCACGACGCATCGAAGACAACCCGAAGCTTGGTGGTGCTGCTATCCAGCTTCATCACAGCATGGTGCGGAATGTAATTTACGAAGGCACCCGGCCGAGGAATGTGGATCATGTGAGAGAGCTCAATATATTCATTCATAAACGACGAGTACTCGCTTGCAAAATCCTCGCTGCGTCGAAGTTTTGATTCGATGGAAATTAATCGTCTTTGAGCGATGTCATACGAGTTCCCTAGAGACTGTGGTGATTCCTTAAAAGGTAAACGAACAATAAATTTGTTGGTGGTGGGGCATCTTTTTGTTGTCGCCGCGAAATGATTTTCACACAGAATTTCATCAGCAGTTAAAGACTGGTTGTGGGGTGCATTATGCTCCATGCGCCAAAATTTTTCCAAAATGTGATCAAGAGATGGTTCTATTGTCAGTGGCAATGATTCCGGATGTGTCGAATTGTTTGAGAGAAGCGATGACCATGAGTTCGATAGCAGACAGTCTAAACCGACTGAAGTGGTGTACGTTGCAACTACGGATGCTGAAGAAAGGCGTGGTGGTGTTGTTACGGCACCAGCTACCACCCAGCCCACCTTGGTCTTTTAAAGTACCGGCAGGTTGTCACCTAACTTGATTTGTCCAACTAACAGCAACTCATAAAAGATGCTTGCTCCTAGCAGAATATCAACTGGCCCTGGTTTGTCGAATGTATCATCGGCCAGAGTGATGTTCCTGGGTATGTTCCAAGCCTGCGTGTTTAATGGTGTACGCGGTTGGTAAGCTGTTATTGCGTTCATAATGACCACATCTATCGTCGACGAATACAATGTGTGAAGTGAATGTAGCTCTACCTTGGCTACACATTGCGACTTTGATCCACATAAGCCTATACCACTGATTTCCAACGGAACCCGTTTGCGAGGTACGTGAAGTAGTTGAGCCAACCGTTCTGTTATGAAATGCAACTGCGATGCGGAATCCAGCAGTGCACGAGCGATGATTGTTGTACCTGATGAATTTCGAAGCTGAACTAGAGCTGTGGCTAATATCACTTCTTGGCTGTTCTGACAAACTTGGAGCACCGCTGGAGTTGAAGTTGGTTTGGAGTCGGTACTTGGTGTCGATGGTGACGGTGAAGATGTCGATGGCGATGACGATGGTGAATTGCTGGTTGTTGGATTCGAACGGTGCAGTAATGTGTGGTGACTTACCCGACAAACTTGACATTTATGCGTGGATGGGCAGGCCTTCGAGGAATGATTTGGACCCAAACAATTTAAGCAAAGGTTCTTTTTCTTTGCTTCGACATAGCGTTGTACGGGTGTCAGCTTCATGAATGTGGAGCATTTGAAGGCATTGTGATTATCGGGAGCATCACACAAAATACACCGCTGTTTATTGGTGGCTAGGTATGATAATTGCTTTGGCGATTGACGCAATTTCGTTTGCGCAGAGGTTGACTCTTGTGGCCGAGGTGAAGCCTTGGTGGTAGTAGCGTTATATTCAATCATATCTTTAAGTTGGCAACGACGTTCTAGGAATGCTGCAAGATCCTCCCATGATGGTAAGCTTAGTACTGTTTGAGGTGAATTTCGATCCCATTTTGAAGCCACTTCTTCTTCCCATTTCACTTGTGTTTCTTGGTCAAGCTTTGAGGTTACCAAGTGAAGCAATAGCCCGTTGCCATTTTGTGTGGTTGTTGCCATTGATTGCATGGCGCGCATATTTGCATTTACAACGTCGACGAAATTACGAAGATTGGCTACAGTGGGCGCTGTAATGCGTTGACTGTCGAAGATATGTTGAAGATGTGACTGAAACATGTATCGCTTATGGTCAAAGCGTGACTCGAGCAACTGCAGGGCCTTCTTATAATTTGCATTGGTCACCTCCAGTGATTGTATGAGAGTAGCAGCGCATCCCGTGAGGCTTGATCGAAGATATTGGAATTTTTCGATATCAGAAAGGTCTGGATTTTTGTCAACGAGAACCTTAAAAATGTTGTAAAAATCCAACCAGTTACGATAGCAACCATCGAATGTGGATAATTGTAGCTTTGGTAAATTCATTTTTGGCCGCAATGACGATGTGATTTGTTGTGGTGTTATGTGGGTACTGCTTAGTGGGACATCCGATATGTTGGCACGTAAAGATGATAGCCTCTCACTATACAGCGCCTTTACCTTGCAGTAGCTTTCATCCATCGCAGAACGGTTATCTTCCTCCATCTGGGTTTCGTCAAGAATCTCCAACTCCGTTTGAATTTCATCATATGAATTGTAGTAGCGCTCGATTAGCGCCAGTTTAGCTTCTATATATGGTGCCGATAAAGTACTCAGGTCAACCGGCGAGATGTCAAGAGCGTTCAAGCGATTAAGTAACGAGGAGCGTTGAGCTTTTTTGACGCGAACTTCCCGCGATTCCCGGAGTGGAGGAATTTGCACCCCCGCCTCTTGATGCTCGTCATCAGACATTTCAGAATATAATGAAACGTATATATATGTAAGTACTTGCGAAGATGGAAAGTGGTGAGCCGGAAGAAGTATCCGGCTCGAAGGACCAGAATGGTGGAGCTAGAAGCCTTTTCCTAGCTCTGGATATAAAAAATACAACGCAATTTAAACTTAGTCAAGTAAATATATTAATTAAAAATTATTGGTATATGTAAAGTACATATAGATATTTAATGTGCAAATTTCATGTTAACGCGTTGTACGACCAAATTGTAATAAATGCCTTGAATTGTTAGAGCAGCCAGCATAGCGAGGAACGAAGAAGTTTTCGTTGTAATGTTTGTCGTACGATGTGAGCAGCGGTGGTGTGATTTTGTGCCGTGCCAAAATATTAATTTTTTATGCACGCATTTTTGTATAAGCTGTCGATTAGCGGAACTTGCAGTAAAACATCAAAACAACTTGCTGTTAGGTGAGCCGCTGCTAGCGTCGTACCTTGCGCTGCTGCCAACCAGTTGTGAACCCAATAAACATTTCGATGCTTAAACATGGATTTTAGAAAGGGGAAATTGGATTTTAGAAATGTCAATTGGGTTTTAGAAAGGGGAAATTGGATTTTAGAAATGTCAGTTGGATTTTCGAAAGCGTGATTTGGATTTCAGAATGTGCGTGTAAAATAAATTTTACACAGAATTTTTCGAATAGAAATTCTTTATTGCGTATGAAATTATAATGTACATATACGTAATTATAAAAATTTTCGAAAATCCAATTTACAGTTTCTAAAGTCCAATTTCCCTTTTCTAAAATCCAATTGACATTTCTAGAATCCAATTTTCCCTTTCTAAAATTCAACTGACATTTCTAAAATCCAATTTCCCCTTTCTAAAATCCAATTGACATTTCCAAAATCCAATTTCGCCTTTCTAAAATCCAACTGACATTTCTAAAATCCAATTTTCCCTTTCTAAAATCCAGTTGACGCTTTCTAAAATCCATCTGGGAATGGTGTAGTACATAAGGCACATTGTTTATACATTTCATTAATGTAAAATACCGATAATCAAAAGGCACACTGTTTAAACATTTCATTAATGTAGAATACACTATGCTTTAAATAAATCAAAAAACAAAAAAAAATACGAAGAATTTGAGTTATGGGGGAGGATAGGTATGGGCCTGCTGAGCACAGAACAATTTTTTTTTTAATTTTTTGTATGGTTACGTTTTTGAGATAACGGTAATTTTGTGTTTTTTGTTATCACTTTATTCAAAAATTATGTTCGCTGGAGTTACGCTTCTAACAATATACAACTTATAGTAATTGAACCACATCTCGCTAAATTACATCTGGTCAATGTCAAAATTTTTAATTTTTTGCGATTTTTGAAAAAGTTTTGATTTTCAAATTAAGTTTTTTATAAAAACTTGTAAAAATCAGAAAAGTTTTATTTTTTTAAAATTCGCCCGTTTAATTGTTAACGTAATATCAAGGACATCTGATAAAAACAATAATTTTTAGCGATTTCTTTAATGTGAAAAAAAAAGGATATTTTATGGACGAAAAACTCGGTTAGATGACTCATCCGTGTATAGACAAAAGATAAAATTTGTTTGTGACTTCACCCTCTCATACGGTTAGCGTTAATCAGAGGTTGAGTAAACGGCCCTTAGGCTAAAGATATAGATACTTATGCATTGTGGAACGATTTTTCGTCATCCCTTGTGAAAAAATCGTTCCACAATACATCATATTCCTACCCCGTCGGAAAGCCAAGCAAAAAAAAGGAATAATGAAAATTACTTAACTATTGCTTGTCATTTTATATCCGAAGATTTCAAATTGCGAGTAGCTGTACTGTAGACACAAAAGCTGCTGTCAGATACAAATCATTCCGCAGCTAATATATTGGAAAACTTGCACCATGTTCCATGCGAGTTACCGTGTTTTGCACCTTCAATGAATTTAGCTGTGCGAGCAAATTGTTTCTTATTTTAAAGGCAGTACTATTGAATATGAGAAGTTTAAGGCCGCGCAAGAAGTCTATAGTGTTTTGCAAAAAAAAAAGTTGTAAAACGACGCCCTATACACGGATAAGTCATATAACCGGGTTTTTAGTCCATAAAGCCCATATGACACTACGTTTTTTTTTTTCTGGTATTCTACCAGGTTTTTTGTGTGAAGGAGATGGTCAAATACAGTTTTGCGTTGGTGCAAGCGAGCAAGCTATATTGAAAAAAACCAAACAAAATACCATCTAGGCGATTAAAAATCAACGAGCCAGCTTGTATTTCTGTAGGTTTTTTGGCATTCGGTCATTTTTTCTGACAATTGTTTCAATTTGACAACTAGAAAATAAATTATATTTAAAATAAAAAATATATGGAAATACAAGTTTTAAATTGGCCTCTTATAAGCTTCTGCTTTGGCCGTAAGGGTAAAGAAGAAGTCCGGAAGAAAAATTATATTGCGTACTGGCTTCTCTTTATAACATGGAATGCACAGCTATCCTGCCCTTTGGGTTTCATAACTTTTTTATTTCAGTAACTTAAATTCAAATTTCCAAAAAAAATAATTTTTGAAATAAATATTATTTTTATTTAGTTTGAAGTTTAATGTCAATCAAATTGTTTTTGAGGGAGTATTTGTCTCTTTTCAACCTGTGGAAGAATTGTTTTTGTTTTTTGACTTTCGGTGGGTTTTTCAAACCAAAAAAACCAGGGAAAAAATGTAGTGTCATATAGGCTTAAAATATCCTTTTTTGTTTCACATGAAAGAAATCGCTAAAAATAATGTTTTTATCAGATATCTTTGATATTACGTTATCAATTAAACGGGCTAATTTTTTAAAAATAAATTTTTTCTGATTTTTACAAGTTTCTATAAAAAACTTAATTTGAAAATCAAAACTTTCAAAAATCGGAAAAAATTTTGACATTGACCAGATGTCATTTAGCGAGGTGTGGTTCAATTACTACAAGTTGTATATCGTTAGAAGCGTGGATTTTAGTCGCCTCTTAGGACAGACACTCCTTACCACGGGTATATTCTAAGCCCCCTAACCCGCTGGGGGTATTAATTTGACCAATTTGATATCGAAATCCAACTCCTCCCTAACATTCAGTATTCTTCTCTTGGAACAAAACTACAAGAATGAATAGGGATAACCATCGATAGTGGAAAAAAACTATAGTGACACGAAAAAAAACTATCGATACTATCGATAGTGCCATCGATAGTTTTGCAGCTCTACTGCAAATAGTGTACACTACTTGCGAATACTTCGAATATAATCGAAACTTATTTGGCATATTAAGGTGGTTTTATGAAGGAAATGAAGTTCTCCCGAAATTCGCGGAACAACCCGATTTTCATGCGAATATAATACGTAAATCTATACCTAAAATTTTTCTTTAATATATTAAAATTTAGAGGTCGTGCAAATGCCTCCAAATTTCTTTCTACTTTTATATCAGTGATGATACATAATTTTTTTCAAAGTCCTTAATGAACAAGAAAAACATTTCTTATCATTAAAAAATGGAACATATGTTTGTTGGGCTTTTATTTTTTGGTCCACCTTAATGCCATATGCACATTAAATAAACAAACAAACCAAAGAAGCAACAAGGTTTTGCGAATACTTCATAACATGGTTATTATTATGTTCTATTCTATCGTGGCGAATAGTGTACACTAATCGCTCCAACAGAGCAAATAGAAATAGTATTTGTATTCCAAATGAAAAGTATGGGTTATATTCGTATCTGCATTGAAATTGTGCTGTGACTAATTGTACAATGCATAGAGTATTCGAAAATATAGAAGAGGCAAATGGTATTGTGCAGAGGTCTAATACATACATGTGGTTGTGTGTTTTTGTTTGTACAAATTCTATTTATAGAAAAGGCGATGCTTGTTCATGTTATTAGATTTTGTTTATCGGCAAGCTCATCCGATTGGTTTTTATATTGGTTGTTTGATCGTTTTTATTTTAATAATTAGAGGTTACCCGCGGGTTTCACACCATGTGCTTTTAAAAATATTAGCATATTGAGTTAGTCCAAAAAGTTACATAGAAAAATATCACTCTTGACGTCAAAGATAGTTTTCTTATTTTTTTTTGTCCGTTGAGTACGTAATTATCTCATATGCCCAACACCAATTTTCAGTACCCTACTATAAATATTTCAAGAGATATTCGATGTGAAAATTTCAGTTTGTATGGGAGGTGCCCATCCCTGTTTTACCAAGACCTAGCGTTTTTACCCGTTTAATACATAGTTATCTCACATGCCCTCACACCAATTTTCAGTACCCTACTACAAATATTTCCAGAGATATTCGATGTGAAAATTTCAGTTTGTATGGGAGGTGCCCATCCCTGCTTTACCAAGACCTAGCATTTTTCCCCGTGCCCGACCGCACGAGAGGCGCACCCGCACGACGTACGGATATTTTTTATTTACATAAAACGCCGAGGTGTTGAGTGGCAGGAGTTTGTTAAGCGTCGAGATCTTAAACTGCTCAGCTACAGAGAAATAAAATCATCAGCTGAGTATAGTACATTTGAAGTTAGTCTTGAGAATTATAACAGAATAATCGCTACTATGTGCTAAGATAAGACAGTATTTTTTCCCTTATAATGAAAAGTGAGTCCGAAATATCTAAAAAGCTGAAATAGGAATTAAAACTCTTACATAAACCCCGGAAAGGTTCATTTGATTCAAAGTTTGATTTACACTGCTTTAAATAGATAGGGTTGAAGTGTCTTGTTGAACGAGAAGGAATGTTAAAGCTTATTTCAGCTAGCAAGAAGGGAGAAAGAATTAAGCCATTCAAAAGCTTAACGATAAATATTACCCCTAACATTTCTCGTCGACTTGCCAGAGTCGGAAGATTAAGGAGTTTTAAACGGCTAGTATACGGTGGAAGATTGTAACTAGAATCCCAAGGCAAATTTCTTAAAGCAAAAAGCAAAAACTGTTTTTGGACTGACTCTAAGCGATCAGAGTGAATCTGATAGTATGGATTCCAAACTATGGAACCATATTCCAATATAGGTCTTACTAAAGTTGTAAAGAGTGTTTTAGTTATGTATGGGTCGCTGAATTCCTTTGACCAACGCTTTACAAACGCTAAGACACCTCTTGCCTTATTTGCTGTAGCATTAATATGAATGTTAAAACTAAGTTTGCAGTCCATTATTACACCTAAATCAACAAACTCATTTACTTGTTCGAGACCTAAGCCATTTATTGCATAAGAAGCTGGTTGTACGGTTTTCCGGGAAAAGCGCATGAATTTACATTTATTGAGGTTAAGTGGCATTAAGTTAGTGTCACAACAAGCTGGACTATGCAATACCAGCCTTTTGTTGGGATAACAAATTCTCCACAAGAATCCCGGAGAGGAGCGAGTGGAAGAACTTAGGGGATCCCGACCCTAATACACTGCACATTTACACGGACGGCTCTAAATTGAACAATAGAGTTGGAAGTGGGTTTTTCTGCGAAAAGCTTCATCTGAAAGTAAGTTTGCGCCTACCTGATCACTGCAGCGTCTATCAGGCTGAGCTCATAGCCATATGGGAAGCAGCTCGTCGCCTGACAGATCTGCCAGACATAAATTCTATCAAAATCTTCTCTGACAGCCAAGCTGCCATAAAATCCTTACAGAGTAACAATGCTACATCTATAGTTGCAATGAAATGTAGGGAGTCTTTGAACAAACTAGCCGAAAGGTGCGACCTGAACGTCATTTGGGTTCCAGGCCATAGCAACGTTCGGGGCAACTGCATTGCAGATGAGTTGGCAAGGGAAGGCACAAGCTTGCAGGATATCACATCTGCGGCATGGGTTGGCCCCTCGCTTAACTCATGCAAGCATTGGTTGAGATCTCGCTCCATTGAACAGGCTAACGCTAGATGGGCCAAGGAGTCAACTTGTGTGATTTCTAGGCAAATCTGGCCTAGACTGGATGAGGCTAGGTCTGTATCGGTGCTGCATCTGAATCGGCTCTCTATAGGTCCGCTGGTGGGACTTCTAACAGGCCATTGTCTTATGGGCACTCACGCCTCTCGCATGGGCCTATATAAAAACGACTTCTGCCGCAGCTGTAGGGACGTGGAGGAAATAGAGAGTGTTGAGCACTATCTATGCCACTGCCCCGCATTGTCGCTATCCAGGTACCGCTTCCTCCATAAACACTTTTTCGAGTGCCTGGCGGAGATGGAAAATGCAAGGACACTAGATTTTCTGCGCTTCATGAAACAAACGCGCTGGTTTAGCTTCACGGGCATCTAATCTTATCATACTTTTGAATCTAATTTTTCCGGAAAGGTTTGTAAACAGGGATAAGGAAGCTAGGGCTCCCGTGTGGTATCACAATGGGCCACCTCGGCCTAAGTGTGTCCCCGCTTTCATGAATTGCGGAGACAGCCACCTCAACCTAACCTAACCTAGTGTCACACCAAGAAACTAAGGAATTTAAATCTTCCTGAAGCAAAGTTCTATCATCAAATGAAGAGATTGATCTAAAAAGCTTTAGGTCGTCCGCATACAATGAAATTTTTGAGTGTTGAATTGTAGTAGTTATATCGTTAATGAATAGCAAAAACAGAATCGGGCCAAGGTGACTGCCTTGAGGAACTCCTGAAGTAACATTAATAATAGACGAGTAAGCATTTTTGAAAATCACCATTTGTGTTCTATTTAAAAGATATGAAGATATCCATTGCAAAAGGCTGGGCTGAAAGCCAAGAAGATCAAGTTTAAGAATCAGCAAGGAGTGATTGACTTTATCAAATGCTTTGCTGAAGTCCGTGTATATAACATCAGTGGGTAAGTTTTGAGAAAATCCATTAGAAACACTAGTGGTAAACTCCAGTAGGTTTGTGACCGTTGATTTACCCTTACAGAAAAACCGTGTTGGGAATCACAAATTAATGAGGACGTTGAATGAGACAATCTATTGGTAACTATTGCTTCAAATAATTTAGGAATAGCCGAAATATTTGCTATACCTCGATAATTTTCTATGGAGGACCTACTCCCGCTTTTATGAAGGGGGATAATGAATGACTCTTTCCAGAGCATAGGGAAAATGCCTTGTTCTAAGGAACTATTGAATAGTGCAGTTAGTGGTTTAAACAGGTTTATGGCACATTTTTTTAGAAAGCATGTTGGTATCTGGTCAGGACCATAACTAAATGACTCTTTTAATGATAATAAAGCTGATAACACGTCATCTGCAGATATATGTATATGGTTTGTATATTGATGTATTAGGAGATAATCGATATGGATAGTTACGAAATGGAAGTTCTTCTATGTTGGAATAATTATGTTTGAAAAATTGTGCAAAAAGATTGGAAATTTCTTGACTATCACTTGAAGTGTTGTCTTGATATCTCATAGCAGACGGAAACCCATTAACTTTTCTCTTGGAGTTTACGAAACTGTAAAACGATTTTGGATTACGATTAAATTAGACTTAATTTAACGTATATAAGCTCTATAGCATTTTTTATTTAACACAAAGTATTGGCGTCTAAGCTCAGCATACTCTAAGTAGTCGGCATGCAAGCCCGATTTCTTGTATGATTTGAAAACTCGGGATTTCTTATTTTTTAAAGTTTTAAGCTCTTTTGTGAACCAAGGTTGTAATGGCTCACTGTACTCACGAACACGTTTAGGCACAAGTTTTTCAAATAGGCAATGAATAATTTTATTAAAAAGTAAAACGTTTTGCTCGACATCGTTATTAAATTTTGACCATGTTAAACTAGCTAACTCATTATTAAGTTTTTTAAAGTTGGCCTTGGAAAAATTATAATACGTACTTGTGTTTGCTGAACTAGGAATGCAGCCACTAATATTGTTTACAATTTCGTATGTAATCTCTAGAGAAGGGTAGTATAAGTCCTCCGGTAGAACAAGAGGGTCACAGCGGTAAAGGACATACTTAGAGCTATCATCTACAAAAACTAGGTCTAAGATTTTCCCGAACGCATTCTGAAATATGTTCACCTGGTTGAGGGAAAGATCCGCAATCTGATCGAAAAAGCTATTCATGTCCGATCTCGATGAGTTCGGAATAATATTCTCCTCTGAAACGCTCCAAGAAATGCACGGAAGATTAAAATCGCCTAACACAAGCATAGAGTCAGAGGAGTTCATCAGCGCGTGTACATCTTTAAGCACAGATGCCAATTCCATATACACGCTTATATTGCAGGCTGGCGGGATATAGCAAGCAAATAAATAAATCCAATCCTTTGCTTGCTTAATTCGAATGCAAATCGACTCCACACCACCAATATTAGGTGTACTGACCACCTCAGAATGTAATGAGGACTTTACAGCAAACAAGACACCACCGCCGATTCTGTTTACGCGATCATTTCTATACACCTGATAATGGTTACAAAAGATTTCAGAATCAAAAACATGGGGATAAAGCCATGTTTCGGTAAAAGAAATTACATTATAGACGCAGTCAATCGTTTTTAAATAAAAATCACTTAATTTGGTGTTCAGGCCCCTGACATTTTGATAGAAAATATTTAATGCGGAATTTAAGGTTATACTCAGTTTTTTGAAGCAGTACGAGAAATTTTCGCCGTATTGTGACCATGTATTTTAGGCCTGTTTTCAAACTCGCGAACAAAAGCACCAGGTGGCCAAAATGAACTGTTCAGTAAAGTTTGATAATCTTGAGGAGATACATCAATTTTAAAAGAAGAAATGTCTCTTGTGTATGAAAAGTTGAATTTTTTGATAAAAATATTTCCAGTAGAGATTTTGGACGAAATAT
Source organism: Urophora cardui (assembly GCA_960531455.1). Classification (NCBI taxonomy): domain Eukaryota; kingdom Metazoa; phylum Arthropoda; class Insecta; order Diptera; family Tephritidae; genus Urophora; species Urophora cardui. The sequence continues at coordinate 16,551,683 of OY482675.1, read as the reverse complement.
AGCCCTTTAGATTGATTGATTGATTGATTGATTGATTTATTCATTCATTAAAATTTGTTTACAAAAATACTAAGAATACTTAATTAAAACCCGCGAAGCTAAAGTGCTTGTCTGCAGGTTGTTAATACATTTAAATTTTAAATTAGGTTATTTAAATAGCATACATACATAGGTAAATACATACATCCGTAAACATAATATTTTATTGAGTTTTACATTTTGAAAATTACATTTTTTTTTTTTTTTTATTTATTTATTTTTTTTTTTTAAATGTTTTTATTTTATTTGGTATGCAATCGACTCAGAATTTACTGTTTTATAGTAAAGATTTGAAATAGTTTTTAATAAGACTTTTTCTTTTAACTGTGTTCGGCAGATTTGTCAATTCCAATGGAAGCTCATTAAAAAGGGTTGGAATCAGTACTGGAAGTGAATTTTTAGTATAGTTGTTGGCAAATTTAGGAACTGATAGCCTATTTTCTGAACGCCTTCGAGTAAAATGTGTGTGTGAAAGTGGTATTTGAAATGATCTAGCATCATAGAATTCATTTAGAACCGTTGTTTTGAAAATCGAGCTAATGTCAAACAATTTCAATGCGTTATTTAAGTTGGTGTTTGGGGCGTATGTGTTTTTTTTCTTGGCCAGTATTTTCAGTATGTAGTTTTGGCTATGCTGTAATTTCCTACAGTGTACTGAGGACCCCCACGCAGTTATCCCATGTCTAAGGTATGATTCTGATAAGGATAGGTACGCTTGGTGCAAAACGTCGTAACTCGCACAAAAACTGAGGTGTTTCAGGAAGTAAGAGGAAGATCTGAGCTTCTTCTGAAGGTGAGCAATGTGAGCATTCCATTTAAAATGGTCATCTAGGAGAACACCAAGATATTTAAATGTTTGCACCGTGTCTATTATCGTATCACATTTACAACATGTTCCTCGTGTATGCAAACAATCGTAGTTATGAAAAATCATATTGATATTTGAACGACAAACATGTGGAGGTCTTATGTGCATTAATTTTGTTTTATGTGCATTAATAGACAGGCCGTTATCGTGTGACCATTTCGTTATGGAATTTAGTTCACGTTGCATTATGTTTATGGCAGTATTGAGCTCCCTATGTGATACTACGATCGCTGTGTCATCTGCGTATGCAAACACCTCACTATTTTTGAGGACTTTGAACATGCTATTTGAGTATAATATATACAACAGTGGCCCCAGCTTGGATCCTTGAGGGACTCCATATGAGACCACGGTAGGATTGCTATAGTAATCCTGTATTTTCACTTTGTATTCTCTTGACTCGAGATAGCTATCAAACCATTTCAAACAATCTCCTCTTATACCGGCATTATCTAACGCGTTGAGTATCTTAGCATGACATAATGTATCGAAAGCTTTGCTAAAATCAATAAAGAGAACAAGAGTGTGGTAATTCTTCCCTAGATTTTCGTTTATTTTATTTGAAAAATTACCCAGTAGTTGGTTAATGTTTTTTTCTTTTTGGAAACCAAACTGTCTAGGGTCGATAATTTTATATTTATTCACGTAGCCCGTTACCCTACTCACAACTACTTCCTCCATAATTTTCTCAATGACTGGTAATATAGATATGGGACGATAATTTCGGGGGTTAGACTTGACTCCCGCTTTAAATATAGGTTTTATTAAACCCATTTTCAAAGATGTTGGTACCGTGCACTGAGCCAAGCTAAGGTTGATAAGTTTCGTTATTACGGGGGCAATCATAGGAGCTATTAACTTCAAATCTTTCGGTCGAATACCGTCAGAACCGGGGCCTTTTCTTACGTTTAGATTATTTAAGATAAGGAGAATTTCGTTTTCACTAGCCTCAGTAATAAACATTGAGTTTTGAGCTCGAAATCCTTGATAATTTAGTGTATTAACCCCGCAGTCATGTATTACTTTTTTTATGTCTTTGCTAAATGTTTCTGCAAAGCTGTCACATATGGATGTTTTGTTCGCGGTATGAAAGTTTTGGACAATAACCTCATCGGGACTGATTCTTTTGCGTCCAACAATTTCATTTAATAACTGCCATGTTTTCCTAATATCATTTTTATATTCTATAAATTTGCATCTATAGTAACTATTTCTGATTTTTATTATCTCCTTATTTACACGATTTCTGAACTTTTTATACTCTCCTTCAATGTTACTATCCCTTGGCTTTGCCTTCCATCTTTTAAATAACTTATCTCTAATTCTACATAAATCTCTTAGTTCATCCGTCATCCATTCATTAGTTTTTCTACGTTTCTGGGCCTTTCGATTAACAACTGAAACTTCATAGATACTTTTAAAAGTGGATTGTATTTTATCACATATCTCATTCACATCATTTGAGCTAAGAGCATCATCCCAATTTACTTTACGTATCTGCTCATTGAATTTTTTGTTGCTTATTATAGTACTACTAACTTCTTCTTCGCTGCTCTTGACATCACTTTGCTCATTAAAAGACATACCACAGATCAAAGAGTAATGGTCTGTTATATTTGTTTGTACAACACCTGCCATTATATTAGCTGACCTACTTCGAACAAATATGTGATCAATGCATGTATATGCAGCTCTTTTAACATCGACTCTCGTATAATCATCAATTACGCTTTGCATGCCGTGGGATGAGAGCATATCCAAATAGAGATTTACATTGCTATTATTAGAATCGAGTATGTTAATATTTATGTCACCTACTAACACTATGCAATCCTCTTTATTTGCTTTTTTTAATGCATTATCGAGCTCATCGACAAATGTGCGAACATTGGTATGGGGTGGTCTGTAGATCGCGTGCAATATACACGCAATATTGTTGTTGGTGGTTTTCACTCTCAATTCTACTGATTCATAAGAAATCGTTTCATTTACCATACGTTGATAACATAAGTTCTCTTTCATGTATACCGCTATTCCTCCCCCGCGTTTTTGACTCCTATTAAAGAACTCTGCATTAAAACCATTTATGTAAAAGAGACTCTGCTCATCATCTGTTATGTTTGTTTCAATTAGTACAAGTATATCGATACTGTCAATGAGTCGGTCTATTTCTGCTCGAAACACGTTAAAATTTTTTCTCAGTGACCGGATGTTTAAGCACGTGTATTTTAAGTGATATTTTCTAAAATTTGTTTCATCGAATTCTGAGAACGATTCATACGATTTTTTATTTAATATATTCATTGCAAATTAAAATGTTTGATGATAAAGTTATAGTAATGGATAGATAAGAGGTGAAAGTGTATAATTGAAAGTGAAAGTGCGAGTGAAATGTGAATGGGAAGATATTAAGTTTTGTATAGGGAATATGGTAACTCAAGTTAATCGATCTAAATCTAAATCTGAATTAATATATAAAATTTTACTTTGATCATTATTTTTTGCTACAATACGACCCCCCTTAACCCATACATACTTCCAATTGTTGGCCTTTGCCTTGTTTTTGGTGGCCCATAGTAGGCGACGATTTGTTGTTGTCAGATCATCGTTCACATACACCCGTTTTCCTGTACCTACATTTCTATTCGTTTCTTTATCCACGATATTGCCAGCATAAAGTTTTACGGTTCGCAGATTACTTAAGAGTTCTCTCTTTTTCCGAACGGATGACAGTTTGACCAAGATGTTTTCACTTTCTCTTATCCGGTATACATGATCTACATCGCTCTCAATCAATTTGACACCTGCAAAGTTCGATCATCCGCGGTTGTGTCTTTATCAAACCTAGATACGAATATTGATTTCTTCGGAGGAACGACAACCAACTTATTAACAATTGGTTCAGTCGTTTCGGGCATAGTTGATTGTACCGAAATACTTTCGAGAGGTACATTAGAAGACCTAGAATTTGAAGATGAGTCCTTTGTAGAACAAGACTCCACAGAATGCGGATTCGGTGAAGCTAAGTCAATAAGTTCCTCCTGTGGTTGTACAGGATTTAACTGAAGATTTTTCAACACTGGCACATTACGTGGTGCAGCAGTGGAATCACCCGTCGTACCAAGTAAAGAAGGTAAAGATGCCGATGATGAAGAAGAGAGTTCTAGGCATTTAAATAAATTAAACAGATTTTCGTAGTGCTTGAATTTTTCAGTCAAAGAAAGTAGCTCCTTTTCAATCTCAGAGAAACCACTTCTCGTTTGGCTGAAAAGTTTAGAAAGATCTACTTCGGTCGACCTACAATTCACGCATGACCAACGCAAGCACTTTATGTCATTTATCAAATCCAGCATTCTGCCTGTTATGCCTGCACATTTTATATGAGCTAACCCATCACACAGCCAACAAGACACGAAACGCTCGGACTCACTTTTAACAGAACAGTTTTTATATATGCAAGACATGTTTAGAGTATAAAATTCTATTACAGATAATATAAAGTAAACAGTCAGAGAGAAATTAAATAAGTGTCAAAACGAGTGAAAGAACCGAAAGGGTTAATAGCTACGAACAGTTTGAAAGACTGTAAAGTTAGTAAGTTAGTGACAGTTTGGAAAGTAGTGTAGTGTATATGACAGTGAGCAGTTTGAGATGCACAGCAAGACGCTTAAAAAGCAGACGCAAACAGCTATGACAAGAGAAAGAGAATATAAGGAACACCACTTGCGTTGAGTATGTCAAATACTGCACTTAAACTGAACTAACAGAACGGGTGGTTGCTTTCATTGTAATATGTACATATGTATTTGCAAATATCAAACTTGTTACTTGTTGCTTTCAATAGGTGAGTGAGTTGTACTTGTTAGTTCAATTTAAGTGCAGTATTTGACATACTCAACGCAAGTGGTGTGGTGGCGTAGAGGTTTTGCGTCTGGTCTGGAAGTGGGGGGTTGTGAGTTCGAACCGCGCGAGATATCAAGGTTGATTTTTTTAAAAATTAAAAATCAACTAAAATGGCTGCTATTTCCGGGGGCAACTTCCGTTGCATCAAATTTCAAATTTCACTCTCCATAAAAACTCTGTATCGCCGCCTAAGAAGTTAACTTTAAAAATTACAAACATACTAATAATTTATCGCCTTCATAATTCGAATGAAAAGAAACTTAAAAGAAGTACACCTGCTTTGGTTTACAAAAAAAAAAATTATCTGAAACGTAAATTACATCTATGAATGAATTTTGTTTGTAGTTCGTTGGATTTTTCTTTGGTCAAAGCTTTGGTAGAAATTAAAAAAAAAAACATTTTTAACATCAACAAATTAAGTATACCTTAGAATAATTTTATCATATTGAAAAAGAAAAATACTAAAATCATTTGATAGTTACCAAATTACCAACAGAAAAAAATACCTATTTTGGAATTAATTACCAAGTTTGGCAACTATATGCTCAGTTTGAGTTCGTCCTTCTCCCCACCAGCTGGTACATTTACCTATTTCACCATCCCCATGCAATGAGCCAACGCGACCCGTACGGGTAAAATACCCATATGGGCTCAATCGCCCATGGCTGTATTAAACCATCGATGGTTGCCTTTAAAACTATCGATGATCAATCGATGGGACCACTATCGATGGTTTTCCAGCACTAACACATAGGTAGGTGACATAATCTTTTTGGGTTACTATTTTGCCATTAATTGAGACAGTGGGCAGGTATCTTTTTTTAGAGTAAAAGTGACTTGTACACACTTATGGCGTTTTCTTTTCTACGAAAAAATGTTGCCCTCCTATATCCCAACTATCGAATTACATGTCCTGACTTTCTATAAAATGGCTGAATTTGTAGATAAGGGTGGCCTCTTACTTAGTTAGAAGACAATATTTGGTGAAAGGACCAGACAATCTTACAAAATAGCTAAGAAAATCAAACAGGGCAACATTATTTCGAGAAAAGAAAACGCCATTAGATTCATTGACTTTAATTCTCCAGTCTGAAAGCCATTATTCCACAGTTCTTAGATGGCTTTGCAACCGTCTGTCAGCCGTTGAGGGATTTGAGTGCACACTAAGTATTGCTGGGTCATCCGCAAATGTTGAAGTAACGAGATTTTCATTAGTGGCCAAGTCACTTGTGAATATTAAATATAGAATGGGTCCCAAAACACTACCTTGTGGAACTCCGGCGAAGATTGGATTGCTTTCAGTGGTTTAACTTTTTTGCCTTACTCGAAACTTTCTTTTGGTTAGAAAGTTCTCTAAAATAAGGCATATATTGTATGGAAGTGTACGTCTTATTTTAAATCATATATATAGTACTTCTATATTGATAGTATTCTATCTGTGCAATGTGTATGAATTCATCCAAAAATTTTGTGCCACTGGCAGTTCTGCGCATGCGCCTCAATTACATTTAATGTCATCTGTGGATATGTGTGACAAATACATTCAATTGAGTTCAGAGGCGTTTGAAAAAAAATTGAAAGGCATCATTGTGTTCTAGGGGACTTATACCCCTTTGATTTTAGTTTTTGAATTTGTTTATAATTAATATAAGAAATTTGCCACATTTATTTTGAGAAGCAAACTTTTGTGAATTTTTTTATGAAAATTAGTGGAAATGTTCTAGAAAAATCTATTTTCTATGCACTCATATTTTTATGAATCGCGGCGGAAAGCGTTTCATGTTAAAATACTGTGGTCCGATCCATGGGCATTATATCAAAAAGTAGAATTCTGACGTTTGAGGGTTATGTTTGTAAAGTATGTACGTTCGAAGGCCGCCAACACGGTGATCTAAGCAAAATTACTGCGAATTTCTAAACTGAATAACAGGACAATTTAGACAACGAACTTTTGGACACAGCAACATATAAGGACCAAAGTTCAGACCACGTTACTCTCCAAACCGACCTCAACAGGGGACTACAGGTAATAATATAACAAGACGGATGGAAGAAAGGACTACGAACCAATCGCAATATGATTAACACATTTACAGGCGGATAAAAGGTTGACGGGTGGGAGCTGTAGTGTTTTGTCCGGAGCTTGGGATTAAAAAATCCTTTTGAGTCCCGGACTACTGCAGTATCTTTCAGGCATTGATACGTACAGGCGATTCCCAGTGGATGTCAACTTGCAAGATAGCCAAAATTATACTTCGGTCATACCACTTAAAAACTGCAAACTATCTACTCACACTCCCTGGAGCAGACTGCAGACTGGCGGTCGCACACTAACAGGGCACTGTCACCCCAGCTCACTCGCTCAAGATGGGACTGGGACATATGTATATGTACATGCATGTATATACAAATTAGCAATTGGAAATATCTGTTATATGTATATTTTCCATAAAACAAACTTTATTCACCATCATTTCTTCTGCTTCCGAATCTATTAGATTTCTTTCTCTCAAATGACCAAGCAATTCTGTTAAACATGTTACTCGTTTTTTATACTCAGCTGTACTAGTACACAGAGTATTATAGTTTTAATCACATAACGGTGGATTGTAACAGAGTGAAAGAATCGAGATAGATATAGACTTATATATATCAAAATGATCAGGGTGAAAAGAGAAATCGATTGAGCCATGTCCGTCCGTCCGTCCGTCCGTCTGTCCGTCCGTCTGTAAACACTCTAACTCGCGCAAAAATTGAGATATTTTGATCAAATTTGAAATGCAAGTTGGTATCGAGACTGGGACGGTTGGTATTGAAAATGGGCGAAATCGGACCATGACCACGCCCAGTTTTCCTATATAGAAAAAATTGGAAATTTGGTATCTCAGTCACTAATATAGCTGGAGCGATGAAATTTTACCCACGTGTTGAGCTCAGGCCCCTAGGAAGAAATTTGATGAAATTTTGGAAAATGGGCGGTGCCACGCCCACTTATTAAGGGTCAAACCTTGAAAGTTTTATATGTCATAACTCAGAAACCATTGAAGATATATCGACAAAATTTGGTACGCGTAATTTACTTACTTAGGCAAATGTTTGGACGGAAAATAGTTAAAATCGGTTGACGGCCACGCCCACTTTTATATATTTGTATTATAAAGTGACCTAATAAAAACATTTTAAGCCATATCTCTGTCAAATATGAAGATCTATCATTGAAATTTTGTCGCATGAGTCCAACTATGGACATAAAACAAAAAACACAAAAATTTTGGAAAATGGGCGGTGCCACGCCCACTTATTAAGGGGCAAACATTGAAAGTTTTATGAGTCATAAATGAGAAACCGTTGAAGATATATCGATGATACTTACTTAGTCAAATATTTGGACGAAAAATTTCTGAAATCGGTTGAGGGCCACGCCCACTTTTATATATGGGTCTTATAAGGGACCTAACAAAAATATTTTAAGCGATATCTTTGTCAAATATAGAGATAATTCATAGAAATTTTGTGGCATGAGTTCCAGTATAGACCGGCAACAAAAAATATAAAAATTTTGGAAAATGGGCGTGGCACCGCCTCTTTTTAGGCAAGGGAATATACGAGATTTCTTAGCCTATAACTCGACAAATAATTGAGATATTATGACGGAACTTGGTTTATACACTTTTATAACTTGTGTTAATAGCCACGCAAAAATTTATTGAAATCGGTTTATGAACACGCCTACTTTTTAACAAAGATATTTCTGGAACACCCTTTGGGAACTTGTAACGTGACATCTTTGTAATTGGAAGTCATAAAGGAATGAAATTTTGCACAAAGAATAATATTCATATGCTTAGTTGGATGACTGATAAAAATATTGAAAATGGGCGTGGCTACGCCCACTTTATGCGGCACTCGCTTTATATAAAATACGCCGTGTTTCCATCAAACGCAAACAAACAATGAAAGCATACAGCTGAGTATCTAATGTTCAATTCCACTCGAACTTATGCTTCCTTACTTGTTTTAAATAATTTTGTTTGTTGCGGAGCGTTTTGATTATTTTCATTTTCTTATAATTTTTTTATGTGCCGTCACTGCGGTTTATTTTGAATTCATATGTCGTTTTTCAAATTTGATTGCTCGGTTTTCTCTTTCTTTTTTTATATGTCTGTACTGTAATGTTGGCTGATGGAACTCGTAGGTATGACGAATATAGGAGTACTGTACATATATATGTTTTAAATAATAGTCCTTCTAGCCATACCTTGTCGAAAGCTTGTGCTACGTCTACGAACAGTGCAGTGCAATACTTCTTGGTTTCAAAACCGACCGTATTTGAATTATATAAATAAAATAAAATAAAATAAAATTAAACTAAATTAAATAAAATTAAATGAAATAAACCACATATGTATATATGCACATGAGTGCCCCAGGCACTTCTTCAAACGATCGTGCGAAATGCGTATTTCACTTTTATATCGTTTGATATAAATGAAAAAGCCGGAAAAGAAAACACGGCGATTGAACCAAGGGCACGGTCTTGTTCCCCGAGTGTCCAAATTACTTACCCTCAATTTGCAGAGCCTCTAGCAAGTACTTCCGCAGCCGGAGCTCAAAATAAAGCTGGCGATACCATAAAAATGGAAAAAAAAGGAAAGAAAATAAATGTGCAAACTGGCTTGGATCGCTGTACCCTTGTAAAAAGAAAGCGAATGCCAGAAAAGAATGGGAAATCGAATCCCTCCAAATTAATAAAAGGTGACCTGCCAGAAGAGGCAACGAAAGAGGCACCGAAAATAACATTGGGCAACAACAGATTCAGTGTTCTCGCTGAATCTCAAAACATTCAAGTAGAAAAAACACAAAAAAGTCCCAAGCCCCTCCAAAATATCTACGAAAACAAAGCTCTAATGCATTAGTAAGCAAACTGGTTGAGCTAGTAGGTCCTAAAAACTTCCATGTCGTATCTATAAAAAAAGGCAATATACAGGAATTTAAAATTCAAACTTATAGTGAGGATTATTTCCGCAAAGTAACTAAAGACTTCGAAAACAGTAAAAAAATTTGTATACCTATCAGCTAAAAAGTAGCCGTGGCTTGTCAGTTGTACTAAAAGGAATAAAAAATTCGGTAAGCGCGGTAGAAATAGAGACTGCATTAAATAGGGAAGGTTTTAAGGTCAGATGTATTTACAATATAAAAAATAAAGCCAATATACCACAATCGATGTTCAGGGTTGAAATCGACCCAGACTTCCAGCTTTTAAAGAAGGGAGAAGTACATCCTATTTATAAATTACGTTACCTTCTACACCGAAGAATCTCTGTGGAAAAACCGCATAAACGTGTGGGCCCCGTACAATGCCATAATTGTCAGGAGTTCGGGCATACAAAAGGATATTGCACATTGTCTAGAAGTGTGTAATTTGCGGAAATTTGCACAGCTCCAAAGAGTGCGAGAAACCTAGCGCAACCCCAGAAAATAAGAAGTGCAGTAACTGCGGTGAAAATCACACTGCTAATTATAGGGGTTGCCCAGTATACATTTCGTTAAAAGAGAAAGGTGGAAAAAAACTTAAAAATGTCTCAGTCCCACAATCTCAAAATGTGGCAAAAACAAATATTAATACAGCTCCGCAGAGAAATCTGGGAACGTACTCATACGCTCAAGTTTTAAGAGGCACACAGCAAACCGAAAGCCAAGACGATTCCACTGCAACAACATCCCTCGAAAACATTCTAAATATCTTTGTTCATATGATGAAGGACCATATGAAATCAATGCAAAACATGATGCAATATAGGTTTCTGGAATGCTAACGGCATGGGCCAACATCGAAATGAACTCCACGTTTTCCTAGAAAATCACAAAATTTATATAATGTTAGTGTCCGAAACCCATCTGACTGTGTTTCATAATTTTAGCATGGATGGCTATGTGTTCTATAATACTAAGCACCACGTGCTAGAAGCAGAGCTGGGCGACATAGACAGTTTGTATACACGTACATATGTACGAAAAATAGCACATTTGACTTTTGGCTGACGAAAAGTAGCAAACATATGTATGTATATATTGTTTTTACATTAAAATTGTTGTTTTTTAAACGAAATTTCTACTTTTCGTCAGCCAAAAGTCGAACTTGCTATTTTTCGTCAGCCAAAAATTTAATGTGCTTGTATTCGTCAGCCAGAAAAAATTGTGAGCTAGTTTTCGTATGGTACGACGATATGTATGTAATACTATGTATTAGGGCATGGAATTTCATGTACTAAAAAATAAAAAATATGCGCATAAAAAATGTAACAAAAACTGAGAAATATGCATGAAAAATCAAAAAAAAAATGCATTAATTCAAATTTTTTCAACTTCAGATAATTCATGTTTATTGAAGTTACAATAGTTAAATAAATTAGGTATAAACATTTTTTAATTCAATTTTTCTCTTACGTTGTACGTTTATACATATCGTTAGCTTAGAGTGCAAACTGTGGAAGTCCACTTTTTATGAAAAACTGTATTTTTATGTAGAAAGCTAGAAAAATCAAATACGCACCACGCTAAACAAGTCTGTGATACTTGTCATATTTCTAATCGTTGTTATTCAGCGATACGCAAATTGTGTAAGTCCAAAAAGCGAAGAAAATTGTGTAAGTCCAAAATATTTACATGAACAGATTTTTTTTTTTTCATTTCGAAATTTGTTAATTTTTTGTTTTTTGTCTCTCCTACAATGTTTGAAAAAAGGACTTACAAAATTTGCACTCTAAGCTAGCAATATGTATGTATGTTTTTATAGATATGTACATAAATTCAGTCTTGAACATTTCATAATTTGTAGAGCTCCAGATTTTTTTTGAACATTTTCGAGTAGCCCGAACAAATGTTGTTCCATGCTCGAGCAGTTGTTTGTTTGTTTATTACCCGTATGTTTGTACGGGCATTTGAACATTCGGGCATTTTGAAGTTTGTTTTTTTCTTTTGTTAATTTTTTTTCTTCTTCATATGTAGTTTTTTTTATTTTTGTTTTTCCGATACACATTTTTTTTTTGTTTGTAAGCTCGAATGCTCGAATGTTTGTACGGCATTTGAACAACAAACGGGCTTCAAACAAAAACGATCAGTTCGAATTGCTCGATACCCGGGTATCTAGAGTAGAGCTCGTGAAAATCGATTAATCGAATATTCGAATTATTCGAATACCATAAAATCGATTTTCAAAATTCGATTAGACGAACTCGAATAATTGTTCAATGTCGATTATTCGAATAATCGCTCGTTGTCAACTATTCGAATAATTGCTGTTGAACGATTATTCGATTTTTGAAATATTTACATACATGTGTATATAAAATTTGAATGTGTTCGATTTTTAGAAATTTTTTATTATAATTATTACACAAAAGCAACAGTCTGCCTAGTATTTTTTGTTATTTTTACATATTTTAATTCACATTGAATGCATAATACAGTTTATATCCGGAAACTCATATACACAGTAGCGTCATTATAGTTCATGAAGCGCTTATTATTATAAACCCAATAACAAACAACGACGCATCCCTTGCTCTCTCACCTACGGAGATTCAGAAAGTCATAAAAAAGGCTAAGGCCTCAAAATCAGTCGGACCAGACGGCATATCCTAGGACAAAATGGAGTAAGGTTCCTAACGGAGGTCCTCAATCTGTCTCTGACCACCATTGTCATTCCCAATATTTGGAAAATGGCAAGGATGGTCCCATTACTTAAACCGGGGAAGCCAGCTAATGCAGGAGAATCATATCGACCGATATCTCTCCTCTTCCCGGTAGTAAAGACACTTGAGGCCGCCTTACTACCATATATAAACGGACATATACAACCTGCCACAAATCAACATGGATTCCGAAAAACTCACAGCACAACAACAGCCATAAACACATAGATAGGGCGCGGTCTTAACCAACGACGCCACTGCGAGAGAACGGTCCTCGTGGCACTTGACTTGTCGAAAGCCTTCGACAATCATGCCACCCTAATGGAGGATCTAGACGTCGCGAACCTCCCGCCGAGGATGAAAAGGTGGATCGCGAACTATCTGAGTGGTCGACAGGCATCGGTTGACTTCAGGAATGGTACCTCAAAACCAAGGAGAATAAAACAGGGAGTTCCACAGGGTGGTGTCCTGTCACCGTTACTATTCAACTTATACATCTCCACACTCCCACCTCCACCTGAAGGAGTTCGTATCATATCCTACGCCGATGACTGCTCGATTATGGCGCCAGGCACCGACATAAATGACTTATGCTCAAAGATAAACGGTTATCTCTCCGACCTTTCCCATTTCTTTACATCGCGTAGCCCTCTAAGTCCTCCGCGACCCTGTTTACGACATGGACGAAGGAGGTTAGGCTAGAGCTTGGCATATGGATAGGGAATATACCCAACCCAACCGTAAACAACCCAAAAATCTTGGGTGTTACCTTCGATCCAAACATACCTAACGTATGTCCGGCATGTGGAGAGATGCCGCATGACACACAGCACCTCTTTACATGCCGCCTCAAACCAACCAACTTAACACCCTTGTCCGTCTGGATAAGCCCAAAAGAAGCTGCAACATTCTTGGGCCTTCCGTTAAGTGAAATTGATGACAATTTGTGAGCAGAACTCGTCGGCTAAGCAGGACTTAGTACCGCTACAACAACAACAACAACATAAACCCCAATAAACACAATGGGTTCGCCTCGAATTTGAGAAGAGTTCGGTTCTCTGGTTATATTATCATGGCGATGCTTCGCAACTATAGATCAGCGAAATCGAATTCCAGGCCAGTAATTTGTTATTAGTGATGGACGCGACATTTAGGTTTATTGGCGAATACATTCTACGAATCCGCCTCGAATTAGCAACGATGTCATCCTATCTTTTGAGTTTCTTGAGTAGAGTGTTAAATGGTAAATTTAAGCCTAATAGAGATTTTTTTCGTGCAAACCAGGATTTCTCGAGTCCATCTCGAACTCGAAACGAGTCCGAGAAATTATATTCACCTTCTCGAATTCATCTAGAGTTCGTGCTCATCTCCTGTTATAGAACAGAAGCAAGTAACTGCTAGTTACTTGTTTTTGTTGTGCTCATTATTTTTGGAATTCTCATAAAAACATCTATTAGTGACTTTAATCCGTTTTTTTTTCCTATCTTGTTCCTTAGTACCTTAAACTAAACAAAAATATAACCAAGTAACTTTAAATGTACTGATGGGTTAAAATGAGTCCACGACAAAACCAAGTAACTCTTCTATTATAGAACAGAAACAAATATCTTTTGCTTTTACGATACAACAAGTTACATACATTCTTTTTTTCTAACACAGAAGAAAATATGTACTTGTGTAAAGAAATAAAAATATTCTGACACGTATTAACCGTTGCGAAAAACTTTTCATATAATACCAATATTAAAAGAACTTGATTCGTCATTTTCGTTATTCTAATCATTTAAAAAAGGATGCAGTCACGTCGTCTAATAGTGATATATTGGAACTGCATTTGTAAGTTCATTATATTTGACGAAGATAAGAACAGCTACACAAAGCCTTAATTTCCCACGAATTAAAAAAAGACTGGTTACTTGCTTCTGTTCTATAACAGGAGTTTTTGGGAAGGAATGTTAAAAGACTTACATTTTGCTTTAATAAACAACTTCTCCATGGGGTGTCAATATATCCCGCTCGGGCTCTGCGCGGAGGTAGAGTTGTGAAAATTTAAAACAGATCCACAAATAGAGCGGGAAACTTGTTTGCCTTCACGGCCTTTTATAAAAAAAGATCCAAATCTATTTTCCTTTATTGTCACTCATTTTAACAAAAAAAAAAAAACAAAACGCAAACAATATATTTTTCTTACATTTTTTCTGGGTACAAAAATCGATTATTCGATTTTAACAAGTTATTCGAATAATCGTGGAGCTGCGATTATTCGAATAATCGGAAGAAGACAACTATTCGAATAATGAAATTCGATTGGCAATCTTACAAAAATTGAAAATCGAATATTCGAATAATCGATTAATCGAATTATTCGAATAGATTTGAGAGCTCTAATCTAGAGCCCTAATAATTTGTAAAGATTAATCCTTATTTAACGATTCATTAGCATGCACAAAGAAATATTTTTTCATATTCTCAAAAAGAAAACTTTGCCGATTCGGTCGAAAAAAGCTCTTATACATAGAAAACGAACGTTCTACATCCACAGAGGTAATAGGAGCATGTTTGAAAACGGCTCTTTGTCGACAGGTATTCACCGTATCGAAAATACTAATAATAGCCGTGTTCACACGAAACTCTATTCGTCCTCAGATGACTGTTATGCATGAATTTCGTTTGTATAAAACTGTCAACTAGCAAATTACAAAAATAGGCAATATAATGCGAAATATGTAATAAAAAAATGCAAACAACGCAAAATATGTAAAAATATGCATATATAACCAAAATATGCAAAAACATTTGAATGCCATTTTTAAGACAATTTCACGATTCGCAAAGATTGTTTATTTATTTTGCTCTACCTAAATCTAAGAAAAACATGTATTTGCATAGATTTCCATGCCCTACTATGTATGTATTTAGATGTGTATGACAAAGACTTATAATAAAAATTAAATTAGTAGTACGATATACATAGTTAAATAACGTTTACATATCGTCGCTTAAATTGCAATACCTCGTATCGACAAACCCAGTAACGTGTTTTTGTTAAAGTAGGAGTTAAGAAGAGTAAACCGAAACAGAAAAATGTATACGAATGAAGTACATAACAAAGTTAGATGGTAGGCAGCTGTATATTCAGCACCACAATAATGCTACCATTCATGGTGAATACCTAACAAGATTATAATAACGACCATATGAAAGAAGCATGCGGCTTGGAATGAAAACCTGACACTTTCACTTCATTGCTTTTTTTACTATACAAAGTCATTCATGCAAAGGAAAAAATATTTAATTTTCTGCTTATGAGGCGAAAAGATTCGATGTACAGTTCAAGAGAATCTCCATTTTATTTTTATGTATTCCCAGCGGCGAACATTGCCTACCACACTACTTCTCCCCAGTGATGTATACTACACATTATGAACAATGCCAACTAACATACAATATGTATGAAAAAGTAAGTTGGGTTCACAAAAATTAATTTTATTCAAAATCCCTTAGGTGGGCTGTTTTGGTCTGATTGGTGCTAGTGCAAAGGTAAAAACAAAGCTTTACAATTCACATAGTGCCCGACGTTTCGGTAAGCTCCTTACCATCCTCAGGGGCGGTTTCTTTATTTTGTACACATAAAAGAAAAGATATACATATAACAAAATTACTCACATATCTATGCATATATAATGTGTTACAAAATCACAAAAATAATTATCACAACGCGAACTTACATGTATGTATGTATATTAAAAACTATCGGAAAAAAACCATATTACAGACATATTTACATATATACATATAGACATAAAAACATAAAAACACATACTTTTTATTAAGGTACGCTAGTCAGACTAATTAACAATCATAAACAAAGCAAATAAGTAGCTGCAATATCTTCTGTATCTTCTTTTTTGTTTACTGTCCGCTCTCTATTTTTCAAAATGTGTAGACTCTCCAATGTGAATCTCGTTCTCTCTTTGTTTTCTGTATCTATTATTTTAGTGTTGTCTAGATCAGCTGTGTGTCCGTTTGTGGTCATATGCAGTGCAAGTGCAGTGTTTGTTTTCTTTTTTCTTATGTCTGCTTCGTGTTCTGCTAAACGTACACCCAGTGGTCTTTTTGTGGTCCCTATGTATATTTTGTCGCAGGATACATTACCATCGCCCTTGCAAGCGACTTGGTACACAACATTAGCTTTTTGATGCGGATTAATTGAGCTTTTCGTTTTGGAGTAAATAGTTGAGAGTGTTTGGTTGGATTTATATGCAAGGGTGAGGTTTTGAGTTTTCTTTCGAATGTTGTGGTCAAGATTTTCTGTGAACTTTGGTATGTAGGTAACACTTCGATATTGCATTGTTGTTGTGGAAGTTGTAGTGATTGTCTTGTTTTGATTTGAGTTAGTTAGCTTGTCGTTTATAAGAGTTTTTATTAGATGCGTAGGATAATTATTGTTTGTCAATATGTTGTATATTCTTTTAATATTTTGTTGTCGGAATTGAGGATGGCTAATTGTCAGAATTTTATTTGTTAAGTTTTTTGCTGCATTTATTTTATATTTTTTGGGTTGAGACGATAGAAAATTAATTATACGTCCTGATGAAATAGGTTTTGAATACCAGTCAAGAATGATTTTGTTGTCTATTCTATGAATGAGAACGTCAAGAAAAGGGAGTTTAGAGTTCGTCTCTTTTTCTAATGTAAACTGCAGCTTGTTGTGGTAATTATTAAATGTGCGGAGCATCACATCCGCATCGTTTCTTTTTACAATGGCAAATATGTCATCAACATACTTGACTATGAATCTCACATCAATGTTGTGTAGTTTCTTTAGCTCGGCCAGTGAATTATCTAGTAAATCGTCCATTATAATATCCGCTATTGTTGGGGAAAGAGGATTGCCCATGGGCATTCCAAAATTCTGGGTAAATATTTTATTTTCATGCATGAAGTAATTATTTTCTTTCAAGCAAAAATTTAGGATATTGAGAAAGGTGTTCTTTGGTATGTTGGTTTCTGTTTGAATTGTGTTGAATTTGTTCATTATGATTTTTATAGCAAGATATGTCGGAATGTTAGTGAACAGGGATACAACATCGAGTGATATTAGAATTTCATCGTCTTGAAGTTTAAAATTGTTCAGTCTATCTTTTAATCTAAATGAGTTTTTTATATTGTATTGGTCCGATATTAGATTACATATAATTTTACCAACAAATTGGGACAGTTTGTAACACGGTACACCGAACGAGGACGCTATAGGACGAAGAGGTATGTTGGGTTTGTGAATTTTGGGGAGACCGTAAAGACGCGGGGCAAAGGCTGAATTGCACATAAGTTGGTGTTTTTCTGTTAGGTTGATCATTTTGTTTTTGTATAAACTGTCAATAATAATATTGTTCTGTTTTTGTAACTTGATCCAACGGACAATCATAAACAAAGCAAATAATCAATAATAATATTGTTCTGTTTTTGTAACTTGATCCAACGGACAAGTTACAAAAACAGAACAATATTATTATTGACAGTTTATACAAAAACAAAATGATCAACCTAACAGAAAAACACCAACTTATGTGCAATTCAGCCTTTGCCCCGCGTCTTTACGGTCTCCCCAAAATTCACAAACCCAACATACCTCTTCGTCCTATAGCGTCCTCGTTCGGTGTACCGTGTTACAAACTGTCCCAATTTGTTGGTAAAATTATATGTAATCTAATATCGGACCAATACAATATAAAAAACTCATTTAGATTAAAAGATAGACTGAACAATTTTAAACTTCAAGAAGATGAAATTCTAATATCACTCGATGTTGTATCCCTGTTCACTAACATTCCGACATATCTTGCTATAAAAATCATAATGAACAAATTCAACACAATTCAAACAGAAACCAACATACCAAAGAACACCTTTCTCAATATCCTAAATTTTTGCTTGAAAGAAAATAATTACTTCATGCATGAAAATAAAATATTTACCCAGAATTTTGGACTGCCCATGGGCAATCCTCTTTCCCCAACAATAGCGGATATTATAATGGACGATCTACTAGATAATTCACTGGCCGAGCTAAAGAAACTACACAACATTGATGTGAGATTCATAGTCAAGTATGTTGATGACATATTTGCCATTGTAAAAAGAAACGATGCGGATGTGATGCTCCGCACATTTAATAATTACCACAACAAGCTGCAGTTTACATTAGAAAAAGAGACGAATTCTAAACTCCCTTTTCTTGACGTTCTCATTCATAGAATAGACAACAAAATCATTCTTGACTGGTATTCAAAACCTATTTCATCAGGACGTATAATTAATTTTCTATCGTCTCAACCCAAAAAATATAAAATAAATGCAGCAAAAAACTTAACAAATAAAATTCTGACAATTAGCCATCCTCAATTCCGACAACAAAATATTAAAAGAATATACAACATATTGACAAACAATAATTATCCTACGCATCTAATAAAAACTCTTATAAACGACAAGCTAACTAACTCAAATCAAAACAAGACAATCACTACAACTTCCACAACAACAATGCAATATCGAAGTGTTACCTACATACCAAAGTTCACAGAAAATCTTGACCACAACATTCGAAAGAAAACTCAAAACCTCACCCTTGCATATAAATCCAACCAAACACTCTCAACTATTTACTCCAAAACGAAAAGCTCAATTAATCCGCATCAAAAAGCTAATGTTGTGTACCAAGTCGCTTGCAAGGGCGATGGTAATGTATCCTGCGACAAAATATACATAGGGACCACAAAAAGACCACTGGGTGTACGTTTAGCAGAACACGAAGCAGACATAAGAAAAAAGAAAACAAACACTGCACTTGCACTGCATATGACCACAAACGGACACACAGCTGATCTAGACAACACTTACAGAAAACAAAGAGAGAACGAGATTCACATTGGAGAGTCTACACATTTTGAAAAATAGAGAGCGGACAGTAAACAAAAAAGAAGATACAGAAGATATTGCAGCTACTTATTTGCTTTGTTTATGATTGTTAATTAGTCTGACTAGCGTACCTTAATAAAAAGTATGTGTTTTTATGTCTATATGTATATATGTAAATATGTCTGTAATATGGTTTTTTTCCGATAGTTTTTAATATACATACATACATGTAAGTTCGCCTTGTGATAATTATTTTTGTGATTTTGTAACACATTATATATGCATAGATATGTGAGTAATTTTGTTATATGTATATCTTTTCTTTTATGTGTACAAAATAAAGAAACCGCCCCTGAGGATGGTAAGGAGCTTACCGAAACGTCGGGCACTATGTGAATTGTAAAGCTTTGTTTTTACCTTTGCACTAGCACCAATCAGACCAAAACAGCCCACCTAAGGGATTTTGAATAACAATTTAAAATTTGGTCAGCTTATACATAAATAATAAAAATTAATTTTGTTCATTTTTCTGTTTTTCTTAAAATTCTTGTTGTGTTGCTATATATGTATAATAAATTCGGAAATTCCATAGAAACAAAATAACAATCACATTGAAGAATCTTTTTTGTTACAAATTCGTTTCTGAATCAAGCGCTGATAGAGTATAATTGTTTAAAATTGTATAAAACAGATCTTAGTGCTAAAAAAAATGCACCACTTCTTCATGGACTAGATATATTGGATTATTAGCGGATTTCGGTGTTTTCTGTTGGTGTTTTATGTGGTTTTTTCTTGAGTTTTCCTAATTATGCACGTTTCCTTAAATATGTACATACTTACCAGTAGCAGTCCCAGCATAAATTGGCAAAACCTACATATATGTGAAGCAGTCATAAGACCTTTGTGTAAATTTCTTTGCTGTATTATCTGAAATTCATTGCATATGTACATATGATTAGTGGGGGTAGTGGTGGTTTTTGAATTCGAAAAGTCTACTTACAGCTTACAATGTAAACGCAAATGTGTACAATCCGCCTACATTCACCTTACGAGGTAAGCTAATGAAGATTCGAGGTGCCTACCTACAACTTACCATGTAAGCGGAATTGTATTCAGTCCGCCTACATACACCTTACAAGGTAAGCGAAGGTAGATTCGATCTGCCTACCTACAGCTTACAATGTAAGCGGAATTGTATTCAATCCGCCTACGTTCACCTTACAAGGTAAGCGAAAGTAGATTCGAGGTGCCTACCAACAACTTACCCTGTAAGCGGAGTTGTATTCAGTCCGTCTACATCCACCTTACAACGTTGGCGAAGTTGGATTCGAACTGACTATCTACAGCTTACAATGCATGCTAGTTAGTGGTATGCTCATTGGATGAACACCTTACTACCCTGATTACTTTGTATTTAACGTGTAAGCGTTCACTCTACATTTGCGGCCATATATATAAAAATGTATAACAGATCTGTATATGAGGTGGTGTGCATTACAGCCTTACATGTGTGTATGACTTAATCGATTCTGTAAGCAACATTTTCGCCGCTGGGTTATTAATTTTAGTTAGTTGCTTAATCAGGGTTTGAATTTGCTTGCTGCAAAATAGCAATAGTCGATGTTTTTTGCTTATTGCTGAATTCAGCCGAGCCAAAAACGAAAACACGAATCATTCGCTTCAGTTTTCAGCTGAGTCGTGTTTGCTTGTGTAGTTAAGCCAAGCAACTCAATTTGAGAGGGTTGCTTTTACTTCCAGCAATTAGTTGAGTGGTAAATTTTTGCTAACAGTTGCTTATTTTGCTGAAACTAGTTTTTAAGCAAAATTCAACATGAATAGATGTTTACAAATGGACATACATACATATTATGTGTACATTAGGTAGGGTCGATTATTTTTCGATAAAATCGCATACGCGGATAATGTTCTATAGACTATTCTAAGCAACTTTGCCAAAGAGACCATGGGTCTTAAACCAATTCTTAGTCCGCGGGTTTTAAGCCGAAGTTTTTTTGTCAGGTAAAAAAAAAATTTGCATTTCGTAGGCAGACAAAAATGATTCGAACTTCTTACCAAGAAGCCAGGATATACTTTTCCGAAGGCTTTTGATGTGCTGAATCCGAATCTGAAGTCAAAATGGCCAAACTCGAAATAGTTTTCGAGATATCTTGACCTAAAAATACAAGTGCAAAAAGTGCAATTTTCTTCAAATTTTGGAGTTAGGGTCAGCCGAAAGTTATGATTTCATTTAAAGTCTACGACCATTATCTTAACAAATAGGCTTTACATTTTCAAATGCCGTTGACCTTATTAACGTGTCTTTTTTGGTCTCCGAGATATCGCTGTTTTAAAATTTGCATACTTTTCAGTGCGTACACAATGTATTTTTTCTTTAAAATACTTGCATTTCTTTGCTATAATTTTGAACATGTTGCTGTTTCTTGACCATAATTGGTGGATCTGGTGACTGCAACAAAAAACGATGAAACCGGTGAACTATCGCAATTGGTTGAAGCGGTGAATTCAACAAAATCGATAAAACCGGTAAATTATCGCTATTGGTGGAAGTGCTTATTATTGGTGCAACCGATAAATAAAAAAAAAGGGCAAAAACGGTGAATTATAGCTATTGGTGGAGGTGCTTATTATTGGTGAAACCGGCGAACGCAACAAAAGCGATGAACCCGTGAATTATCGCTATTGGTGGAAGTAATCATATTTGGTGGGACCGGTGAATGCAACAAAAATTATGAAACCGGTGAAATGGCAATTGGTTCAAGTGCTCTTAAATGGTGGAACCGGTTAATGCAACAAAAACGATGAAACCCTCGAATTACCGCTATTGGCGGAGGTGCTGATTATTGGTGGAACCGGTGAATGGAACAAAAAACGATAACTCATGAATTATCTCTATTGGTGGAAGTGATCATATTTGGTGGAACCGGTGATTGCAACAAAGATGATGAAACTGGTGAATTATCGCAATTGGGGAAAGTACTCATAATTCGTGGAATCGGTTAATGCAACAAAATCGAAAACCATTAAATTATCGTAATTGGTGGCACCGGTGAATGCAAAAAAAGCGAAAACCTGTGAATTATCGCAACCTGGTGGAGGTATTCTAAAATTTTGGAGCCGGTGCGCACGACACAACCGTTGAATGCGGAGAAATAGTGCGGCTGTTGGATGTTTGGTATATAAACAAGTAAGGAAGCCTAAGTTCGAGTGGAATCGTACATTAGATACTCAGCTGTATGCTTTCATTATTTGTTTGCGTTTGATGGAAACACGGTGTAGGTACTTTATATAAACCGAGTTCCGCATATAGTGGGGGTAGCCACGCCCATTTTCAAACTTTTTATCAATCATCCAACTAAGCATATGAATATTATTCTTTGTGCAAAATTTCATTCCTTTATGACTTCTAGTTACAAAGATGTCACGTTACAAATTAACAAACGGTGTTCCAGAAATATTTTTGTTAAAAGGTAGGCGTCGTCATAAACCGATTTCAATAAATTTTTGCGTGTCTATTAACACAAATTATAAAAGTGTATAAACCAAGTTTCGTCATAATATCCCTATTATTTGTCGAGTTATGGGCTCCGAAATCTCGTAGATTCCTTTCAAAACTTTTTTTAGTTTTTGTTTCCGGTCTATTGTGGAACTTATGTCACAAAATTTCAATGAATTATCTTTATATTTAACAAAGATATCGCTTAAAATGTTTTTATTAGGCCACTTTATAGTTCCCGTATATAAAAGTGGGCGTGGCCGTCAACCGATTTTGACAATTTTCCGTCAAAACATTTGCCCGAGTAGGTAAATCACGCATACCAAATTTCATCGATATATCTTCAACGGTTTCTGAGTTATGACATATAAAACTTTCAATGTTTGACCCTTAATAAGTGGGCGTGGCACCGCCCATTTTCCAAAATTTCATCAAATTTCTTCATAAGGGCCTGAATTCAATACGTGGGTGAAATTTCATCGCTCCAGCTATATTAGTGGCTGAGATACCAAATTTCCGATTTTTTCTATATAGGAAAAGTGGGCGTGGTCATGGTCCGATTACGCCCATTTTCAATACCAACCGTCCCAGTCTCGATACCAACTTTCATTTCAAATTTCATCAAAATATCTCAATTTTTGCGCGAGTTAGAGTGCGTATGGACAGACGGACGGACGGACATGGCTCAATCGATTTCTCTTTTCACCCTGATCATTTTGATATATATAAGTCCATATCTATCTCGATTATTTCATTCTGCTACAATCCACTGTTATGAAATCAAAACTATAATACTCTGTGTTCTAGTACAGCTGAGTATAAAAATACATTGTACGCACTGAAAAGTATGCAAATTTTAAAACAGCGATATCTCGGAGACCAAAAAAGACACGTTAATAAGGTCAACGGCATTTGAAAATGCAAAGTCTATTTGTTAAGATAATGGTCGTAGACTTTAAATGAAATCATAACTTTCGGCTGGCCCTAACTCCAAAATTTGAAGAAAATTGCACTTTTTGCACTTGTATTTTTAGGTCAAGATATTTCGAAAACTATTTCGAATTTGGCCATTTTGAATTCAGATTCGGATTCAGCACATCAAAATTCTTCGGAAAAGTATATCCTGGCTTCTTGGTAAGAAGTTCGAATCATTTTTGTCTGCCTACGAAATGCAAAATTTTTTTTTACCTGACAAAAAAACTTCGGCTTAAAACCCGCGGACTAAGAATTGGTTTAAGACCCATGGTCTCTTTGGCAAAGTTACTTAGAATAGTCCTTAGAACATTAACCGCGTATGCGATTTTTCACTTTTTTCACTCCCATACAAATGGACCCGCTCTAGTCTACATACATACATACATAAGTAAATATGTATAAAAAATCGAAATATGCGTAAACAAATCGTTCCAGCAAAATAAGCAAAAGCAGAAAAAATGCAACGACACAACTAATTGCTGGAAGTAAAATGAAATCCCCCAAATCGCGTTGCTTTGCTTAACTATACAAGCAAACACGGCTCAGCTGAAAACTGAAGCGAATGAATCGTGTTCTCGTTTTTTACTCGGCTTAGCGAGTTTGCTAATTTACTTTTCGTTAGCAAAAGCAAAGCAAAAGCAAATGCAGCAAAAGTAGCTAAGCAATTTCAAACCCTGGCTTAATGCCTGAATGTGATTTTGGTAAAGATTGTTGCTTTCTTTGAGAATTTTGAGGTAGTCCGTGTTAGCCAGAGTGTGACTTGCACAGCGCTGATGCTTGGGCAAGCATTGCAATATTTCTTTGAAATAGGGCATTTGTTCTAAATCTTCATATATGTATGTATGTAGACGGCTCCTTTATGGGGAAAGTATGTGTATTCATAAACTGACTGAGAGTTTTTCAGTGTCAGATGTGTTTATCAACAGTACCTACTGTAACCGTAATCATTGAATATACCATTACGATTACAGTAATCTTAATCCTAAAAATTTTACGATTACGATTACTGTATTTGTAATCGTACGTTTTATGATTACGATTAAAGTAATCGTAATCCCAAAAATATAACGATTACGATTACAGTAATTGTAATCGTACGTTCCATGATTACGATTACAGTAATCGTAATCCTAAAAATTTAACGATTACAATTACTGTAATTGTAATCGTACGCTCTATGATTACGATTACAGTAATCGTAATCCTAAAAATTTAACGATTACAATTACAGTAATCGTAATGGTAAAAATTTCAATTACGATTACAGTAGTCGTAATCCTAAAAATTTAAGGATTACAATTACAGTAATTGTAATCATAAGTAATCAAAATGTAATCGTAATCCTTAGCGCCCAGCTCTGTCTAGAAGAATATTGCAAAGATTATATACACTCAACAGCAGTGCACGTAGGTGATAGCTCTAGTGGATTAACTGTATCTGCAATATACTGCCCTCCCTTTTTTAATATAACAGAATACCAATTCACTGAATACTTCTCCAAGTTAGGCACGAGATTTCTATCAGTAGGTGATTAAAATGCTAAACATACTTTTTGGGGATCTAGGCTAATAACTCCAAAAGGAACAAACTTGTTCAAAGCAATCCAAAGCAATGGTCTTGGCATTATATCAACAGGGCAGCCAACATATTGGCCCACTGATAGGAGCTAAGCCCCCGCCCTCAGAGATTTTCGAGTAACTCGCAGCCTCGAACGGGAAATACTTCAGATAGAATAACTTTTTGACCTATCATCTGATCACTCTCCTTGCGTCATATCTATTAAAACCCTTCCAACTTTAAAAGAACTGAACCCAAGTTTAACTAATAGATTTGCGAATTGGTTGCAGTACAGAAAATTTATAAGTTCGCATATTAATCCAAATGTGAGCCTTAAAGCAGCCGCCGAAGTGGAATATGCGATAATTGACTTCACAAACTTACTGAAAGTGGCAGCAAAGGTTTCAACACCCTTACGTCCTAACACAACCCAGCAGCAAAGCTTTAGTTCTTTCAATGAAAACGATATCATTGAGCAAATTTCCAAGAAAAGGCAACTTAGGAGAGACTGGCAAAGGCTGCGATCTCCAACTCTGAAAGACGAGCTAAAAAAATGCACGAAAGAGTTCCAAATGCTCCTAGAGGAGAAAAGGGAAACAAAATTTCAAAATAGAATTAAGTCCCTCACGGCCACATCCTGTACAGGTTATTCCTTGTCGCGCTCTCTCAAATACCTAAAACGGCCGGTTCAGCAGGATCCTCCAATACGAATGCAGAATGGAGAATTTGCTCGAAGTGACCACGAAAAATAAATAACCTTTGAAACCCATCTTTCAAATGTATTTACTCCAAATGAAGGCCAAAATGTTCTCCAAGAAAATACTCCACAATTACCAGCAATACCACTTGGATTTAAACTAGATGACTTGAATAACACTATATCCAAAGACATAGAGAATAAGAAAGCACCAGGGTATGACAGAATAACGGGTGAAATGTTAAAAGCGCTTCCCATAGTAGCTATTAAGCAATTTTACTATACATCTTCAATAGTATCCTCCGATTATGTTACCTTCCTAATCCATGGAAACTATCTGAAATTATTATGATCCCACAACCAGGCAAAGACCCGACAATAGTAAGCTCCTACAGGCCAATAAGCTTAACCTCTATCTTTTCCAAACTATTCGAATAGTTATTGCTGAAAAAATTCAGCCCATCTTAGAACTGCACGAAACCATACCAAGTCACCAAGTCGGATTTAGAGAGCAGCAAGGCACGATAGAGCAAGTGCATAGAATAGTTCAAGAAATAAGGTCAACTTTTGGAACCAAACGATATTAATAATAATATAATACTATCCGGACCCGTGCGCATCTTGCGCAAAAAATAACAAAACATACGTGGCGCCAGTAGGTATGGTTTGTGCTGTTACGCCCATTTTAAAAAAAACTCATTATTTATTTGGTTTGGTGGAACTTATGGAACTTTCAATGAATTACCTATATGTTTGACAAAGATATCGCATAAAATTTTTTTATTATACCTATATAGGTATGTGTATTATATTTTTATATATTTTACATATATTTTTAAGTACATACATATATGTGGTCCCTGCAGACTTGGGTATTTTTTCCACACGTTTTGCTCGGCAAGCAAATCAGTGCACATTGGTCCCAATTCCATTTTTTTGGCATAAATTCAACTAATACAGCTACGCAGTTGAAAGTTGACAAATCCTATAGCAATGGCATATGAAAGAAAAATAGCAAATATCTTATCATTCAGACCACGCCCACCGTGACTGCCAGTAGTGGCCCTTCCAGGTATGAGAAAAATTTCCTTTTAAGATACTATATCGCAAAAGGTGTCAAAATTAGCGTAATTGAATACAGAGTTCTATATATTTATGTATGTTAAGGTAAATTTCAAATAAATAAGCGAATTTAAATTTCGAAAAAATTAGTCACTAATAGGGTGTGTCAAAACACTTTTTTGAGGGTTTTCTTAACGCAAGACGCGTTAAAACTTGCGCGTTTCATTGCAGATTACGAAATAGTATAATAAGTAACGTCCGCAACTCACTTTTTGTGGTTAAGACAGCGGCATCATACTATATTAGCGCGGAATTGCTGAGATAGAAGTTCACTGGAAAAATATCGAATTTTTTAAAAACGGCAATAATATTTTTGCATGGCTTTATTAAATACACTTTACTTAATAATATAGCGTCTTTACTTTTGTGAAGAATTGTGTAGTTATATAACTTTTTGTCTACGAAACACAAACATTATAAATTTTTTTTAACATAATATACCTTTCGCAAAGCACTTCAAAGCTAACCTAATACACTTAGAAAAACTTGGTAAGAGTAAATTCTACTTACTTTTTCCTACGTTATCCATAAAAATGTGCACTTGTTTTCAATCAAGCTTAATTTTCCAATATTAAAAAGTTCACAGCAAAAAAAAATACGAAAAAACTTTATTATTATTGTGGCGAAAGAGCTGACTTTGATGGCTTGTGAGAAACTAATGGTAGCCAGATGTATTGAATTAAACTGGTTTTTAGGTGCAATAGTATATGTACTATTGGAAAATGCATGCCTTTTTTGAACACTTAAAAGTTTAAAAATTGGGTTTATGCCAAAAATTTTGGATTTGGGACCAATGTGCAGTGGCCGAAGCTTAATCGATTTATCTGCTACAGTTCCTGAGTTTTGACTTATAAATCTTTGAAAATTTGCCCCTCCTTTTAAATTTCAGCATATTTCCTAATAACGACATAAGGTCATTGCATGGATGAAATTCAATCACTCGGGCTTTATTAGTGACTTAATTATCTTGTTTTACGTGTTTTTCGAAATACATACATATGCCTTATTTTCAACCCCAACCCTCTCTGTTCCCATTAGAATTTGTGTACGAAATTTCATTAAAATATTTCTATTTTTGCGCAAGTTAGAGTACGGCCGGACGGACACGGTTCAATCAATTTTTTTTTCATCCTGATCGTTTTCCATAGTCCATATCTATCTCAATTATTTTATGGTCTTACGTACAACCGTTATTTGATCAAAAGTATAAATACATATAAATATATTGTACTACGTACAGCTGTGTATAAATAAGCACATCCCATACTGAAAAACCCCCATTCAGTGTAAGTACGAATACACACGTGTTCGCCTAAAATAATGTGATGTTTACGTACAAACATACAGCTGAAGCTTATAAAAGTGTTTTAAAATATACACGACTGTTCAACTGGAGTGACATCTACATTTGAAATTTGTATTTAACTCGGCACTCTTGTTAGAATAAAATAATTCTGAAGCCATAGTTTTAGGCGCAAATCTTTTAGTTTAAATTTAAACATTTTATTTTTGCAGAATACTTTTAAAAAAAGTACCACGCCCAATAAAACACCGTTTCACATGCATAGCTAATTTATACCTTTAAAACGATGCCCTACTTATTAATTTTGGTAAATTATGCGAACGGAAAAAGGGATTGCAAAAAAACACCAATCAGAAATAATATATATGATAATACAATGGCGCTATTATAACTCTGACATGTTTTATGGCCGAGACTCTCTCCCAATTCGAGGTGTGCTCCTTTCTGTTTTTCCTACTAATTGGGTGGACCTACAGTTTTATGCCGGCTCCGAACGGCGAATGCATTTTTTGTGAGAAGCTTTTTCATGGCAGAAATACACTCGGAGGGTATGCCACCCACTGCCGAGAGGTGAACGCTGCTCTTAAAAAACCCAATAATAGGGTTTTTACTAATTAGAACATTTTTTTTCTGTTTTGCTCGGACTGGGGTTTGAACCCGAGACCTCTGGCATAGCAGGCGAGCACTCTACCCACTGCACCACAGCGGCCACCAAACCAAATGATATTGCACTACCCTAGTCCTAGATGTGGCACAAGCTTTCGATAAAGTATGGCAAGGGCTCTTGTATAAAATAAAACAAACACTTCCATATAGTCTCTGCGGGATCCTAGAAAGCTTTTTAACAGGTAGAAAATTTCGAGTAAGGCACAAAAGTTTTACAACCGAAAGTCATCCAATTTCTGCTGGAGTTCCACAAGGTAGCGTTCTAAGGCCTGTTATACTTACTTTACACAAGCGATCTGCCAACGCGAGCCTTGTCCGCAGATGATGCGGCTATACTGAGTGTGCACGCAAATCCCACAACTGCTACTATCCAATTGCAGAGACACATAGAAGAATGGCTTACTACGTGGAGTATTAAGGTCAACGAATCTAAATGTGTACAAGTAACTTTTAGCCTAAAAAAGACACATGCCCACCAGTCTCAATAAATGGAAAAATAATAACTCATAAAGACTTCGTTAGGAGTCACATTGGATAGAATAATATCTTGGAAAAATCACATTGACAAGAAAGGTTGAAAATAAGCCATTTGCAATGGTTAATTGGTCCAAATTCCAGACTGGGCTTAGATAATAAGATATTAGTATTTGACATGATTTTAAAACCAATTTGGATGTATGGAATTCAACTATGGGGCTCAGCATCGAAATCTAGCGTAGAAAGAATTCAAATACTACAGTCCAAAGATATTAAGAACAATATGCAAAGCGCCTTGGTATGTAAAAATTCAATTATACATCGTAACCTAAAGATAAATACGGTGACCGAAGAGATAGAGCAAATGCAAAGAAATTATGCGAAAAGATTAGCCAACCATCTTAATTCATTAGAAAAAGTCTCCTAAAGCAAAGCTATCCTAGGCGGTTAAAGAGGAAGGATGTAAACCTCAATTGTGCATAAGGTCATATTCTGTTAGACCTATATCTCAAGAGTAACTTTAGATAATCATGAACGCCGCCGAAGCGACCGACCAACGGCCATCGTGATGAACGTCACCTAGTCCCTGGCGTTCATCGCACAGGCTAGCGGAAATACCGTAAAATACAATAAACGTCGCGAGGCATCCGACCAACGGCCATAGCGATGACAAAGATTCAATAAAAACAAATATGAAGAAAAAAAAATTTGAGTTACTATTCTATACACTTGCTTTAACGTACCATGTTTCTCCCTAAACCCGAATAGGTGACTTGGTATAGTCCCGTGTGTGTCTAGGATTGGCTGCATTTTTTTCAGCAACAACTTTTCAAATAGTTTAGAAAATATGGAAATTAAGCTAATTGGCCTGTAAGAGTTTAAAAGGGTTGGGTTTTGCCTGGTTTTGGAATCATAATGATTTCGCAAAGTTTGCAAGATTCAGGAAAGTAGTTTAGTCGCAAGAGGCTATTGAAAACGTGTAATAATAGGTCTGTTTGGTGAGATTTTGGGTAGAATGCTATTTTATGTCAAACTGAAGATGAAGGCAAAAGTTCAACAAACGCATTTGTGCGAAATGCTATTTAGTGTCAAAAATGACGCTTAGGAACAGTGTTGCCACAGCCTCAAAAATTATGGTATCACAAATTGATGCCTTCATGGTTTTTTTTTCGTGGTCACGCTTTCCTTTACCGATCGTAAAAACCGTTTATAAAAGGGGCGTTGCACCGTCCTCCGATCCCATATCTGAAGACGGAACAGTCCGGAGGCCGATAGTTTTCGAAATATAAATATTTGTTTTTTCAAAATACCTTTATTTTGGTGATAACGGGTTGAAAGGACCACATAATCTTTCTGGGGCAAAATCTACGTACCCATCCACAGTAATCCTGCGTGGAATACCTTTATCGCCTTCATGAGGGAGTACTTAAATTTATATATAAAAAAAAACACCTAAGCACAATTACATATGAATGATACGTAGATATTTTTTATTTTGGCTTAGAACAAATTTTATTTTTATCAAACTTTTGGTTGGACCACTCCGCATAGCAGGCATTTTGACTTAAAGGAGGACAGAGCGACAAATATTTAAGAACTGATTCAATGACTCCAAATCAATTCCAGAATCAGCTCTGGCAACTAGATCACCCAGCTCGTTTGACCCATTGCATTTTATAGACCTTTTATATTACTCGGTACAGTACCAAAGTATTCATATTTATTTGCATGTGAAATTTAAGTATTATCTTTATATTTTTATATTATAAAAAAAAAACGATATCGTTAAAACCACGAAAGAAAGCATAAACTTTGTCATCCTCAAGCTATGCGAAAAGGTATACCAATCGAAAAAATTCGAACTGTGGCGGATATTAGATTCCGCCAAAACATGAAATATATAAAATCGCGGTTTTCTCAAAAAGTTACCATTGGGCGATTTTGGGTTTGATAGATACTTGTTGGTGAAGCATTTAACTTTGATATTCTGCAATGGTCTGCCCTTCGTATTAAAATTTGTTCTACCCTACCGTGTGGTATTTTAAGTATAAGTTTAATTTTTTTTTTACATTGGATGAATTATAACCAGTACCTGTTATACTTAAATAAAATATAATTTTACAAGCACATACTTAAGTATACAAACGAATACTTAGTACATTCTCGTTATCCAATGCCCTCACTCTGTAGTTCGATTCGAAAGAAATTTCCATATTCCATATAAACTATATTCTACAGTTTACGAATGTGCTTTCGAATCTAATTTCACTTTCGAATAGAACTACAGAGTGAGGGCCCAGGAATAAAAAAGATCTCGTATTTATATACATGAACCAATACAAACAATTGAATATGCTGCATTCATATATATATATATATATATGTACATATGTACGTGAATTTGAACTTGATGGATTTTTTTTTGCATTGTTAGAAATAATAAAAATAACATATCGTTAAAAAATTAAAGCATTTTATTTTATACATATGTAGTGTTAATAGTTTTTCTTTGAGGTGATACTTAAAAACAAAATGCATATATTATTCCGTTTTTACGATCAAAATTTTCTTGACCCCGATTTCCTTCGAATCACTTCGATTTTTCAGCCGATTCACTTTACTTTAAAATTTAGAGATGACAACACTGATTCTGTCGTGCCCGGGTGCCTTATTTTTCTGGATGTCGTTACAGATAACATTCATGAATCAACAAATAAGAGATTGTGCATTCAGCGGTCCCGCTATGCGTTCATCCAAAATTTGACAGAATCAGCTGATTTAGTGACGCAGTAACATAAATTCTCTTTCACCCAGTTTCGTTTCCGGTTTTCCAATAACTAAAGATCGTGTGCTATAAATGTGAAATTTATATTAAAAAACTATTTTAAATAAACAAAAATGAAGAGCCGCGTATTTATTTGTGTAAATAATAGTTCAATAAAGGTATTTTTTGCCTGTTTGCAAATTTTCTTTCTCGTCGATAATGTACTTGGTGTAACCAAAATGAACCCAGGCTCACGGATGAATATTTTGCTGAATATCTCTGAGTGCACAACCTTCTTTATTTGAATCATGGATAACATTATTCAGGTCATTTATGTTGAATTGGAGAGAGACTGTTGGTAAGCGAAGGGCATGTTCTGGGAGGAAATTGTTCGATGGATTAGGAGTAAATACCCGCGAAAGGTGGGCTGCAAATGCAGTTCCTTTTCCCTGGTCACTACGAACGAAGTCACTGTTTTCGATTCGTACTGGAGGGTCCTGCAGAACTGGCCTTTTGAAAGTTATCAGTGACCGCCACAATGAGTAGTCTGTAGAAGATGTGGCTGTCAAGCATTTAATTCTGTTTGAAAATCTGCTTCTTTTTTATCCTGCAATAGCATCTGGAGCTCTTTTGTGCATTTTTTCAGTTCGTATTTCAAAGTTGGAGAGCGTAACCTCTGCCAGTCTTTCCCAAATTGGCTTTTTGTTGTGAATGAGATCGGTGATATCGTTTCCTTTGAAATAATTACGGACACTCCCATGGGTAGTGTTAGGCTGTGGGTGCGGTCATACTTCTGCTGCTACTTGAAGGATATTTGTGAAGTCAGTAATCGCAGAGTCTACTTCGGCTGCTGATTTAAGGCTTGTATTTAAGTTGGTATGAGAACTGATACATTTTTTGTACTTAAGCCAGTTTGTAAATTTATTGGTTAAGCTCGAATTCAATTCGTTGAAAGATGGGATTATATCAATAGTTGTAACACAAGGGGAATGATCAGATGATGGATCGAAAGCCAATAAAGGGTTATTTTGACCCCTATTTTTTAGAATATCAGGAAAAATAGTATTTTTAAGGTCGCTAGAGGGTTAAAATGTTCTAGAAAATTAATTGGCACAAAATTTATTAGGGGTCTCGTCGGAAAATTTTTCTATAAAGTTAACCTAAAAGACCAAAGGAACCGAAAAACCTATATTCCTCGGAATGTTGAACGTGTTTTATTTCGGGTTCTGCTCAAGCTATCGAAATACTTATTTTGCAAAAGATTAATGATTTTTGACTACGTTTAACATGCAGACATATAAAAGGTACATTAGGGTAGTATAAACTAAGTACAGGGTGGTAGTGACCCCAATGGCGCACATAGGGTTAATAATATTCCACAGTATAAGCCGCCCTTTCAAGGCCAAAGACATTGGTGTATTTAACTTAGAGATCGGACTATAAATACCGAACGTATGAGAAAAATTAATTTTAGCGACATCTAGCGGCGTCCAAAAAAAAATTAAAAAATTTTCCGGAAATGTTTTCCAAAAAGACATCATATGCGGGGGCGTACGGCGAACTTTATTTTTTGCGATACGGTCTACTGACCAGTGGAAATATTGTCTAGGTCATTGTTTAAAATTGCTTTGAATAGGTTTCTTCCCTTTGGTATTATCAGTCTGGAACCCCAAAATGTATGTTTAGCATTATAATCACCTGCTTCAAGAAACGTTCGGCCAAACTTGGAAAAGAATTCAGTAAATTGGGATTCTGTTATATTGAAACGGGGAGGACAGTATATTGCAGTTACAGTGAGCCCACCAGAGCTATCTTCTACGTGCACTTATGTTGAGTGTATATAATTCTTGCAATAATCTCCCAGTAGATGATGCTTAATCGATTTTCTAATCAATATTCCTGTTCCACCTCCAGCTTTA
Organism: Urophora cardui; assembly: GCA_960531455.1. NCBI lineage: Eukaryota > Metazoa > Arthropoda > Insecta > Diptera > Tephritidae > Urophora > Urophora cardui. Next base: position 16,517,264 of record OY482675.1, on the reverse strand, counting down.
CCTTCGGGGTGCTTGGTGTCGTAGAACGCAAAGCCGTCAATGCTAAAATTATTAAAGGCCGTCAAATGAGTTTCAGAGACTAGCATTATGTCTATCTGCTGTCTTTCTATAAATATTTGGAGTTTATTCCGATGTTAGTTTAGGCCGTTAGCATTCCAAAAACCTATATTGAGTGAATTCTTGGTCTTTTTAAGATTGTTTGTAATAGGAGGTTTCGGTTCCTAATTAATTCTTGCATCACATTTTGCATTTCTTTCATATGACCTTGCATCATTTGCACAAAACTGTTTAAGGTTTTTTCCAGGTTTGCAGGTGGAGTGGGAGTCTCTTGCGTTTCAGGCTCCTCTATACCTTTGAAGACTTAGGAATATGTCCTGAAATGTTTCTGACGAACATTATTATTGACCGTATTTGGAACATTTTGGGGTTTGGAACTAGTTGAGTCTTTGGTGTCAAGGCGGCGCTAGTGGTTTTCTTAGTACTCTTTTCCTTTAAGGAAGTATACACTGAGCGGCCTCTGTAATTTTCAGGGTGATTTTCTCCCCAATTCCTACATTTCTTTAACTGTGAGTTATCTCTTGGTTTCACACAATCCTTGGAGGTATGTAAACCCCGAAAGATAACGCAAACACTAGGCAAGGTACAATACCGCTTAGTGTGCCCAAACTCCTGAGAGTTGTGGCATTGTACAGGGCCCACCCGTTTGTGTGGTTCTTCCACCGAGATACGACGATGCAGAAGGTACCGTAGGTTGTATATGGGATGTACATCTCCCTTCTTTAAGAGTTGGAACTCCGGTTCTATTTCTACTCGAAACATTGGCTGTGGTATGTTCGATTTATTTTTTATATTTTCTGCTATATCTTTAGATGGTTCTTTCACCATGGAATTTTTTAAAACCTTATTAGGCTTATCACTTTTCCCGGGGACCGCCTTTTTTTTTAATAAGATATAGCGGTCCATTCCGGTCTCAACCTTTTCGCCCACTTTCTGCATTTCACTGCACGTACAAATGCTTTGTGCTAAATTTCAATATAATCCGACTGATAACTTAAGATATATGTATGTACATTTAAAATTGTTTACTCCCACGCGAGGTGCCATGTCCACTTTACTAAACAAAAACATAATACCTTTTATGGGAGTATGCGCAGAAGTTGCACAAATGTCCTCTTGCCAAGATTCAATGAAACCAGGCTGATAAAACAAAAGATATGTACATTTCAAATTTTTACTCCCATGGACGACAACTTGCCTCATAAATGTTGATATACCCTATCATAGAATCAGGTGCCCATAATATGTTTTGGTAAAGTTTCTATAGGAGTGTTTTATTGGGCACATCTCTGCTCGCTTATATTCGATTCTGCTCTCTTGGCTGACAGTTTCCATACAAAATGTTAGAGACTTTAAGAGACCTTTAGGGAGTATGCCAGCTACTCATTAAATTGATCTTTACTGATTATGCCAATTTTTTCTATTATGAATAAGTGAAATGGTTTCAAATTTTTGTCAATAGATGTCTCCCCTATCTTCGAATTCAACGCAATACCGTTCATTAGAAAATGTCTTCCAATTCCGTACCAAAGAACGTATATTGTACAATACTTAACGAACGTACTTTAACGAACGGTGTTCGAAGATAGGGGAAACATCTATCCATAAAAAGTTGAAGAAATTTCATCAAATAAACACAACTTTTTTCCGATTCCTTTACTTTAAGGAACGGTCGTTTAATTTTCACTTGTTTTTATACCAGTGGTTGTTTTTTTCGCAAGTCTCTAACTCTTGCCCAAGCGAATACGGCTTATGTATGCACAAACGTATAGCGATTGGCGCCACGTATGTATGTTTTGTTATTTATTGCTCAAGATGCGCACGGGTTCAGTTAATACACTACTACGAAGAAAATGAGAAAAAGGAAGATAAAAATATCGCGCTCATGTTTTATTTACAGTTACATATGAAAATAATATATTTACTTACAGATCAAATACCAGGTAATGGTAGTTTTCCTCTTGTATACTATCATGCAGTCTAACTGTAAGCATAAAAATTATAAGTCAGTGATATCTGCTGTAAAATGTGTAAAAAGAAGTAAAGAAGCCTAAGTTCGAGTGGAATCGAACATTAGGTATTCACCTGTATGTTTTTATCGTTTGTTTGCGTTTGTTCGATATACGTCGTATTTTATGCTAACAAATACCCGTCCCGCTTCGCAATGACGAATTATAGTTCTGTGTCGCAATGAGTTTTTCCCTCTACCTTTCTCTTTCTTTTTATTTTTCTCTGTCTCTTTCTTGAACTCCCACCCTCTCTTCCACTCACACTCCCTGACCTTCCTCCTCTTTCTCTGGCCTCAGAACACCGGGTTGAGCATTACATCGGAGATAGCTCTATGTTGCAACCCTGCTCAACACCTTTTATTTGATACCAAAATCGTTCCGAAAATTCCGGGGTAATCAGGGTCCATGTTTTGACCCATATCTGACCTGGCATCACAATGAAAAGAGCTAAATGTATGGTGAAGCCCTCCTCATTTGATACCAATATCGTTCAATAATATTCTAGAGTAATCCGGGTCCGCGTTTTGCTTCATACCTGGGGACCCGGCCTAGGAATGGCAATAAAAAGATCTCTATTTTGAATCCCTATTCAACACCATTCGTTTATACTGACATATATCGCTCAGAAACATTCCGGCGTTCGAAGAAATTTGTTCAGACGTTCTTGAGTCATGGCGTAGTATGCATTCATGGACATGTAATCAAAGCAGTAAACATGTTTTTGCTGCAGCATCGAGCCAAATACTCAACTGTGCAAAATAGAAGTGAGTAGACTGCGCTGTTCTGAACACGTTGAGTAACCAATGAATCTGTCTATGCTTGCGCTTTTTTGAGTTTTTAAAAAATTTGAAACCGGGAAAAAGGTATTAAAATCTCAGAAATACACAAAACAAAATATACCACTCTGGAGTATTTACCATTTATGACATTTAAAAAAATTATTATAATCGGTCCAGTACTTTTTGAGTTTACCCGTTACAAACATTTTCCATATAATCAATTTTATATAACACTGCTCTACAGCCAAAAAATACTCTGAACGCGACCATCCTTTCTATATGTAAAATCGGTCGCTGATTCCGAAAATCGGGTTCATTTTTAATTCTATGGGAAGGTTTTTGAAATATCGGCAATTTACCGTTATTTGGCCAATGAGTCCACTTAATCCTGTATATCTCTTTAACACAGTGAGTTATCTTCCTTAGGGTCACACCAAACGAAAGAAAATTAAATTTCCTTTTCACGGCTTCTATAACATTTTTCTCTAGTTCTTATAGTTTCTGAAATATTGACGATTAAATTTGAATTTTTTCGATTTTTTACGATTTTTTGAAGAAAAAATTTACTTTGTCAGGCAATATCTTTAAAACCAATGATTTCACCTTCGGTTTTACTCCTTTGCGTGAAGCTCCATTCCATTTCCAAAAAAATAAGCTATCAACGAAGAAAATCCATGGTAAACTGGAAAAGTTATAGGCGATCAAGTAAATACAACCAAGTCGCGCAATGCCTCTGCACGGGTACATTCTATGCATATTGTACCAATACCTACACATCTGCAGTAGCAGCACATTGGCAGCGCAGTAGATACAAGCGCGTTTACGGGTATAACATGCATAGAATATACCCGTGCAGAGGCACTGCGCGACTTGGCTGTATTTACTTGATCGCCTATAACTTTTCCATTTTACCATGGATTTTCTTCGTTGATAGCTTATCTTTTTCCCAATAGAATGAAGCTTCACGTAAAAGAGTAAAAACGAAGGTGAAGACATTGGTTTTAAAGATATTGTCTGACAAAGTCAATTTTTTCTTCAAAAAATCGTAAAAAATCGAAAAAATTCAAATTTAATCGTCAATATTTCAGAAACTATACGAGTTAGAGAAAAATGTTATAGGAACCGTAAAAAGGAAATTTAATTTTCTTTCGTTTGGTGTCACCCTAAGGAAGATAACTCACTGTGTTAAAGAGATATACTGGATTAAGTGGACCCATTGGCCAAATAACGGTAAATTGCCGATATCTCAAAAACCTTCCCTTGGAATTAAAAATGAACCCGATTTTCGGAATCAGAGACCGATTTTACATATAGATAGGATAGTCACGTCCAAAGTACAGACAAAAAATTTCATTTTGTGATCCAGTGTAATTAGTATAGATGGATATATCTATATATATGGGTCAAATGCGGAACCGGATGTTTTTGTGAGATATTGGTATTAGAGGGCTGCACGAATGGATTCGAAACGACCAACAAAATATTCGCGGCCGTCCAATTACAGTACCTATTTGTTTCTGTCGTTTGCGAATAAGCGCAAGTAGAGCACAACCATAAACAGAACCAATACAATACTTATTCTTAGCGACAATTACATGACCTTAAAAAGGTTCTGAAAATAGTGTACACTACTTGCGAATACTTCGAATATAATCGAAATATATGTATCTATGTACATATTTTCATAAACACACATTCAGACGTTGTGTTCAGCAAAATTACGCTGCTAGTGTGAGTGTGTGTATGTGCACATGCATTAAGCCGTATCACGAAAATAAAGTTTGCGTGTGTCAGTTTTATTTGAACACTTATGTCGAAAAAATATTTTAGGTGTAAAAAATTTTTTTTTAGGTCCGCGTTAAAAACAGCTAAATAGCTTTTTTGTAATAACTTCCTTATTTGATGTCGGATCTCTATGATCTTAATGTCGCATAAAAGGTATCGCTCAGCACTATATTTGGCCCATATAAAGTTTCGTCCTCAAAGGTTGTCCTGAGTTTTAGCTTTAAAAATTTTGGAGTTACTATCCCTAGATTTTTTTATTTTTATCACTAATACAAAGCTCTCAAAAAACCATGAGGACTCCGCCAAAAAAATTCTAGCCTTTATTCACAAACAAAAAAGTTATACCGTTTTAAAATCAGAGAACCTGTTTTTTGATAAATTATCCCAAGTTCTTATTTATATGAGGCAGTAACCCATATAGTATGAGTTTTTGATTAAAAAGTATTCTAAGTCCTCGCTTGACTTGAGAATGTTGTACCGCGATGGAACAGCTACCAATATTGGATACATGATATGCAAAAAATTATTGAGGATTGGACTATTCGTGCTGATCAACGTTATCTATATTATTAATCAGGGTAGGAAGAAACTCAGAGTATGAGTGAGTGAGTGAGGAATTTCAGCCTCACGGCATGATGATGAGTGGCCGTTTGCGTTTCTCGCTCATCTCTAAAGCAGAGTGAGGATTTTTTTTTTGTTTCCTCACTCATTTCGAATGAGCGATGAAGAAATGAGGCGCTCACGCTGCGTGTGAGATGAGCCGTCGTAGGATTCCTCTTCTCTTTGTGTAATGCGAGTGAGCGTGTGGGTGAGTGCGCAGAAACTCAGTAAATATTACATACATATATTAGAATGCATACATACATATATTTATGTTGCAGTGTGCAATTTAGTGACATGTTTTTCTAATAAAAAGCATGTCTGGTTGTTTTTCTGCTTTTTTTTTCATATTTATGCCCGTTTTAGGCGATTGAGTAGGTATGTAAAATCCATATTTCTACCTAAACTTGGTTTTTGTTGTTTTTCATCTATGTATATGTGTAGATATGTATTTAATGTGGCCGCTGTGGTGCAGTGGGTAGAGTGCTCGCCTGCTGTGCCAGAGGTCTCGGGTTCAAACCACGGTCCGAGCAAAACACCAAAAAATTTTTCTAATTAGTAAAAATCCAATTATTGGGTTTTTTAAGAGCGGCGGTCACCTCTCGGCAGTGGGTGGCATACCCTCCGAGAGTATTTCTGCCATGAAAAAGCTTCTCACAAAAAATGCATTCGCCGTTCGGAGCCGGCATAAAACTGTAGGTCCACCCAATTAGTAGGAAAAACAAAAAGGAGCACACCTCGAATTGGGAGAGAAGCTCGGCCATAAAACTCGTCAGAGTTATAATAGCGCCATTGTATTATTATATTATGTATTTAATTCAGCAGATGCAATTACGAATATTTACATACGTATGTATGTAGGTAGGTAGTTAAAAGGAACATTATTTTTAAGAATGTGCATTCGTTGCTTGATATAATGTTTTTTGTATGATAAAATATATGTATGTATGTACCTACATATGTAGGTACTTACCTACTTGTTTAGTTTTTATTTATTATGCGACTAACGCAAAAAAACTATTTATTCGTCATTAGAATCATATTTTTTTTGCATTTGACATTAACAGTCTATTTCTCACAATTTTTTACCTTGACAACAATAAAATAAAATAATTTTGAAATAAAAAAGAAATGAAAATAGGTATGTACCTACAAGTTGTAAATTTAGCAAGCTCTATCTAACTTCCGCTTTTCAATCAAGGGAATGAAGAAGTCCTATTTGCGTACCGTATTGTTCCAAATATACTCAGTACATAGCCATCCTTCTATTTTAATTTTAATTTTCATTATTATTTTATTTTAGTAATTTATTATTCAAATTAAAAAAAAAAATTGTTCTAGTTGAGTTTAAAATTAAATGACAATCAAATTGTTCTTTGAGGGATAGTTTATCTTTTTTCAACCTACAGTAGAATTGTTTTTGTAGTTTTACTTTCGGTAGATTTTTCAAACAATAAATACAAGAAAAATTCAGAGAAATAAAGTGGTGTCATACGGGCTTTCGTTATTCGATTTCGAACATAAAAGCGCTGCCAAAGAGTTTTCTACTACCATATTTGCCATAAAGTACATTATTTTGAACAAAAGTCAAGATTAAACAAATATTTAATCTTAAAATGCGATAGATTTTAAACGCCGTGCAGTAGATCTTCATATTTAAAAAAATGTGCTGTAGATTTACCACACATGCGTGCAGTGTGCACACTGCAGAGTAAACAAATTTGTAGCATTCATGCAGCTCCATACTGCATACTTACTACAGACGGTTGGCTGCGTCATCGCCAAGCTGTGAGGCGTCGCTCATATTCCTCACTCACTCAGAGCAACTCATGAGGGCGCAGCTGAGGAGAGGCAACGCTACTAGCGTGCCTCATCTTGGCTGCTCACTCTGCTGCCACTCACGCAGAGCGCTCACGCTAATGTGTGGCCTCTGTTGTTTATGCGCTCAGAGGCCACTCATGCAGCTGCACCCTCATGAGTGAAGCATGTGTGAGTGAGGAGCCAAAATGAGGCAAATCCGAACCCTGTTATTAATACGCTAACATAAATTTTATTCCATCTTCTCCGTCGAAACTACTGAACCGATTTTAAAACTAAGCACACCATTAGAAAGGTATTGCTCTCAAATAGAACTGCGCCAATTTTCATGAAAATTGGTTGGAAAATGCGTCCACAATCGTCGTTGGAAAATTACCGTGTGGTTGTTGTTGCATGCTTTTGCACACAACAGAGCTGTATCAATGCGCAAGCATATGTAGCTGACTTTGTGCGTTTTCACCTAACTCATCATGCAATTGTGAACATGTTTGGCTGGATGTGGTGTGTAGTTTCAAAGAAGTAGAAACGTAAAAAGGTAGCAAAAGCACTACAACAAAAACACAAAGTCAAGGACTAAAAAGGATAAGAAATAATAATTAGGAAATAAATTGAGTAAAGAAAAGAGCAGAAATAGAAAGAAAGAAGTAGGTAGGAGAATTTGGAACACCAACAACATAATAGTAGCAGTGACAGTAGCAAGAAACAATTATACAAAAACTATAGTTGCACTTTAGTTATAAGAAAACATCTAGAAAAACTGTCGAGTTTCGACAGTAGGCAGCACTCTAGTTTATATTGAATGATAATGGCTGTAGTGAAGATTTGGTAAGTATTCAAGTGGTATCTCTAAGCACAGCGCACTGGCTTACAACGGCTTCACGATTTCTGCATCCGAGCGTATCGTAAAATCATCCAAGTTATTTAGAAAAACTGCTATAGTTCGTTGTAAAATTATACGCGCCTAAAGAGACAACGGCGCTGGATGCGTCGTCTTCCCCTATAACTGCAGTTAATTATTCAACCCACAATTGAAAACAACGCACTTTACTTTAATCCCGAAAACATCTTCTTATCTATGATAACCGAGACCGAAAATGACGATGTCCTACAAATTTTGAGACATTTATGAAAGAAGTTTCAGAGCTCTGAAAATGAATTCTTCGTCGCTTATATTAGTTTGCTCACACTCAAAAAAAAATTACTCAGATTATGGAAAAAGGGGAATGATTCGCCGCTAAAGAAGTATTTTCATTGTTTTGAATACAATTTTATATTCCTTGATTGAAGGAAAATTGTACATCAAAACAATGAAAATATGTCTTTAGCGCCGAAACATTCCCATTTTTCCATAATCTGAGTAAGTTGTTTTTTCAGTGCAGGTTTCGAACGTTTAAAACAAATTGGAATTTATGTGCAGGGTATTCTCTTCCCTCTCATATGCATTTTATATACATATATGTACGTATAGTTTTTCCCCCTTTTCTTTATTTTTGAGTAACTATTGTTGAGGTACAATAGATACTCATACGCCCCCTCATCGGATCGCTTTGTATGTGAAAAATGAAAATGTTTTCTTAAATATCTCGAAAATGGGAGCTAATCCGGATTTTCTAAAAACGCCATCGTAATCTGGAGGCAAAAATTAAGCTGACGTGTTTCGCCGTTTCTCTGTGGTAATTTTTTATCAAAAAAACAAGTGTTTCATTTTACAACATTATAACTTTTTTGTTTATGAATAAAATCTAGAATTTTTTTGGGGGATTCCTCATGGTTTTTTGAGAGCTTTGTATTAGTGATAAAAATAAAAAAATCTAGGGATAGTAACTCCAAAATTTTTAAAGGTAAAACTCAGGACAACCTTTTAAGGAAGTTATTAGAAAAAATGCGATTTAGCTGTTTTTAACGCGGGCCTAAAAAAAAAATTTTTACACCAAAAATATTTTTTCGACATAAGTGTTCAAATAAAACTGACACACACTAAACTCTCTTTTTGTCCATATAACGTGATACGGCTTAATGTGCACACTAGGGCGGGTCGATTGGCAGGGGCCAAAAAAAAAAAATTAACAGGGACACATGGCGATTATGAAAATTTGGGTAATTTCAAGCTTTTTTTTCCAAGAAACCTTATGTTTAAAATAAATTTTGAACCAGATCTTTTAACGATCTACATACATATTACATATTTCCAACTGTTGTATATATTTTAAAATAACTCGGTAACCAATGTTTCGATTCCTTTGATTTTTTCGGCATTAGTTAGGAAACTTACTTGGCAACAAGACGCGGTGGTCAGTTTTTGAAATAAAAAAAAAAACATTACTCAAAAGTTCAATTTTTGGAAACAATCGCTGTTTTCCACGTTCTCATATGTTGAGGAAAAAAAATTAATAAATATATGCGCTTAATATGAGGCTTCATTTTCATATGTTTAGCGATCCCTTCAGGGAAAAAAGATTCTGCTGAAGAAGACAATGAAAATAGTCAAGTTCAAAAAAAACAAGTAAGGAAGCCTAAGTTCGAGTGGAATCGAACATTAGATACTCAGCTGTATGTTTTCATTGTTTGTTTGCGTTTGATGGATTTTATATAAAGCGAGTGCTGCATAAAGTAGCCACGCCCATTTTCAAAATTTTTATCAGTCATCCAACTAAGCATATGAATATTATTCATTGTGCAAAATTTCATTCCTTTATGACTTCTAGTTACAAAGATGTCACGTTACAAATTTCTAAAGGGTGTTCCAGAAATATCTTTGTTAAAAGGTAGGCGTGCTCATAAACGGATTTCAATAAATTTTTCAGAGTCTATTAACAGAAGTTATAAGAGTGTATAAACCAAGTTTCGTTATAATATCTCAATTATTTGTCGAGTTATGGGCTCAGAAATCTCGTAGATTCCTTTGTCTAAAAAGAGGCGTTGCACAGTGGGGGCACCTCCATACAAACGCGGCCAAAAATAGTAATAATTGAGCTAGAAACTTTAAACTCGGAACTTAAGCTTTCTTGATTGAAGATAGTAAACTGTGAAAATTTGAACAAAATCGGCCCACAAATACACCCCCTCCCATATAACGGTATTTGAAATTTCAATATTTTGTTAACTATTATAGCTAAAATGCTCAATTTTAATAAGAGCACACATTTTTTAAATATAAATAATATACAGTAATCATTTTGGAAAAAGCGCAAAGTATTCCATGGTTTTCAAATTAAAAATATATGCACTTTTGAGCATTTTATAAGCATTCATCATAAAATTTTCCTTCAAAAAAATCACATTTAAAAAAATTTTTATACCACAAATGAAACTATACTTTTCTAAAGGATTTCAGTGCGTTGAATCTGAATCTGAAGTCAGAATTTTCAAATTGGTTCTAGTTTTTGAGATATTCATGTCCAATTAGGCAAAAAAACACGTTTTTGACTATATTCCCTGCTTAATATCTTGTATGTAATATTTTTTTATTCAAAATCAAATACACCGTTAGAAAGCATAAACCATCCCCCTGAATATGGCGTTTAAATTTTTCAGATATCTTTATTAGAATTGGAGAAATTGTTGTTTAAGTTTCATTAACTTGGCAAATTCTCCCCATACAAAATTATTAATACTTTTTGAAGCATACTTTTGGGGATTTTGTATGGGAAAAATGTATGAAAACTTAGAAAAACTCACTCCATAAAAAAGTTCATAAAACAAAAAAGCGCAAACGAATTTTTAAGATTTCTTCACCTGTTTATAAAGCACGTTCACTAGCACCAAATATTAAAAATTTGGAGAGGTCATATTTTGTATTTTTTTTTTATTTCATGTTGAAATTTTCCAATTTTTACACAATTTTTTTTTCTGTTCGAAAAGAAAAAGGCTGCAAAAAAATAATGATAACGCTGATAAAAAAAATTCTTTCATAATTTGAAAGTGTGAACCATTGCCTACAACACGGTGAACAAACTATTCGATTAGTCGCCTAAGAATAAGATTTTTCATAATGTCAAAAGTAGCCTAATTATTGCGTTTTGAAAAAGGCACTTTTAGTCAAATGGGAAAAAGATTATTTAAGCGAAAAGCGCAGGTGGATTTCAAGAATTAAAATGCAGTTTGATTAAAAATATATCATTTCAAAACATATGAAAAAATTGGGGAGGTCATATTTTTTATTATACTCTGCTGTACTAGTACACAGAGTATTATAATTTTGATTTCATAACGGTGGATTGTAACATAATGAAATAATCGAGATAGATATGGACTTATATATATCAAAATGATCAGGGTGAAAAGAGAAATCGATTGAGCCATGTCCGTCCGTCCGTCCGTCCGTCCGTACGCACGATAACTCGCGTAAAAATTGAGATGAAAAATTTGATGAAATTTGAAATGCAAGTTGGTATCAAGACTGGGACGGTTGGTATTGAAAATGGGCGAAATCGGACCATGACCACGCCCACTTTTCCTATATAGAAAAATCGGAAATTTGGTATCTCAGCCACTAATATAGCTAGAGTGATAAAATTTTACCCACGTATTGAGCTCAGGCCCTTATGAAGAAATTTGATGAAGTTTTGGGAAATGGGCGGTGCCACGCCCACTTATTAAGGGTCAAACATTGAAAGTTTTATATGTCATAACTCAGAAACCGTTGAAGATATATCGATGAAATTTGGTATGCGTAATTTGCTTACTTAGAAAAATGTTTCGACGGAAAATTATCAAAATCGGTTGACGGCCACGCCCACTTTTATATATGGGTATTATAAAGTGACCTAATAAAACCATTTTAAGCGATATCTCTGTCAAATATAAAGATCTATCACTGAAATTTTGTGGCAGGAGTCCAACTACGGACATAAAACAAAAAGTACAAAAATTTTGGCAAATGGGCGGTGCCACGCCCACTTATTAAGGGGCAAACATTGAAAGTTTTATAGGCCATAACTCAGAAACCGTTGAAGATATATCGATGAAATTCGGTATGCGTAATTTGCTTACTTAGACAAATGTTTTGGCGAAAAATTATCAAAATCGGTTGACGGCCACGCCCACTTTTATATATGGGAACTATAAAGGGGCCTAATAAAAACATTTTAAGCGATATCTCTGTCAAATATAAAGATCTGTCACTGAAATTTTGTGGCAGGAGTCCAACTACGGACATAAAACAAAAAGTACAAAAATTTTGGAAAATGGTCGGTGCCACGCCCACTTATTAAGGGGCAAACATTGAAAGTTTTATATGTCATAACTCAGAAACCGTTGAAGATATATCGATGAAATTCGGTATGCGTAATTTGCTTACTTAGACAAATGTTTTGGCGAAAAATTATCAAAATCGGTTGACGGCCACGCCCACTTTTATATATGGGAACTATAAAGGGGCCTAATAAAAACATTTTAATCCATATCTCTGTCAAATATAAAGATATATCATTAAACTTTTATGGCAGGAGTCTAACTATGAACATAAGACAAAAACCGTAAAAATTTTGGAAAATGGGCGTGGCGCCGCCTTCTTTTAGAAGCAGGAATATACGAGATTTCTTAGCCTATAACTCCAAAAATAATTGAGATATTATGACGAAACTTTGTTTATACGTTTTATAACTTGTGGTAATATACACGCAAAAATTTATTGAAATCGGTTTATGACCACGCCTACTTTTTAACAAAGATATTTCTGGAACACCCTTTTGGAATTTGTAACGTGAAGTCTTTGTAACTAGAAGTCAAAAAGGAATGAAATTTTGCACAAAGAATAATATTCATATGCTTAGTTGATCGACTGATAAAAATGTTGAAAATGGGCGTGGCTACGCCCACTTTATGCAGCACTCGCTTTATATAAAATACACCGTGTTTCCATCAAACGCAAACAAACAATGAAAGCATACAGCTGAGTATCTAATGTTCGATTCCACTCGAACTTAGGCTTCCTTACTTGTTTTTTTTATTTTTTTGTTTAAAGTTGAGCAAAATTTTTTTTTACGACTTTTTTTGTCAATATTTGAAAGTTCATATAAATCTAAGAGTTACCGCTGGTTACAAAAGGCTTATTGTTTCTAAAAGGCCAAATCAATATCTATGTAATGATGTATCACTCGATTACATACGTTAATAATTGAATGAGTTACAGCATTTTGTATAAGGTGTAATTGTTGAGAAATAAAAGGACCTATTTTTTGCTCAGTTTTTACCACCCTGTAGGGCTAAACAAAACGAGACTCAAAAAATTTTATATAAGCTTTTTTTTATACTCAGCTGTACTAGTACACAGAGTATTATAATTTTGATTTCATAACGGTGGATTGTAACATAATGAAATAATCGAGATAGATATGGACTTATATATATCAAAATGATCAGGGTGAAAAGAGAAATCGATTGAGCCATGTCCGTCCGTCCGTCCGTCCGTCCGTCCGTCCGTCCGTACGCAGGATAACTCGCGTAAAAATTTAGATATTTTGATGAAATTTGAAATGCAAGTTGGTATCGAGACTGGGACGGTTGGTATTGAAAATGGGCGAAATCGGACCATGACCACGCCCACTTTTCCTATATAGAAAAAATCGGAAATTTGGTATCTCAGCCACTAATATAGCTAGAGTGATAAAATTTTACCCAGGTATTGAGCTCAGGCCGTTATGAAGAAATTTGATTAAGTTTTGGAAAATGGGCGGTGCCACGCCCACTTATTAAGGGTCAAACATTGAAAGTTTTATATGTCATAACTCAGAAACCGTTGAAGATATATCGATGAAATTTGGTATGCGTAATTTGCTTACCTAGACAAATGTTTTGGCGAAAAATTATCAAAATCGGTTGACGGCCACGCCCACTTTTATATATGGGAACTATAAAGGGGCCTAATAAAAACATTTTAAGCGATATCTCTGTCAAATATAAAGATTTATCACTGAATTTTTGTGGCAGGAGTCCAACTACGGACATAAAACAAAAAGTACAAAAATTTTGGAAAATGGGCGGTGCCACGCCCACTTATTAAGGGGCAAACATTGAAAGTTTTATATGTCATAACTCAGAAACCGTTGAAGATATATCGATGAAATTTGTTTTGCGTAATTTGCTTACTTAGACAAATGTTTTGGCGAAAAATTATCAAAATCGGTTGACGGCCACGCCCACTTTTATATATGGGAACTATAAAGGGGCCTAATAAAAACATTTTAAGCGATATCTCTGTCAAATATAAAGATCTATTACTGAAATTTTGTGGCAGGAGACCAACTAGGGACATAAAACAAAAAATATAAAAATTTTGGAAAATGGGCGGTGCCACGCCCACTTATTAAGGGGCAAATATTGAAAGTTTTATAAGCCATAACTCAGAAACCGTTAAAGATATATCGATGAAATTTGGTACGCGTGATATATTTACTTAGCCAAATGTGTGGACGAAAGATTACCAAAATCGGTTGACGACCACGCCCACTTTTATATATGGGTATTATAAAGTGACCTAATAAAAACATTTTAAGCGATATCTCTGTCAAATATAAAGATCTATCACTGAAATTTTGTGACATGAGTTCTACAATAGACCGGAAACAAAAAATAAAAAAGTTTGGAAAATGGGCGTGGCACCGCCTCTTTTTATACAAATCTACGTGCCTATTACTCGACAAATAACTGAGATATTATGACGAAGCTTGGTTTATACACTTTTATAACATGTGTTAATAGACACGCAAAAATGTATTGAAATCGGTTTATGACCACGCCTACTTTTTAACAAAGATATTTCTGGAACACCCTTTTGGAATTTGTAACGTGAAGTCTTTGCAACCAAAAGTCAATTTTGCACTAACAATAATATTTATATGCTTATTTGGATGATTGATACAAATTTTGAAAATGGGCGTGGCTGCGCCCTGTTTATGCAGCACTCGTGTCATATAAAATACACCCTATATCGAACAAACGCAAACAAACAATGAAAGCATACAGCTGAGTATCTAATGTTCGATTCCACTCGAACTTAGGCTTCCTTACTTGTTTACAAATTGTTATATCTGTCAATCACTTTCAAAAAAATTTGATTTGCTAATACTTTAATTTCGATTTTATTTTTGGCCGCTATCACCCAGTGTGCGTTGCCACGCCCATTTTCTAAAATTTTTCCATTTTTTGTTTCCGGTCTATTGTAGAACTCCTGCCACAAAATATCAATGAATTATCTTTATATTTGACAGAGATATCGCTTAAAATGTTTTTATTATGCCACTTTATAGTTCCCATATATAAAATTGGGCGTGGTCTTCAACCGATTTCGCTAAAATTCTGAGCATATATTACTGCAAGTAATAAAAGTGTATACACCAAGTTTCGTTATAATATATCGATCATTTGTCGAGTTATAGGTTAAGAAATCTCGTATATTCCTGCTTCTAAAAGGTGGCGGTGCCACGCAATGATATATCTTTATATTTGACAGAGATATCGCTTAAAATGTTTTTATTAGGTCACTTTATAATACCCATATATAAAAGTGGGCGTGGTCGTCAACCGATTTTGGCAATTTTTCGTCCAAACATTTGCCTAAGTCACGTGTACCAAATTTCATCGATATATCTTCAACGGTTTCTGAGTTATGGCTTATAAAACTTTCAAGGTTTACCCCTTAATAAGTGGGCGTGGCACCGCCCACCTTCCAAAATGTTTGAATTTTTTGTTTTTTGTCCATAGCTGGACTCCTACCACTTTCAGTGATATTCTTTATATTTGACAGAGATATCGCTTAAAATGTTTTTATTAGGCCCCTTTATAGTTTCCATATATAAAAGTGGGCGTGACCGTCAACCGATTTTTACAATTTTCCCTCCAAACGTTTGCCTAAGTAAGTAAATCACGCATTCCAAATTTTATCGATATATCTGCTACGGTTTCTGAGTTATGGCTTATAAAACTTTCAATGTTTTCCCCTAAATAAGGGGCGTGGCACCGCCCATTTTCCAAACTTTCATCAAATTTCTTCACAAGGGCCTGAGCTCAATACGTGGGTAAAATTTTATCACTCTAGCTATATTAGTGGCTAAGATACCAAATTTTTTCTATATAGGAAAAGTGGGCGTGGTCATGGTCCGATTTCGCCCATTTTCAATACCAACCGTCCCAGTCTCGATACCAACTTGCATTCCGAATTTAATCAAAATATCTCAATTTTTGCGAGAGTTAGAGTACAGACGGACGAACGGACATGGCTCAATCGATTTCTCTTTTCACCCTGATCATTTTGATATATATAACTCTATATCTATCTCGATTATTTCATTCTGTTACAATCCACCGTTATGTGATTAAAACTATAATACTCTGTATACTAGTACAGCTGAGTATAAAAATGATATACTATCGCAAAACATTCACATGCTTTTTCCTAAATTTTTGATGTGGTATATTCAGTATAATTGAGCACTACTTCCGGAGTTCCACTCCTCTTAAAACATTGGTTGGTAATTTTGTTTTCCTATACTTTTGTTATTTTTATTTTGTCGGGTCGTAGCGTTCTGCGTCTAAAGGTACATTTCGAAAAATATACCAACGCAGAAAATATACTAACGCAATTCACATGCTTTTTCCACACAAAATTTTTCAAAATTTACCACCGCGAGAATAATGTACCTACGGTAGTTACAATGGACAATTTGAAATTTATTTAATGTTATTGAAGAGTCACCTTAATAGGAATTATCTATGCGGTTCAGACCCCGGCTACTCAGGTTGATGTGAAAGGTATGTTTTATATTCCACACATAACCTATGCGAGCCTGTCCTAGCTACACACAGATGGCGCGGGCATGAAAAACTAACTAAAAGAAACACAGTGGGTTACACTCACTGGCTACGTGTTAAAAAAAAAATAAGACCAACCGAAATTGAAGTGCCACACCAAAAATGATAACTATTAGATATTTGAATTTTGAATATGCCACCCAATTAGGAAACAATAATATTTCTAAATTAGTTCCTGATTTGTTTATTACGTAGACATGGGAGAGAGCGCACCAATGCGGAAGCCATACCCTCCAAATTCCCGCTGGTCTGCCGTTTTTGTAGAAGGCGCTATCCGGTTCGGCTTTGTCCGGTCTTTCGGGCCTGGGCCCCGAAAGATCGTTTAAGGCAGATGGTTATTTGGGGCATTTGCCAAAATTGTTTGTTGCCATCGCACCGATCAGCAAATTGTACAAGCCGCTTCCATTCGCTGCTACACATTGTAACAACCAATGAACACCCCCTGTCTGAGCTGGCTGATGATGACATCATTTCGCTTGCGGCGTCGGAGATATCGGTGCAGACCCGAGATGAAGATGCAGCTACACTCGTCGGGTCAGACGCGGTGCAGGGGTCTGAGCCCCCTTCATCGCACGTGGTGGGTAGGGTGGAGTCCAGGCACTTCCGTCCTCCCTTACGCCAGGAACGGACGGCAAGAACTGGGCTACAAAGGGTACCCAGAAGAAATAAACGGCAACGCCAGTGTCAACGCTAACAACTGAAACGCCGCAGTGATACCGAATTGGGCATGGCAGTAACTGCAATGGAATTGACGTAGCAATCGTGACTTGGAGAGATTACATGACTGTCTCTCTAGCATGCAATTTTGCAGGAAATCAGGCAACATCTGTGGTCAAGAGAGGTAATAAATCGACAACGCAGTACATATCTGTTGAATGTCCTTTTATTATTGGAGAGTACGTCCTTCGTTATTTGAAAGTATAATCGATATGTGGACCTCTTAGACTCAGCCGTGGGAACTTCAATGTGCAGCGCAAGTAAAATATTTAGCTCTGCCGAATTCCGATTTGCTATATCAGACACTATACAAATACCTAACGGTTAACCATTCGGAAGGGAGTAGTGATGTCGAGGATCTCATTTAAAACAAAAAGAAAAGGGGAACGACTCAACACGTTCTTCCGAAAGATATGAGCCCGAACCAATACGCACACTTTGCAAATTGGATGGATAACCGAATGAAATTAAAATTTTCGGATTGCAAGGGTTATACTCCAAAAATTTCTGAAAAATGTGAAACTAGTTTGTGCTCCAATAAGCAAAATAGATTTTTTTTCTCACAGTTGTTTTTTATTGAATCTTTCTTATGTAGAAAATAACAATAATTTGGAAAATCTTAGAAACTAATACAATAAATTATTTGTTGCCAGTCCTGCAAACAAT
This sequence comes from Urophora cardui, assembly GCA_960531455.1. NCBI lineage: Eukaryota > Metazoa > Arthropoda > Insecta > Diptera > Tephritidae > Urophora > Urophora cardui. The sequence continues at coordinate 16,499,023 of OY482675.1, read as the reverse complement.
AAAGTTGGCAAAGAGTCTGTTTACATATACACATATGGCATGTATCTTAACCTAGGAGTGTAGTATTAACCTAGCTGTGTAATGGAGTTTATCTTCGTCTAGGTTATTATTATTATTTATTTATTTATTATTATTTTTTTTTTCTCAAAACTGGATGAACAGTTTAAGTTTTCATTTACAATTATATGTACAGCCATAGCGTGGTGATCGTAGAGGTGTTTGTATTCGCGCGGGCTGGCGCGATGATCGACAGGGACTAGGTGACGTTCATCGCGATGGCGATCGATCGGTCGCTTCGGCGACGTTTATTGTATTATTCGGTATTTACGCTATCCCGTGCGATGGACGACAGGGACGAGGTGACGTGCATCGCGATGGCCGTTGGTCTGACGCTTCGGCTACGTTTATTGTTCATCATTATCTAAAGTTACTTTCGAGATATTGGTCTAACAGAATATGACCTTATGCACAATTGAGGTTTACATCCTTTCTCTTTAACCGCCTAGGATAGTCTTGCTTTAGGAGACTTTTTGCTAATGAATTAGGATGGTTGGCTAACCTTTTCCCATAATTTGCTTGCATTTTTTCTATCTCTTCGGTCACTGTATTTATCTTTAGGTTACTATGTATACTTGAATTTTTCACATACCAAGGCGCTTTGCATATTGTTCTTAATATTTTGGACTGTAACCTTTGAATTCTTTCTACGCTATATTTCGACGCTGAGCCCCATAGTTGTATTCCATACATCCAAATTGGTTTTAAAACCATATTAAATATTAATATCTTATTATCTAATCCCAGTCTGGAACTTGGACCAATTAACCATTGCAGATGGCTTATTTTCAACTTAGATTGCATAATCTTTTTGTCAATGTGATTTTTCCAAGTCATTCTTCTATCCAATGTGACTTCAAGATAAGTAACGAAGTCTTTCTGAGTTATTATTTTTCCATTTATTGAGACTGGGTGGCATGTGTCTTTTTTTAGGCTAAAAGTTACTTGTACACATTTCGATTCGTTGACCTTAATTTTCCACGTAGTAAGCCATTCTTCTAAAGTATTTATGTGTCTCTGCAATTGGATAGTAGCAGTTATGGGATTTGTGTGCACACTCAGTATAGCCGTATCATCTGCGAAGGTAGAAGTGATAAGGCTCGCGTTAGTTGGCAGAGCGCTTGTGTAAATTAAGTATAATACAGGCCCTAGAACGCTACCTTGTGGAACTCCAGCAGAAATTGGATGGCTTTCTGTTGTAAAATTTTGTGCATTACTCGAAATTTTCTACCTATTAAAAAGCTTTCTAAGATCCCGCAGAGATTATATGGAAGTGTTTGCTTCAATTTATGCAACAGCCCTTCTAGCCATATTTTATCGAAAGCTTGTGCCACATCTAGGAATAGGGCAGTGCAATATCGTTTGGTTTCAAAAGTTGACCTTATTTCTGAAACAATTCTATGCACTTGTTCTATCGTACCGTGCTGCTCTCTATATCCGAATTGGTGACTTGGTATGGTTTCGTGCAGTTCTAGGATGGGGTGGATTTTTTCAGCAATGATTGTTCGAATAGTTTGGAAAAGATAGAGATTAAGCTTATTGGCCTGAAGGAGCTTACTATTGTCGGGTCTTTGCCTGGTTTTGGGTTCATAATAATTTCAGATAGTTTCCATGGATTAGGAAAGTGACATAATCGGAGGATACTATTGAAGATGTATAGTAAAATTGCTTAAATGCTACTATGGCAAGCGCTTTTAACATTTCACCCGTTATTCTGTCATACCCTGGTGCTTTCTTATTCTCTGTCTTTGGATATAGTTTTATTCCAGACGTCTAGTTTAAATCCAAGTGGCACTGCTGGTAATTGTGGAGTATTTTCTGGGAGAACATTTTGGTCTTCATTTGGTGTAAATACATTTGAAAGATGGGTTGCAAAGGCTATTCCTTTTTCGTGGTCACTGTGAGCAAATTCACCATTTTGCATTCGTATTGGAGGATCCTGCTGAACCGGCCTACAGTGGTCGGAATGAGAATTCTAGGTGGACAAAATTATTTCTTACGTCCAAATGGTCACAAATGTCCTTTCCAACTAGTTTTCGGTTGCTGATATCGAATTGGTTGCTTGGTTCAAAAAATTTCAGGTTTTTGTGTCATGAAGTGCAGAAAATTTTTTCAAGTATTTTTATCTGAGTTAGAAATACATATGTATGTAAGTAGATTTAACGAAGTCCTAAAAATATGGAATCAATTGACAGAATACTAAATTACTGAATAGTAAGTAACACATTTTATTATAATTTGCTGAGTTCATTGTTGTAAAACAAACCATATAAAATAAGGGGAGAAATAAAAAATCATACCATAGATCCATTATATAAACTAAAATATCTGGCAAAGTAAGAAAAAGTAATGCTTAAGATTTAGCACACGTTTAGTACATATATTTCTTGATTGGGAAAAATAATTTTCTTTTTGGACGAGCAGTGGCGTAGTAACCTCCCCCCCCCCCAAAGGTTCGTTTTGTATACAATTCATCTAACCATAAAACCATCTTTAACTAAGAGATGCTTTATTAGCATACATTTCTCTTTCAGGAAAAAATCAATGAGAATAGCAATTTTTCGAAATTGGTTATTCGAAACTTAGCGCTTTTTCACGAAGTATTATTTATAATTGTAGCATTTGTGGAGCCGTAGGAAAGTGCAGGAACCGTAGGAATTTTACCACAAAAGAGCGAATATGAGTACAAAGAATGTAAATGTAAGAATGTATGGCTCAAAAAACGCTACAATTATTATACGGTATTGCTGTTATTAACATGCTAATTACAGAAAAGTATATGGATGAGAAATTCAACTGGGGAAGATAGGCTGAACGGACTTGCCCTAATGAGTATTAACAGAAATATGGATATCACAGTGGAAGATGTTATTCACAGATTGGCACAAAAACATGGGAAAATTAATCTGCGATTTCACGCCTGCTGTGGTGCAGTGGGTAGAGTGCTCGCCTGCTATGCCAGAGGTCTCGGGTTCAAACCACTGTCCGAGCATACACCAAAAAAAATTTCTAATTAGTAAAAATCCAATTATTGGGTTTTTTAATAGCAGCGGTCACCTCTCGGCAGTGGGCGGCATACCCTGCAAGAGTATTTCTGCCATGAAAAAGCTTCTCACAAAAAATTCATTCGCCGTTCGTAGGTAGGTCCACCCAATTATTAGGAAAAACAAAAAGGAGCACACCTCGAATTGGGAGAGAAGCTCGGCCATAAAACTAGTTAAAGTTATAAAAAAGCGCCATTGTATTATATTATTATATATATCCCAATCAACACAGACGCGAGGATGATATCGCGGCGAATTCGAGGCGAGTTCACGAAAGCAGATTTTCGCGAATGTAATTTCTCGGACTCGCCTCGAGTTCGGGCGAATTTCGAGTAAATCCATTTTCGGGATATCTTTTTTTTTTCTATTTTTTTTTTTAAGTTGTTTTGCACGAAAAAACATTATAGCTCTGAAATTTTACATTTACAGCTGAACTCGAATATCACAGTTCCGCAGATGTTATCGCGGCGAATCCTAGGCGAGTTCGTGAAAGTAGATCAAATCAGTTTATAATCAAATACATAGATACGAGTATGTAGAAAAACCAATTCAAAATTGTTTAAATAAGGGGACTTTATTTACTGTTTAAATTTATTTGAAAAGCTTTTGTTATTTCATGAAAGTTAAACTTTCTTTATAAAAATATTTTAAGTGCTTTGTATTATTTTATACGGTTTTAACCCCTTGCTAGTAAACCAAATTCTGAACTTTTAATTTTTCGATACGCCATTTATAAAAAAAATTCTCGAATCGCTAATGATAAAAAATTCGAATAGCCAGCGAACCGAGAATGAACAAATTCTCGAATCGCTAGTCATAGGTGACATGCCTGCGAATTCGGATTCGAAGATCTATCGACGCGAACTATTGCCGCGATAATATAATCAGAGAAAGCAAATCCGACGCGAATTCGCGGCGAATCCTTTGTGTTTATTGGGATGTAATAGAATTTAATGTAATTATTTTTTTTCAACAAACAATTATCCAAATTTCAAGTTTTCTTTCAATTCCTTATCAACTTAATCAAATAATAATGTTAGTAAAAACTACAATGGGAATAAATATGCAATGTATAAGAGTATCTGAACTTGAGATTTTATTTAATGTCTGTAAAAATGGAATATTAGAAAACTAAATTATATAAGAAAATTATTATTTATAACCGACACTCACACATATGCACTGCTTGACAGTCCAGATTTTAAGTGGCCAAGGGCCTTAAGAGTTTGATATATGTATAATAAAATGTTAAATTATAGTCTGAAAAAATTACATTTTTATCATTTGTAAAAAAAATTGTAGTTTTTTGCTAACTTTTATTTTAATTTTGGTAAATTTTTTACATTGGCTGTGACCCGGAAAAGTATTCGGTTCCATCTCGGGAAAGTATTCGGTTTCGGATTTGGGAAAGTATTCGGTAAAATATTCGGTTCGGATTCAGAAAAATATTCGGTTGAGTATTTGGGTTCGGATTCGGGAAAGTATTCGGAAAAATATTCGGTTGGGACTCGGGAAAATACTTGGTTCGTACTCAGAAAAATATTCCCAAATTCATTTACTTTTGTGACCTGCAAGAATAATTTGAACATCGTGAATAAAAATTTATTCTTTATTCAAAATCTTGTAACGTTGCGTTACAATAATCCTACCAACATTGCTGTACTTAGCAAAGACCAGCACCGCCGCTTCCGTTATTCATATACCCCTAAAAGTATACTACACGACAACTCCTGTTTCTTCGATGTCTACCAACAACAGTATTGCTTACCAGTCACTAGCATTACGATTCACTTCTTCACTAAAAGTCGCAGCCGTATTTACATACGCGGACAGCACAATTCTTAGACGTTTTATTGCGGCCGACGTTTAAAAGGGCAGAAACAGCCAATTTCAAATCAGTCTCCGTAGGTAAGCCAGCGGGAGCGTTTCCCAATTAGGCAAATTATTATTCACCCGCTAGCTGGCCTGATGTAGGAGGAAGTCATGGCGCTTTTCAGTCATGGCTTGGCAAGGGCAATGGAGCCGTGCCTTTTGGCAGTTACTCCACCATTGTCCTGGCCAAGTGATGACGGGCAGGCATCCTTAATGACATCCGATCCTCCTGCATTTGGCCCTGGCTCTGGCTGTGGACTGGTTTGGTGGACAAAGGGGGAATCGCTGCGCCGGTTGGGTACACACCCTCTGTCCTCCAACCAGTCTACAGACTGAAGCTGGCACAACTCTGTCCTCCATCCAGCACCTTCGAGTAGTGCGCAACCATGGGAACGGAGGTGTCCAGCGGGAGAGCCAGTTACTGACCGGAGTCTCCGTAGTTGTTACAGGCAATCCGATCCAGGTCTTGGAAACGCCCAGAGCTGCAGGTAACGACACTGGCCAACATCAAGGGGAATACTGTTCCGCCACCGTCTTCTGCTCCGCTATCACCGCTGCTGTCATCCGCCTGACGCTACTCTTCCCCCTCCGTCGCAACAGTACTTCTCTTCTCCGCCGCCCGCTATTGTCACCACCGCCCGCTGGAATCTGCCGCCGAACTCCGACACCGACCGCTGTCAATCATCTCGGCTATTCTCTCTCTCTCTCGACTCCGCCTCCCGCTCTCTTGTGACGGAAAGCTGCGGCTCTCTCAACATCTCAGGCCGTGTGTGTGTGTTCGATCTTAACACATAAATACTGTGTTCTTTATTTAGTGGAAGTTTGTGGGACTTCTACTCGACCTTGGACAGGCTGAGCATTACCCCAGCCTTTGACAAAACTCACCTCATAATCTTCTGAATGAAAAATAAAATTTTATTTTTTATTCAACGAATTTTGGATGAAGAATAAAAAATTATTCTTTATTCAAGGGCATCAAAATGAAGAATAAAAATTTATTTTTTATTCAAGGGTATCAGAATGAAGAATAAATTTTTATTCCTTATTCAAGGGTATCAAAATGAAGAATAAAAAATTATTCTTTATTCAGGGGCACCAGAATGAAGAATAAAAATTTATTTTATATTCAAGGGTATCAAAAAGATTTTTTATTTGAATAAAAATTTATTCAAAACCGCTCATCCCTGGTGCTTACATATGTTTTTACTTTTAAAGTTTAGTAACCTTAGTTTTGGGGTGAAAGACTTTAATTTTAATTATTAGACTGTGTATATATATACATACTAGCTGGCCCGGCAGACGTTGTTCTGCCTAAAATTTATTCCTATAAAGCTATAAAACTGTCAATTCTCTGAACAAAAGGGATATACATATATTCACCGCGACAAACCTAATTTCTCCTATCCCTCTCTCTGTCTCTATCTCTATCCTTTTATATATATAGATATACAAAATGTATGGGAAAATAATTGGATATTCTCCTATTCTGGCCAGAGGACAATCTGGATTGGTGTCAATCATCCAAATCGGTGCAGGCGTTCTTGAGTTATACGCGTTTGTACTAACGCCACTTTCTTTTATATATATAGATATACAAAATGTATGGGAAAATAAATTTTTTTTTGAATTTTTCGGGAATTTTATGGGATATTCTCCTATTCTGGCCAGAGAACAATCTGAATTGGTGTCAATCATCCAAATCGGTGCAGGCGTTCTTGAGTTATACGCGTTTGTACTAACGCCACTTTCTTTTATATATATAGATATACAAAATGTATGGGAAAATAATTTTTTTTTTTTTGAATTTTTCGGGAATTTTATGGGATATTCTCCTATTCTGGCCAGAGAGCAATCTAAATTGGTGTAAAGCATCCAAATCGGTGCAAGCGTTCTTGAGTTATACGCGTTTGTACTAACGCCACTTCCTTTTATATATATAGATATACAAAATGTATGGGAAAATAATTTTTTTTTGCTTTTTTCGGGAATTATATTGGATATTCTCCTATTCTGGCCAGAGAACAATCTGAATTGGTGTCAATCATCTAAATCTGTGCAGGCGTTCTTGAGTTATTCGCGTTTGTACTAACGCCACTTCCTTTTATATATCTATATATAAAAATGAACGCGTGCGTGTGTGTGTATGTGTGTGTGTGTGTGTGTGTGTGTGTGTGTGTGTGTGTGTGTGTGTGTGTGTGTGTGTGTGTGTTATTTATGGACTCCCAAAGTAATCAACCGATCTTTATGAAATTTTCACAGTAGATTCATATGGTATATGCGCTGGTGATAGGGTATACAGACTTTCCGAAAAGTGGGAACTTCCCGGAATATAGGCCCAGGAGTGACCCAGCAAGTCTTTGAGCAATATTGGTATCAAATGAAAGGTGCTGAGCAGGCCTGCAACATAGAGTTATTTTCATTGCGATGGCTAGGCCGGGTCCCGAGATATGGGTCAAAACGTGGACCCGGATGACCCCTGAATATTTCCGAGCGATATAGGTAGCAAATGAAAGGTGTCGAGCAGGGCTTCAACATACAGATATTTTCATTGTTATTTTTTAAGTCGGTTTCTCAGGGATGGTTCAAGTAGTGGGCCCGGATGGTGATAGATGGTAAAGGTAAATGTAAAGGTAAAGGTAAAGGTAAAGGTAAAGGTAAAGCTAAAGGTAAAGGTAAAGGTAAAGGTAAAGGTAAAGGTAAAGGTAAAGGTAAAGGTAAAGGTAAAGGTAAAGGTAAAGGTAAAGGTAAAGGTAAAGGTAAAGGTAAAGGTAAAGGTAAAGGTAAAGGTAAAGGTAAAGGTAAAGGTAAAGGTAAAGGTAAAGGTAAAAGTAAAGGTAAAGGTAAAGGTAAAGGTAAAGGTAAAGGTAAAGGTAAAGGTAAAGGTAAAGGTAAAGGTAAAGGTAAAGGTAAAGGTAAAGGTAAAGGTAAAGGTAAAGGTAAAGGTAAAGGTAAAGGTAAAGGTAAAGGTAAAGGTAAAGGTAAAGGTAAAGGTAAAGGTAAAGGTAAAGGTAAAGGTAAAGGTAAAGGTAAAGGTAAAGGTAAAGGTAAAGGTAAAGGTAAAGATAAAGGTAAATGTAAAGATAAAGGTAAAGGAAAAAGAAAGAGAGAGGGAAATGTAGATGGAAACCCTCGTTACAACATAAAAACATTTTTCGTCGCTGCGAAGCGGGACAGGTATTTGCTAGTATAGATATACAAAATGTATGGAAAAAAAATTTTTTTTTTTAATTTGTCGGGAATTTTATTGGATATTCTCCTATTCTGGCCAGAGCACAATCTAAATTGGTGTCAATCATCCAAATCGGTGCACGCGTTCTTGAGTTATACGCGTTTGTACTAACGCCACTTCCTTTTATATATATAGTCATACAAAATGTACGGGAAAATAATTTTTTTTTTTGCTTTTTTCGGGAATTATATTGGATATTCTCCTATTCTGGCCAGAGAACAATCTAAATTGGTGTCAATCATCCAAATCGGTGCAGGCGTTCTTGAGTTATACGCGTTTGTACTAACGCCACTTCCTTTTATATATATAGATATACAAAATGTATGGGAAAATAAATTTTTTTTTTTGAATTTTTCGAGAATTTTATTGGATATTCTCCTATTCTGGCCAGAGAACAATCTAAATTGGTGTCAATCATCCAAATCGGTGCAGGCGTTCTTGAGTTATACGCGTTTGTACTAACGCCACTTCCTTTTATATATATAAGATATACAAAATGTATGGGAAAATAAATTTTTTTTTGAATTTTTCGGGAATTTTATTGGATATTCTCCTATTCTGGCCAGAGAACAATCTAAATTGGTGTCAATCATCCAAATCGGTGAAGGCGTTCTTGAGTTATACGCGTTTGTACTAACGCCACTTCCTTTTATATATATAGATGTACCAAAAGAATGAGTTGACATTGTCATTATGCGCTATAACTTCTCCATTTAAACAGGAAAGGAAATGAAAGTTTGCAGTATTTGTCCCCATATTGACTTAAATAATGTCACCGAAATTTGACAATACAAATTTGTCAAGATCGGACCACTATAACATATAGCTCCCATACAACCGATTATTCAGATATGGACATTATGGACTATAACTTCTCCATTTAAACATCTAAGGAAATTAAACTTGCGGTATTTTTACCCATATTGACTCAAGCAATGTCACCGAAGTTTGTCAAGTTCGGACCACTATAACATATATGTATAATATTTTTTTTTTTTTTTTTTTTTAGCATCCAATTATTTTGCCAACTGTATAAATAAAATACATCTAACAATTTTGTGGTTCGTTAAAAGTAATTAGTAATTAATAATAACTTAATAAACGTGGTGGGCAGTGGCGGATCCGAGGGGGGGTTTTGGGGGTTCAAACCCCCCTTGTGGTTTATCATAGATCCCAAATTAATGCCTCTATAGATTCTGCGCCCAAATTTCCTAAACTGATCAAGGAAAACTCTATCATTCCAAACGCAATGGTTGGATGGGTTTAGCTGTCCAAAGGCAAAACTCGACATTTATTTTCAGATTATATTTTATATGCACATATCCACAAGGTGAAACAGGTACAATTGAATCAGTGCATTAAAATAGTTGTCCTTGTAGGCAATAATAACATACAATTACAACTTATAGTTAAATAGAAAATACCCGAAATTTGGAGGAATTAAATCTAATACAATAAGCGCCTACTATATTGTCGATTCTGTCAAACTTTCAATCATGTTTCAATTTTCGAGGCTTTTTGAAAAATTCTTGAAGGACAAGAACTTCAATAAAGTAAAAATTCTATTAAAAATATAAATATAACCAAAAAGTACTACATACATACATTCTTATTTATTTTGGCTTTAAAAGCAAGGGTAAGTGAAATTGATGATCAATTTGCCACCAATACCATACGATACTCATTCGCACGTACCAATGCAAAAATATACATACATTCGTATGTATAAGCACAATCCAATCAACCACCAAAAACAAGAATTAAAACGAGTACGAAGTTAAAATACTACAAGCGATTCATTCATAAAATTGAAATGTTTCAACAAAGGATAAAAAAGTTTCAACAGAGCTTTTCATCAGATCAAGGTTTTTATAAAATTCTAAAATTTGCAGCCCGGCTCATTTTCAACCATCTTCGCATCTTTGCAGTAGCGGTAGAGTATGAATAGAAATAATAACTAAATGTCAAGGAAAAGAAATGTCAAAATGAATTTATTTTTCGCCGTGAAAAAACAAACGAATTCGAACTTGAAGAATGATGGGAGGCAACTCGCGAAGTCATCATCTTTTTTTGACTAAACGATTTTCCCTTCTTATACAATATACGTTCTTTGGTTGCACGTTTGAAAATTTAGAACACGCAGTAGCGACCTCGCGCTTCAAATTATATCATATAATAACTGCTACCCTTGACTAGGTGTCGCGCAGTGGTCAAGTTTATAATAAAGTAGCTTCAGAGCCATCTGAAGGCGTAACACCCGCATATGCCGACTTTTTTAATTTATGAATTTATTAAATACATGTACGTTATACATGTTATTTAGAACTTCAATTGAAATCTCCTGCACTTTATGTGATGACATACATATTGTTAATTTGGAGGGTTTTGTGTTTGGTGTTTTTAAGGCATTGTGTACGGAGAACAGTGAAATGACTCTGTGATGTGTGTTAAACGAGGTCGAACAGCTGTGCTCAGCTGATTTTGAAGTTGCTGTTCTGGCCCAATGCCGATCGTGAATGCAATATAAATTGCTCTTCTTTCTGTTCTGTAGGTTGTTGATTTTACATTCTTGCACATGTTATTCGTGAATAGCTGGCGTTTACGCCCTCTGCGGGAATTGCGTTTTAGGAACTCAGCCTTAATTTCTTTTCGAAATAATGAATTGGTTTTTTCAATTCCCAATTCCGGAATTGCGTTTCTGTCTTGATTGCTACGACCATGTCATTATGGTCCGTTTTCTTACAACAACCACATCCGGCCGCCATACCAATCTGTACCCCCGGAAGTCGCCGCCATACCAATCTGTCCCCGATTTTGACATTTGCCGGTGACATATCGTCTTTTTTTTATCGAATTTCGACTACGCATTCCAGAGCCATTTCACTGTATGCTATACACTATGTTTTAAGGTGCGGGAAATGGCGCAACTAGTATATAGAATAATAATAGTAGGTGGTATTAGTCCATATTTTCACCAGCGTCTGCCCTTAAAAAAACATCTTCCAAAAAAAATAAAATTTCAAAACCCCCCCTTGGCGAAATCCTGGATCCGCGCCAGGTGGTGGGCATGTATGGATTGCTCTCAGTAGCGCATCCGTTTATTGTAGTGCATCAATAAAGATCTGTAAAAGATTTTCTTTTCAGGCGTATGAAATTAGTTGGTCTTGCCGTCAGGGCTAGAACGAGTGGGTTGGGGTGAGCTAATAATCTCATTTTGTATGATGCAGCATACTTTATGATTTCTTGAGCGATAGTGGGTATCTTTAGGTCACGATGTAGTTGGTCGTTCGTGACGTAGTAGGGCGCATTTATAATCATTCTTATGGTTTTTGATTGGAATCTTCGGAGAATCTCTATATTTGAGTTTGCTGCGGTTCCCCACAGCTGTATGCCATAGGTCCAAATGGGTTTTCAGATGGCTGAGTAGAGCAGAAGTTTGTTGTCGATTGATAGTTGGGAGTTTCGATTCATGAGCCAATAAAGATTTCTCAGTTTTATACCAAGAGCTTTTCGTTTGGTGAATATGTGGGTTCTCCATGTTAGTTTTCTGTCGAGGTGCATACCAAGGTACTTTGTTACGTCACTTTGCGGTATATCAATGCCATTGAGTTTTACGGGTGGGCAAGTGTTACGTCTAGTGGTAAACGTCACTTGGACAGATTTTGACTCATTTGACTTTATTCGCCAGTCTTTCAGTCAATGGGTAATTTTATTTAGACTTCTTTGAAGCTTGAGTGAGGCCACGTTAGGGTTGAGGTCTGCAGCCAGTACGGCAGTGTCATCGGCAAAAGTGCCGATAGTGACTCCTTCTGCTATTGGGAGGTCATATGTGTAAAGTAGGTACAGTATTGGGCCCATTACACTACCTTGCGGGACGCCTGCTAAGCTCTCGTAAAGCTCAAACTGCTCTGCTCCTTCTTTGACGAAAAAGTAACGATTTTTTAGATAAGACTGTATAAACAAAAAGTAATTTGTGGGGAGAGTATTTTTAATTTTATAGAGGAGGCCGTCGTGCCATACCCGATCAAAAGCTGGGGATATATCTAGAAAGGCAGCTGTACAATATTTTTTTTGCTCAAAGGCAGAGTAGATTTTCTCGGTAAGTCTATGTACTTGTTCAATTGTTCCGTGCCCTCTTCTGAAGTCAAAGTGGTAATTAGGTATAATTTTACGCTCTTCTATTTTGGGTAGGAGTCTTTTAAGGAAAAGAACTTCCAAGACTTTTGAGACAACAGGCAGCAGGCAGCAGGCTAATGGGTCTGTAAGACGCTGCCGAATCGGGGGACTTTCCTGGTTTCAGTATCATTTTCATCTGAGCGACTTTTCATTAAGGAGGTATGAATGCAGTTATTAGTACTGCATTAAACAGTTGGGTGAGAAATTTTATGCCTTCGTGAGGTACGTGTTTTATTACATTGCCATTAATAATATCGTACCCAGGAGCTTTCTTTGGGTTGAGTTTCGCTATTACGGTTTTTACCTCCGATAATGCGAATCTTTTTATGGGGAGGTCCATTTGGTAGGGATGACTCAGAATATTTTTCACTTCTGTTGTTGTGCTTAGTGAGGGTTCAATATCATGTGGGGTGAATACTGATTTTAGGTGACGTGCAAAAGTATTTGCTTTCTCTGCGTCACTTTTCGCCCATTCGTTATTTTCCATTCGTAGAGGAGAATTTGAGAGAATTGGCCTTTTTAGCTTACTAGCCGCTTTCCAAAGGGAGTAATTAGTTGCAGCTTTTACATCAATATTAATGAGATATTGTTGAACTTGTCTGTTGTGTTCCATTTTGAGGATATTCTTTGGTGAGTACATTCAATCGTTTCTTGTCGTCGGGGTGACGGGTTTGTTGCCATGTTTTCCTTGCAATTCGTTTTTCTTTGAGCTTAGTTTTTATGTTGAGGGTAACGCCTGTCCTTTTTGTCTGGTGTGGTGAGGGTGGGAGTTGATTTCCACGCAGCTTGTTGGATGCAGCTGTTCCTCTATATCTTCAGCAGATTTCAGCGCTAATTTCAAGTCAAGCTTAGACGAGATAATGTGTCGGAAGTATTCCCAGTCAGTCTTCCGATTGTAAAGGCGGCATTGATCCGATGTCGGTGTAAAATTTTTATCAATTGTTACCAGGAATGGAGAATGGTCGGAAGACAAATCAAAGCACGATTTGCAAGTTATATTTGAGAAATCGATTAGGTCGGGTATTTTATTTTTATCTGTTGGCCAATAAGTGGGAGTTCCAGTAGAGAATGGAGTTAAATTGAGATTGCTAATAGCATTATATATCTGTCTTCCTTTAGGGGTAATGAGACGAGCCCCAGAATGTGTGTTTTGCATTGTAATCTCCGCCAACTAGAAATCGATTTCCGAGAGTTTTGAAGAAATTTTCATATTCAGCAGTACTGATTGAGTGCCTTGGCGGGCTATAGATAGCAGATAGTGTAAGCTGGCCGCTCGGGTCTTCAATGACAATATTTGTGGCTTGTATAGCATTTGTACGGAATGAATTCGTTTTGTAATGTTTAATACTTTTCCGTATCAAGATACCTGAGCCTTCATGAGCTTTGTTACTTGGGTGTTTTGTGTGGTAGAACTTGTAGTTGGGTACTTCAAAGTAGCTTTTGTCAGTAAAGTGGGTCTCAGATATGAGGAGTATATCTAAATCACGGGTCTGAAGTAAAGCTTTAACTTCAAGTAAGTGTTTGGATAGGCCATTGGCATTCCAAATAATAATTTTCAACGAGCTGAAGGTGCACAGTTTTTAGTCGTGAAGGTGACGAGGAGGCTCATCATTGCTGTCATTTGTTGCATGACTTGTTTGAGTAAGTCTATCATTTCTCGCATTTCGTTAGTGTTTTGCGTTGGTGTGTGGGTTTCATTACTATTTGGAGTAGCATTATTAGGGTTCGAGCGGGGTTTTACGCCTTTCTTTGCAGCTTCAGCATATGTGTATGGGTCAATTTGAATTGGGGTTTCAATCTGAATTGGGGTTTGAATTGGCTGTTGTGGTTTCTCTTGAGGCTGTGCAGGAGCTTTTTTCCTCAGAGTTGGGTATTTGGCGCTTTGGAGGTGTTTGTATACCATACAGCCTTTATAATTTGCTGGATGGTTACCTTCACATAGAGCGCATTTGACATCGCCAGATCTTGTCTTTCGCTTGCAATCAGAGGAGAGGTGGTTTCCAGCAAATTTTATACATACTGATTTTCGACGGCAGTAGGACTTTGTGTGGCCATATTGCTGGCAGCTGGCGCATTCACGCTTCGGGTGTGGGGGCTCGAAAGTAATTTTTGAATGCAGGAGGTTTTTGATTTGATATATCTCCTTGTTGTTGGAGTCGGGTTTGAGCTCAATGATGAACATGGGTAGAGGCTTTTTCGTGACTCTGTATTTTATGTTCCAGATGTTTGTGACTGAGTGACCGAGATCTTTTAAAAAATCGACAATTTCTTGCGGGTTTATTGAGTAGTGCATGTTTCTAAGAACTACTTTGAAGTTACGTTCTTGTTTTGTTTTGTAAGTAAAGAACTCTGTACCCTTCTGTTCTAATTGGGATACGATGGTTTTGTAGGCATCCAGGGATGATGCTTGAACTTTTACTTGCTCCTTACCTGTGAGCTTTAGATCATATAAGTTTTGGGCAACTTTTTGGAGTAAACTTATTAGAGGGGGAATATTAAGCACTTTATCTATGAATATTGGCGGTGGTTTGGGTACTTTTTCAATAGGTTGGGTTATTTCCTCAGTTTCCAGAGCAGCAAATCTGTTTTCGTTTTCGTTTGTTTGGCGGGTTCCAAGCCAATATTTATCAGACATAGCCTGTGTTTTTGAGTCAGTGCCCTTACCTGGGCTTTCTCGTTGACGTTTGGAATTATTAACGAACTTCCGTTCGCCGGATGGGGTGGCAGATGTTGAGTTTCCTGCCGTTTGGGGTTTCTGGGTTTGTTGCTGTTGGGTATATAGCATTTTAAGCTGCCTTTCGAGTTCTTCAATTTGTTGCTGAACACTAGGTACGTTAGCGCTAGGCAGGTGGGATGGGGTTAGTGTTTGGGTTGCTCCTATGGATTTCGGAGTTTGTTGTTGCATTGGGGTTTGGGCTTGAAATTGTAGTTGTAGTTGGTTTTGTTGGGAGCCTCCCCCCTTAGGAGGAGTGCGCTTCATAGGCATTTTTTATTGTTTTTTACTTACTTTTTCTTTTTTGGCATTGATCAGGGTATTTATTTAATAAAAATGGGTAATTCTTAATTTGAAGATCTGGCAGCTCTAGTTATTGTTCAGATTTGTATATTCGTTGCCTACTTTCAGGCGGTAAATTAGCACGGTCCACAACCTGCTTACGATTTACGTTCTTTGGGTGTACTAACTATTTGTGTTGCTATTTGTATTTGTATTTTTTTTGTTTTTACTTTTGCAGCTCTCCCGCTATGTGGAGTCTCACTTTTATTTTTAATTAAATGCTGAGAACACTTAATTATTTTGGTCCACTTTTCACTCCCCCGGGGGAAAGCACTTCAAGAACGCCTAAGGCGATGTATATGGAATTTTTTGACACTAAATATTGACTCAAATTAGTTTTATCTATAACACTTATTTCCGCGCAAATTTTTACACTTGTTCGCGAAGAGTTGAGATATAGACGTTTTAGGGCAGTTATCGGCATTCCAATACATGCAAAGAAATTATTAGTTGCATGTGTATTAGTCAGAGAGCGTTGTCGGGCAATGTCGGAAGCCGCTAGCATTTGATCAGTTGATGTCAGATTGTTGTTGACAACAGACGTTTGTCCAATGATGTGCGGGCGTACGTATGAAAACACGCATATGTGTTTACATACCTACAAACAAACATATATACGTATGTAGGAAACATACACGCATTGCTTGATCCGCCATCGACCTGCTAGAATGGCAAACCGAATGATACTAAGCACTTTGTTCGGTTTTAATTATTGCGCTCGCATGAAACTCACGTATTAAATACGTGTGAGAAGCTTGTTCTCAGCACCAGCTCAGTGAGCCAGGCCGTGCCGATAATTGTTTTAGGGTATAACTTCTGCACTTAAACAACTAAGGACATAAAAGTTTGTAGTGTTTTTACCCGCATGGACCTAACTGATGTTATTGTGAACTGCCAAGGTCAAAATATATGTAAATTAAACAAAATCAAGTCCATTCATGAAAGGTATGAAGTCTTCGGTACGGCCGAAGACAGCCACGCTCTTACTTGTTTTTATTTGTAATATGTATTGTATGTACAGTAACTGCTCACTGAAAAGCAACTCCGAACGCTTCGTGTCTCACTGGCTCTGCGATGGGCTTTTGTTGTCTGTACTTTGGACGCCACTCTCCTATCTATATGTAAAATCGGTTGCTCGCCAACATGCTCGTGCTCAGGTGAATTTTTAACACGCTTTTATTAGCTTCACCTGTATGTATGTATGTATGTATGTATGTATGTATGTAACCTATCCTAAAAGTTGCAACGTTTAACTAAATTATTATTTTTTTGAAACATTCATTTTACTTTTATTGTGTTCTCTCCTCTATTATTTCTATTCTCCTCCGGATTCGAAACATGACATCAACATGAGATTCAACCCAACGACATCATATAGTGGGACATTCAACATTATATTCCATGCTTCATTGAGGCTTTTAAGTTACCTTTCTTCAAAACAGCCTCTATGAATTTGATTCAATTCACTTCCGTATGCAAGCCAATAAGTAACAAGCTTTCTGTTTTGTTGTTGTTGTATTTGCAAAGATAAAACAATATGTCCATAGATACGTATGCGAAGCAAGAACTGGTTTTGTTTGTTCAAATTCTATTTATAGCACTTATAGCACGGTTGCCGAACTTGGTAATTACCAAAATAGGTTATTTTTTCGCTGTTGGTTTCTTGGTAACTTTCACATGTGTTTGGCAATTTTTATTTTCAAGAAGTTGTTTACTATTTTTGGTATACAAAAAAAATATGGAAGTGATTATAGGACAATGAGAATATTTTGGAGCGCTGACTGTTCATTGTGAATATGCACAGGCAAATAAAGAAGAGCATATCTCCGATTAAAAACTGAAATAGTTTTACTTCGATACACATATGACCAATGTTTTTTTTTATAAGGAAAAAATGTATGTGAAAAATTAATATTTTTGGTAGAAGTTATAAATACATATGTACACTTCGACTGATGTAGATCTATTTCGGAGATCACCACATCCCTTCATCAGACTTCTTTTTACTTTTATTCTTGCGTCCGCATAAAACATCCTTTAATGAAAAATTTCACCAAAAAGTTAAAAATATATATATAAAAATAGCTTATATAAAAATTAAAAAACACGATGAACGAAAATATAAGTATTTAAGGAAAAGCGTGGGGGTGCTCAATAATATTTGAACATGAAAATATTCGATTCGTACAACTAGTACAAAAATATACATACCTAGTTGCGAAATTAAAGAGTACGTTATATGAAACCTCAAAAAAGTCAAAATAAAAATATTAGTAAAAAACAGCTATTGTAAATATTTTTTGACATACTGAGATGCTGGTTGGAACGAGCACACGGCGAAGTCGATTTCTACCTGACGCAGTTCCTATCCGGTTATTTCAAGGCCTATCTCTTTCGCTTTAAGCACGAGTCGAACCCAACGTGCGATCACTGCAGGGGTCAAGCAATAGAGGATGCATACCACGTATTCTTTGAGTGTGCGAGATTTTACGAATCTAGAAACAAACTCCGTAGAATATTTGGAGGAGACTATACACCTGAGTCAGTCGTGAAGCATATGCTAGAAAGCAAGGAAAAATGGACTGCAGCGAGTGACGTAATAGCACACACCATGAAAACAATAAGAAGCCTAGAGAGAATACAGCGAGGCAGTGGCGACTAAATTAGCACTAATTGTATCCCTCTAATCATAGGCACCTCAAGTGGAACGGATACGTAAGTACAGGAGCTCGGCCTCCTGCATCCGTCATTGCGCGTGGTACGGAGCTTTGGCCTCCGCAGACCACGTAACAGTGACCACTTTTGTAAAAAATAAATGGGTGAAGCCTTTTAAGGCAGACTGAGGGCAATAACGCGACCATTACGGACTTTCGAGCCTGGTGCTCAACCCACCACCCGATGGTAGCCTGACGGCAATACCGGAGCATTCGTTACGATGACAGTAGGACGTTTAGTGCGGTTAGAGTCCCGCACTGAAAGGGTAAAGGCTTCGGTGCTTCCTCCTCGTTAAAAAAAGACAAAAAAAAAATATATATATATATACACACACATGCATACCCTGCAGCGAAAACGTGAACTGGTATGCATGTAAACAAGTTGGTCAACTGGTAGGAGACGGAAAAAAACATACCAGTTTGCTTTCTATTAGTTGTTCAGCTGGTATGCAAAAGACAAATTCGATGTGTTTCCTCCGTCCGTCAATTTCACTACGGCTTTACATATTTCTACAATTCTCAAACGATTAGTGAAGCACTTGGTATAAAGAGTTTATTATGTTCATCTTCACTTATATTAAATGAAATGTTGCACTTTGAATAAGTCCTCGGAAAATACTAGTTGACTACTTATGTTTTCCGATCCCTCAGGTTTTTTCATTTTTATTTATTTATCTTACTTATTAAATATTTTTTTACATTTTTATAAAACAAAAAAATTAATTAAAAAAAAACTTTAGTCACCTGACTCCGACGAGATTCGAACTCGCGACCTGCTCGATTCGAAGCCAGACGCCCTACCAGCGCGCCATCGCACCACTTGTGTTGAGCATTTCAAAAGCTGCACTTCAACTGTATATGTGAACTAACTTTTTTTTGGTGTGTGATCGACTGGTATTTAACTGGTATGAGCTTATGCAGAGGAAGACAATTGCCATTTCGTAGGACATTAACACACGAAAAATACCAGATGTTTACATGGGAAATGTACACTCGGGCAATTAGTTGACTGTTTACGGTATACTGGTATAATTCTAGTATGCAACCGGTTATTTTCGCTGCAGGGTACATACATACACACATTCATGCACACATAATAATAATAATACAATGGCGCTATTATAACTCTGACGAGTTTTATGGCCGAGCTTCTCTCCCAATCCGAGGTGTGCTCCTTTTTTGTTTTTCCTACTAATTAGGTGGACCTACAGTTTTATGCCGGCTCCGAACGGCGAATGCATTTTTTGTGGGAAGCTTTTTCATGGCAGAAATACAATCGGAGGGGATGCCGCCCACTGCCGAGAGGTGACCGCTCTTAAAAACCCAATAATTGGATTTTTACTAATTAGAAAAAAAATTTTTGTTTTTTTTTGTGTTTTGCTCGGACCGTGGTTTGAACCCGAGACCTCTGGCATAGCAGGCGAGCACTCTACCCACTGCACCACAGCGGCCACATGCACATATATCTACAAACACACATACATGTGTATATATATATATGTACATACCTACACATACCTATTTTCAATAATAATTTAAAATAATCATATTAAAGAAAATAATCGCACAATTGAAAATAATCGAGCAATTAAAAATAATCATACAATTAAAAAAATTTTGGCAATTAAAAATAACACTACTCGACACCAAAAATCACCAAGAAGATAATAATACTTTTCTAAAGCGAAATTTTATGCTGATTCCGAATATCATCTCCATTTTTTTGTGGCAGACCCAGTTTTTGAGATATTGGTAAAAATGTGGAAAAAGCCATATATGCAAGACATTGCATCACATAAGTACATCAAAAAGTTTTATTAGACATCGTGGCGATTTGACATCTAGGAAGTGCTGGTAGAGGGAGCTCCAAAAACATTTTTTGCCTTCACACTCCAAAATTGGTCAAGTAGTTTGGTTAAAATGGCAAAAATAACGAAAAAAAATTTGAAAAAAATCGAGTTTTTTTAAAGAAATTTCAGATTCGACTGTAGTAAAATCCGAAAAATTGTATGGGGGACAAAAAGTTAGCCCCCCTATCCTATAGAGAATTTAATTGTGAACATTTTAAGACTAATTGTGTTATAATCGGATGTACCGTTATTTATATTTATCCATTTTTGTTGAAAGAGTTTTTAGTGCTTAGCACGAAATTTTTTATTTTAATTCAATTTTTAATTGTTGGGGTAAGTGGAAAAAAATTCTACAACTATTTACAGCGAAGGTTGAGTGTATAGCTATTTCACGAAAAACCATTTTCGATCATCAGCACCGGGGATTGAACCCGAGTCCATTCCATCTTCAGCCGCAATGACCCAACGCATAAACACACTCGGCCATTGAGACTCTGTGCAAGCTGTTGGATTTTCCCCACTTTTGCCTTTTTCATCTTCAACATTAACGTTATGCCTGGTTTTCACTAGGTCATATATGACGTCAAATATTGTCAAACAAATGAAAACGGGTTGGCATATTGTGTCAAATGCGTTTGCAGTCAGTTTTGACCACTCGCTGTCATATAAAATGACAGCCATATGAAAACACTCAAATTGTAGTTTGCCAGCGCATTGGGCAACATTTGACACACAAAATTCATTTGCCAGCGTGTTGGCAAACTTGTTTCGTTTGTCAAGCTCACAGCTGATTCGCAGGGCCACGGAGCGTGTCAAGGAGCGAAGAGCTAAGGAGCTATGGCTTTTTCACGGAGCGGAGCTGGAGCTCAAATTACAGGTAGAAGCTGGAAGTGGAGTTAAAAATCACTAGCTCTTTATATATCTATATCTGTGGCCACAAGCAATAACCGCTTAAGTCGACTTAAGAAGATTTTGAGTTACATATACCACATTATTCTCCTTTTAAAACTCTATATTTCTGTAAAAACCCCATTCTTATAACTTAATTCAATAAAAAGATATAAATAAAAACATGTAGGTATATTAGGTATATTAAACTTGCTATAACAGCCAAGGTAGATTTATATACTTAATGAAATTTCTGCATGATATTTTGTTTTATTTACAAAATTAGATCGTAACATTGTAAATGGCTCACTGATTTTGCGTCCATGGTTTTTAATCGATTTTTTCTGATTTGTTAAGAAAAGCCTTCGAATAAAAATATAAAAATAAGATTTTCTTTGCACTGCCATAAGCACTCAGATATAAAAAAATTTTATATGTACATATGTGCCTGTGATTCATTTTTTATGTGCAGAGCAAAGGCACTTTGTATTACAGCTCCCGAGAACTGCCGTAAGAAATCGAAATATACAATAACAAAAGTGTAATGAAAAAAAAATTCAAAATATGAAAGCACTGTAAAAAATTTGTATTCAAATAATTTTCATATAAAAAATAAAAAAAAAATTTGTATGTATGTGATACTACCATTTGAAAATAAATTCTAAAATAATAGTGGTCTTCATCTAAAGTGATAAAGTAATAAATTTTTAAAGTTTATCAGTTTATCCGCATTTTTACATGAAACCACCTTGGTAAATAATTGTTTAAACTCTTGTCAGTGTCAACTTGATTAATAAATAAAAAAACCCAATAAAATAAACAAAAAAAAAATGCCGAAGGAAACCACAATTTCTTCTTTTAAATTGAAAAGGTAAAACTGACAATGTGTCAGACTTGAGTTTTACCGAAATTTATAAATTTACGCAACAAAATCGTTCGGTAAAGTGATAAACTTTGCTTAAATATATTTTCATACAAATTTTGACAGATAATTTATTACAATTAATATTTTATCACTTTACCGCATTTACCAGCAGTTTACCACTTTAGATGAAGACCCTTAATATTTTATTGGAATTCATAAAAAAATCTAAATGAGCAAAAAATGTTTCAATGCATATAAAAATTTTGTAGATGTATTGAGCTTTGTACTTTCAATACGAGAGCGTTTAGCAGGCCTGCTATAGAGAATAAAGGTAGGTTTAAAACCGAAGATGGTTTTAAAGCGACCCTAGATTATGCCAAATAGTTCGAGTTTACCTTTATCTCAGGTAAGCGTTGAGCGTCTCTTTTCATCATTAAAAATTGTTGTATCTGATTTAAAACAGTCTTGTCGATTTGAAGCGGAGCCAATATATAAAAAATCGGAGCGAGAACGGAGCCCTATGCAAAAAAAGGATGGGAGCTATTGCCTATATGACACTACGTTTTTTTCTTGTTTTTTTTTTGGTGTGGAAAATCCACCGAAAGTCAAAATACAAAAACAATTCTTCTGTAGGTTGAAAAGAGACAAAAACTCCCTCAAAAACAATTTGATTGCCATTCAAACTAAATGAAAGTAATATTTATTTCAAGAATTAATTTTTTTGGAAATTTGAATTTAAATTACTGCAATAAAAGTTATGAAACTCAGATGGCAGAGTAGCTGTGTATTCCATGTTATAAAGAGAAGCCAGTGCGCAGTATACTTTTTCTTCCGGACATCTTCTTTCCCCTTACGGCCAAAGCAGAAGCTTACAAGAGGCAAATTTAAAATTTGTATTTCCATATATTTTTTATTTTATATATAATTTATTTTATAGTTGTCAACTTAAAACAATTGTCAGAAAAACCTGCCTAGATGGTATTTTGTTGGTATTTCGTTTGGTTTTTTCAATATAGCTTGCTCGCTTGCACCAACGCAAAACTGTATTTGACCACCTCCTTCACTCCAAAAAACCTTGTAGAATACCGAAAAAAAACGTAGTGTCATATGGGCATAAGAGCAGCAAAAAATTTTGGAAGCGGAGCAAACGAAAAAATCCTTTGCACCGGGGCCCTGGTTTGTCGAGCGCACAGCTGATTGTGATTGTGCGAGTATTATAAATTTATTTACTTATTTTGTTAATAGTATTTTAATATCAGAAAATGGAAGAGTTATTAGTAAACGATTTCCAAGTTTTTGTGCAACCTAAAAAACCACGGGTGAGAAAACTGACCTTGCTGTCCGGCTGTCAAAAGCTTTTAAGCTGATTCCACATAGAACTTTGTGTTGCGCTACATGTATATATATGAGGTTTCTCACATAACAAAAAGTAACGCAACGCCGAAGTTACGTAAAGCACAAAGTTGCCCAACTCTCAACTTTTAGGGGCGTTGAAATTTTTTTTCAGTTTCACTTTAATTCAAATGTAAATAAACAAATTAAAATTTCACACAATTGAAAAATAATTTAATAGATTTTTATTTTCTTATTTACTGTTTTGTAAATAAAACGGAGAATGAAAGATTTTTCAGAAAATAAATATTTTTTGAGTGATGTTGCAGCGTTCATTGTGGAATAGTTTTTCAGTTTTGCGTTGTTTGACATAGAAAGCGGCGTAACGAAAAGCGGAAAAAGTTTTATGTGGAATCAGCTTTACTTCACGTTTGACAGCGGAGATGAAAACGGACTGTCAATCAACTGACACCAAAATTTGACGGCAATCTTTGACCCACACTGCTCTATCGACTTCATGTCAGTTTTTGAAACCTAATGAAAACACATTTGACTCAAAATGACATATTGTCATCTAGGACAGTGATTTGACGTCAGTGAATTTGACCTAATGAAAACCAGGCTTAAGTGTGTATATGCTTTTGCATATATTCTCCACAAACGTGCTGAATTTTTGTTGTAGGCAGTTCGCAATGAACATTGTTGTTGGTATTTATCCATTTTTATTGAAAGTCCTTAACCAAAAATTTTCCGGAAGAGTAAAATTTCAATAACAAAATTGGGTTTATTCATAAAACTTTATTAAAGAGTAATACTCAAGATTATTTCATTCCCTTTATTACGTGTTTTGAAGTGCACAATATCCCTGCAGTAAAAATCCGCAATGAATCCTTAATGAATCACTGATGCAATTCACCTATGACGAGGAGGCATCAGTGAATACTTTCATATAAAGGCTGCTGAATTTTTCATATAAATGGTTTGCTTTCCTCAGAAAAAAAAATAAAAACAAATAAAAATATACTGAGCTATGACGACAGTGATGAATATTCAACAAAGAATTTTCCTACTAATTAGGTGGACCTACAGTTTTATGCCGGCTCCGAACGGCGAATGCATTTTTTGTGGGAAGCTTTTTCATGGCAGAAATACAATCGGAGGGGATGCCGCCCACTGCCGAGAGGTGACCGCTCTTAAAAACCCAATAATTGGATTTTTACTAATTAGAAAAAAAATTTTTGTTTTTTTTTGTGTTTTGCTCGGACCGTGGTTTGAACCCGAGACCTCTGGCATAGCAGGCGAGCACTCTACCCACTGCACCACAGCGGCCACATGCACATATATCTACAAACACACATACATGTGTATATATATATATGTACATACCTACACATACCTATTTTCAATAATAATTTAAAATAATCATATTAAAGAAAATAATCGCACAATTGAAAATAATCGAGCAATTAAAAATAATCATACAATTAAAAAAATTTTGGCAATTAAAAATAACACTACTCGACACCAAAAATCACCAAGAAGATAATAATACTTTTCTAAAGCGAAATTTTATGCTGATTCCGAATATCATCTCCATTTTTTTGTGGCAGACCCAGTTTTTGAGATATTGGTAAAAATGTGGAAAAAGCCATATATGCAAGACATTGCATCACATAAGTACATCAAAAAGTTTTATTAGACATCGTGGCGATTTGACATCTAGGAAGTGCTGGTAGAGGGAGCTCCAAAAACATTTTTTGCCTTCACACTCCAAAATTGGTCAAGTAGTTTGGTTAAAATGGCAAAAATAACGAAAAAAAATTTGAAAAAAATCGAGTTTTTTTAAAGAAATTTCAGATTCGACTGTAGTAAAATCCGAAAAATTGTATGGGGGACAAAAAGTTAGCCCCCCTATCCTATAGAGAATTTAATTGTGAACATTTTAAGACTAATTGTGTTATAATCGGATGTACCGTTATTTATATTTATCCATTTTTGTTGAAAGAGTTTTTAGTGCTTAGCACGAAATTTTTTATTTTAATTCAATTTTTAATTGTTGGGGTAAGTGGAAAAAAATTCTACAACTATTTACAGCGAAGGTTGAGTGTATAGCTATTTCACGAAAAACCATTTTCGATCATCAGCACCGGGGATTGAACCCGAGTCCATTCCATCTTCAGCCGCAATGACCCAACGCATAAACACACTCGGCCATTGAGACTCTGTGCAAGCTGTTGGATTTTCCCCACTTTTGCCTTTTTCATCTTCAACATTAACGTTATGCCTGGTTTTCACTAGGTCATATATGACGTCAAATGTTGTCAAACAAATGAAAACGGGTTGGCATATTGTGTCAAATGCGTTTGCAGTCAGTTTTGACCACTCGCTGTCATATAAAATGACAGCCATATGAAAACACTCAAATTGTAGTTTGCCAGCGCATTGGGCAACATTTGACACACAAAATTCATTTGCCAGCGTGTTGGCAAACTTGTTTCGTTTGTCAAGCTCACAGCTGATTCGCAGGGCCACGGAGCGTGTCAAGGAGCGAAGAGCTAAGGAGCTATGGCTTTTTCACGGAGCGGAGCTGGAGCTCAAATTACAGGTAGAAGCTGGAAGTGGAGTTAAAAATCACTAGCTCTTTATATATCTATATCTGTGGCCACAAGCAATAACCGCTTAAGTCGACTTAAGAAGATTTTGAGTTACATATACCACATTATTCTCCTTTTAAAACTCTATATTTCTGTAAAAACCCCATTCTTATAACTTAATTCAATAAAAAGATATAAATAAAAACATGTAGGTATATTAGGTATATTAAACTTGCTATAACAGCCAAGGTAGATTTATATACTTAATGAAATTTCTGCATGATATTTTGTTTTATTTACAAAATTAGATCGTAACATTGTAAATGGCTCACTGATTTTGCGTCCATGGTTTTTAATCGATTTTTTCTGATTTGTTAAGAAAAGCCTTCGAATAAAAATATAAAAATAAGATTTTCTTTGCACTGCCATAAGCACTCAGATATAAAAAAATTTTATATGTACATATGTGCCTATGATTCATTTTTTATGTGCAGAGCAAAGGCACTTTGTATTACAGCTCCCGAGAACTGCCGTAAGAAATCGAAATATACAATAACAAAAGTGTAATGAAAAAAAAATTCAAAATATGAAAGCACTGTAAAAAATTTGTATTCAAATAATTTTCATATAAAAAATAAAAAAAAAATTTGTATGTATGTGATACTACCATTTGAAAATAAATTCTAAAATAATAGTGGTCTTCATCTAAAGTGATAAAGTAATAAATTTTTAAAGTTTATCAGTTTATCCGCATTTTTACATGAAACCACCTTGGTAAATAATTGTTTAAACTCTTGTCAGTGTCAACTTGATTAATAAATAAAAAAACCCAATAAAATAAACAAAAAAAAAATGCCGAAGGAAACCACAATTTCTTCTTTTAAATTGAAAAGGTAAAACTGACAATGTGTCAGACTTGAGTTTTACCGAAATTTATAAATTTACGCAACAAAATCGTTCGGTAAAGTGATAAACTTTGCTTAAATATATTTTCATACAAATTTTGACAGATAATTTATTACAATTAATATTTTATCACTTTACCGCATTTACCAGCAGTTTACCACTTTAGATGAAGACCCTTAATATTTTATTGGAATTCATAAAAAAATCTAAATGAGCAAAAAATGTTTCAATGCATATAAAAATTTTGTAGATGTATTGAGCTTTGTACTTTCAATACGAGAGCGTTTAGCAGGCCTGCTATAGAGAATAAAGGTAGGTTTAAAACCGAAGATGGTTTTAAAGCGACCCTAGATTATGCCAAATAGTTCGAGTTTACCTTTATCTCAGGTAAGCGTTGAGCGTCTCTTTTCATCATTAAAAATTGTTGTATCTGATTTAAAACAGTCTTGTCGATTTGAAGCGGAGCCAATATATAAAAAATCGGAGCGAGAACGGAGCCCTATGCAAAAAAAGGATGGGAGCTATTGCCTATATGACACTACGTTTTTTTCTTGTTTTTTTTTTGGTGTGGAAAATCCACCGAAAGTCAAAATACAAAAACAATTCTTCTGTAGGTTGAAAAGAGACAAAAACTCCCTCAAAAACAATTTGATTGCCATTCAAACTAAATGAAAGTAATATTTATTTCAAGAATTAATTTTTTTGGAAATTTGAATTTAAATTACTGCAATAAAAGTTATGAAACTCAGATGGCAGAGTAGCTGTGTATTCCATGTTATAAAGAGAAGCCAGTGCGCAGTATACTTTTTCTTCCGGACATCTTCTTTCCCCTTACGGCCAAAGCAGAAGCTTACAAGAGGCAAATTTAAAATTTGTATTTCCATATATTTTTTATTTTATATATAATTTATTTTATAGTTGTCAACTTAAAACAATTGTCAGAAAAACCTGCCTAGATGGTATTTTGTTGGTATTTCGTTTGGTTTTTTCAATATAGCTTGCTCGCTTGCACCAACGCAAAACTGTATTTGACCATCTCCTTCACTCCAAAAAACCTTGTAGAATACCGAAAAAAAACGTAGTGTCATATGGGCATAAGAGCAGCAAAAAATTTTGGAAGCGGAGCAAACGAAAAAATCCTTTGCACCGGGGCCCTGGTTTGTCGAGCGCACAGCTGATTGTGATTGTGCGAGTATTATAAATTTATTTACTTATTTTGTTAATAGTATTTTAATATCAGAAAATGGAAGAGTTATTAGTAAACGATTTCCAAGTTTTTGTGCAACCTAAAAAACCACGGGTGAGAAAACTGACCTTGCTGTCCGGCTGTCAAAAGCTTTTAAGCTGATTCCACATAGAACTTTGTGTTGCGCTACGTGACACTTTCTGCGTGACAGCTGAGATTAAAATACATGTATATATATGAGGTTTCTCACATAACAAAAAGTAACGCAACGCCGAAGTTACGTAAAGCACAAAGTTGCCCAACTCTCAACTTTTAGGGGCGTTGAAATTTTTTTTCAGTTTCACTTTAATTCAAATGTAAATAAACAAATTAAAATTTCACACAATTGAAAAATAATTTAATAGATTTTTATTTTCTTATTTACTGTTTTGTAAATAAAACGGAGAATGAAAGATTTTTCAGAAAATAAATATTTTTTGAGTGATGTTGCAGCGTTCATTGTGGAATAGTTTTTCAGTTTTGCGTTGTTTGACATAGAAAGCGGCGTAACGAAAAGCGGAAAAAGTTTTATGTGGAATCAGCTTTACTTCACGTTTGACAGCGGAGATGAAAACGGACTGTCAATCAACTGACACCAAAATTTGACGGCAATCTTTGACCCACACTGCTCTATCGACTTCATGTCAGTTTTTGAAACCTAATGAAAACACATTTGACTCAAAATGACATATTGTCATCTAGGACAGTGATTTGACGTCAGTGAATTTGACCTAATGAAAACCAGGCTTAAGTGTGTATATGCTTTTGCATATATTCTCCACAAACGTGCTGAATTTTTGTTGTAGGCAGTTCGCAATGAACATTGTTGTTGGTATTTATCCATTTTTATTGAAAGTCCTTAACCAAAAATTTTCCGGAAGAGTAAAATTTCAATAACAAAATTGGGTTTATTCATAAAACTTTATTAAAGAGTAATACTCAAGATTATTTCATTCCCTTTATTACGTGTTTTGAAGTGCACAATATCCCTGCAGTAAAAATCCGCAATGAATCCTTAATGAATCACTGATGCAATTCACCTATGACGAGGAGGCATCAGTGAATACTTTCATATAAAGGCTGCTGAATTTTTCATATAAATGGTTTGCTTTCCTCAGAAAAAAAAATAAAAACAAATAAAAATATACTGAGCTATGACGAGAAGTGATGAATATTCAACAAAGAATCATCACTAATCCTTCAGCAGTGACACAAATTTACTGCAGGGATCTCTCAAAACAGCGATTAATAGGAAAAAAAATTAATTGAATAGAAAAATATCTGCATTTCGCCATTCTAAAGAGAGGTTAAATAATGAGCGATAGGCGTAAGTACTTTTGACTACTCTTTTGTGATTTTATGCATTTGTTACACGTATGGTTGTCCAAAAAATAATCTCCCATCGTATCCTCGTACCAAGACCCTTGATATCGCCATTCAAAAACTATCAAGTCCTGATGAGATCTCTCACCATGTTCATCACTTTCAGCACCAAAGTTTGTAGGGAATTATGAAGATGTTAATGCTAGAAATGAATTTTAGGCGGAATATTACTTTACTTGCTATATAGTTTGCAATAAAGCAGCTTTTTGTTAACTAGAAATCCACAAACAGAACAAAGTTCTAACTACTTCATGATAGATCTTGTGCTTTTTGTTACTGCTTGCAGCAGTTTTTAACAAACTGTTTGTGGATTTCTAGGTAACAAAAATTTACTTTATTTGCAAAAGATTGTAAGATGCCGCCTAAAATTCCTTCACATCTCCATAATTCCCTACAAACTTAGGTGCTGAAAGTGATGAACAGGGTGAGCGATTTCATCAGGACTTAATAGTTTTTGAATGGCGATATCAAGAGTCTTGGTACGAGGATATGATGGGAGACTATTTTTTGGACAATCATACGTGTAGCAAATGCAGAAAATCACAAAAGAGTAGTCAAAATTACTTACTCACATCGCTCATTATTTATCCTCTCTTTAAAATGGCGAAATGCAATATTTGTTTATTCAATTAATTTTTTTTTCCTATCAATCGCTGCTTTGAGAGATATTGTGCACTTCAAAACACGTAATAAATGGAATGAAATAATCTTGAGTATTATTTCTTAATAAAGTTTTACGAATAAACCCAATTTCGTTGTTGAAATTTTACACATCCGGAAAATTTTTGGTTAAGGACTTTCAATAAAAATAGATAAATATAAATGACGGTACATCCGATTATTACACAATTAGTTAAAATGTTCACAATTAAATTCTCTATAGGATAGGCGGGCTAACTTTTTGTCCCCCATACAATTTTTCTGATTTTAGTACAGTCGAATCTGAAATTTCTTAAAAAAAACTCGATTTTTTTTTCAAATTTTTTTTCGCTATTTTTGCCATTGTAACCATTTCTCATAAAAACAAGCAGATTTCTTCTAATAATTTAATTTTTTTGACAAAATGACATACAAAATTAATAAACAAGAAGTTATCTCCTCGTTTTCAGACGATATCCTTTTCAATAAATTTGAGAAGAAATTCAAGCTAAAATCTAGAAGATTTTCCAGCAAAAATTTCTTCAATTTTGTATCCTCTCACTCTCCTCGGCCATATAGCATTTTTAGATGGCAGTCTCTTTGATTATAGGTGAACTTTTTGGCTCTGTGCGGCAACAACAAATGTTACGTATTTTTTGCTGCGAGTCCGAGATGTTTTAGCGAATGTTTCGACTGAGACCGCCATTGACGACTTGACTCGGATACGAATGAAAACCATTGAGAGCATTCGAGATGTTTCAACAATAGAGAGAATGGAATAAAACATCTCGGACTCGCCCACCACTAGTCTTGAGAATTATAACAGAACTAGCTGACCCGGCAGACGTTGTTCTGCCTAAAATTTATTCCTATAAAGCCTAAAGGAAAAGTCCTAGATTACCGTGTTGCCGTATCCTATCCCTATCCCTATGCCTATTCTATCCCTCCACTTTCTAGGGTCACCCCTGGTCCACATTTTGGTCGATATCTCGGAAAACGGGTCGCATAGGGTCTTGAAAATCACCTCTTTTTTAAATACTCACCAACACCTTTTATTTGATACCCATTTTGTAGAAACCCCGTTTGGGGTCACACCTGGTTCATATTTCAGGAAATACCTCGAATACGGGGTCTTATATGGGACCAATAACTACACCATGTTCAAGCACTCGTCAACACCTTTCATTGGATACCCATATCGTACGAACCCGTTATAGGGTTACCCTGGTCCACATTTTGTGGAATATCTCCAAAACCTCCCCGGATTCTTATACTTTTTTGGCCATAAACCATGTCGGGCTCAATCGAAAACGTGCAAAATTTCATTTAATTCAGTCCAGCCGTTCTGGAGTTAAATCATCAGGGAGGAAAATGCGACTTATTTTTATAAAATAGATAATCGCTACTATGTGTTAAGAGAAGACAATATTTTTTCCCTTATAATGAAAAGCGAGTCCGAAATATCTAAAAAGCTGGAATAAGAATTAAAGCTCTTACATAAACCCCGGAAAGGTTAATTTAATTCAAAGTTTGTTTTAAACTGCTTTAAATAGATAGGGTTGAAGTGTCTTGTTGAACGAGAAGGAATGTTAAAGTTTCTGATATGATTTGAAAACTGGGGATTTCTTATTTTTTAAAGTTTTAAGCTCTTTAGTGAACCAAGGTTGTAATGGCTCATTTTACCTACTCACGAACACGTTTAGGCACAAGTTTTTCAAATAGGCAATGAATAATTTTATTAAAAAGTAAAACGTTTTGCTCGACATCGTTATCAAATTTTGGCCATGTTAAGCTAGCTAATTCGTGATTAAGTTTTTTAAAGTTGGCCTTGGAAAAATTATAATACGCACTTGTGTTAGCTGAACTAGAAATTCAGCCATTAGTATTGTTTACGATTTCGTATGTAATCTCTAGAGAAGGGTGGTATAAGTCCTCAGGTAAAACAAGAGGATCACAGCGGTGAAGGACAGTCTTAGAGCTATCATTTACAAAAACTGGGTGCAAGATTTTCCCGAATGTATTCTGAAATATGTTCACCTGGTTGAGGGAAAGATCCGCAATCTGATCGAAAAAGCTATTCATGTCCAATCTCGATGAGTTCGGAATAATATTCTCTTCCGAAACGCTCCAAGAAATGCACGGAAGATTAAAATCACCTAACACAAGCATAGAATCAGAAGGGTTCATCAGCGAGTATAAATCTTTAAGCACAAATGCTAGTTCCATATACACGGTTAAATTGCAGGCTGGCGGGATATAGCAAGCAACACTGTATATTATAAAATGAATATTTTTTTAGAAAAAAAGCTATGTATATTTTAGGTAAATTAGGGGGGGCGCATTGATATTGCCCAAAGGGATTAATGATCATAAAATGTTTGTTCGCCATAGTGCGCACTCAGAAAATTGGTGTTTACTTGCTGCTGTATAACAAGTGAATGACACGCAAATCAATTGGTTTGCGCGATCAAAGCGCTCTCACTTATACACCTGCATTTACAAATCTGCCTAGCTATGGTCTGAATGCTAAAAAGTCATATGTGCTACCTATTATTAACAGTACTGTACATGTAACAGATATCCCGGAATTGTTTGTTGATAATATTGTGCTTTCGTTTATCACAAAAGTAAGAAACATAAGGTGCATGGTTAACTCTAAGCTTAGCTGTGTAGACCATGTTAATGGTGTTGTGAGCAGTGTCTATTATGTGTTGCGTAGGTTACTTATGTCGACGTATTACACGCCCCTGGAGACAAGAAAAAAACTTGCTATTCACCTTATCTTACCACATATTATATATTCCGAGCATGTTAACAGTCGATTTGGCTCTGTCTCCCATCATAAGATTGATGTTGCTTTCAACAAATTACACGCTATGTCTATCATATAAAAAAATGTTACCATATCTCTTTATTGAAGAATAAAATTCTGGGATGTAGTATATTTAACCATATTGCCGCCAGAAATTGCATTTATATTTTCAAACTAATGGAAGCGAAGTCACAAAAGTACCTTTATGAGAAACTAACGTTTACTGTTTTTTTTTGTCATCATCGTGGCTGTTTTTCGTTAATGCTGCGAGGTTATGGAATTCTATTCCTGACACTATCAAAGCTAATTTGAATGGGAGGAACTACAAAAAGATAATTCACAACTACTTTAAGAGTATTTGATTGAAACTTAGCCTTTATTTCTGTCTTTCTTATTAATTCTCTTTTCTTCGCCCCTTCCTTTCTCACCTTGTTTTTACTGATGTCTCAGGCTATTTGTTACTTATTTTTGATTCATTTTCTACTTGTATGTATTAATTTGTTATATTTTTGTTAAGTTCTAACTTAAGTTATAATGCTAGTCTTTAAGTCGTAATTTAATTTAATTTATATATGTATGTATTAGATTAATAGTTAATTCAATTGTTAATTAAGCCTGATGATGTGCTATGAAAGACTTCGGCCCGGTTTCACCACTCGTTCTTAGCTTATACTATGTTCACGTTGGAGAGTTAACTAGAGTTAATGGTTTGGAGTTAATAGATAACTGTCAAGTGTTCATGTTGAGGGGTTTATGTAACTCAGAGTTTAATTTGACATATGCTAGGTGGCCGCAATACTACATACATACATAGATTTGCTGCGAGTCATGTCAAAATCACACGTAACCTTCATAGAAGATTGACATAAGCATCCCAATCATCCGTCTATCATTTTTTGTGGGAAGCTTTTTCATGGCAGAAATACACTCGGAGGGGATGCCGCCCACTGCCGAGAGGTGACCGCTCTTAAAAACCCAATAATTGGATTTTTACTAATTAGAAAAAAAATTTTTTTTTTGTGTTTTGCTCGGACCGTGGTTTGAACCCGAGACCTCTGGCATAGCAGGCGAGCACTCTACCCACTGCACCACAGCGGCCACATGCACATATACAAACACACATACATGTGTATATATATATGTACATACCTACACATACCTATTTTCAAAAATAATTTAAAATAATCATATTAAAGAAAATAATCGCACAATTGAAAATAACACTGCTCTACAGCCAAAAAATACTCTGAACGCGACCATCCTATTTATATGTAAAATCGGTCGCTGATTCCGAAAATCGGGTTCATTTTTAATTCTATGGGAAGGTTTTTGAGATATCGGCAATTTACCGTTATTTGGCTAATTGCTCCACTTAATCCTTTATACCTCTTTAACGCAGTAAGCTATCTTCCTTGGAGTGACACCAAACGAAAGAAAATTAAATTTCCTTTTCATGGCTGCTATAACATTTTTCCATAACTCTTATAGTTTCTGAAATATTAACGATTCAATTTGAATTTTTTCGATTTTTTACGATTTTTTGAAGAAAAAATTGACTTTGTCAGGCAATATCTTTAAAACCAATGTTTTCACCTTCGGTTTTACTCCTTTACGTGAAGCTCCATTCTATTGGGAAAAAGATAAGCTATCAACGAAGAAAATCCATGGTAAAATGGAAAAGTTATAGGCGATCAAGTAAATAGAGCCAGGTCGCGCAATGCCTCTGCACGGGTATATTCTATGCATGTTATACCCGTAAATGCGCTGTTACCTACTGCGCTGCCAATGTGCTGCTACTGCAGATATGTAGGTATTGGTATAATATGCATAGAATATACCCGTGCAGAGGCATTGCGCGACCTGGCTGTATTTACTTGATCGCCTATAACTTTTCCATTTTACCATGGATTTTCTTCGTTGGTAGCTTATCTTTTTCCCAATAGAATGGAGCTTCACGTAAAGGAGTAAAACCGAAGGTGAAAACATTGGTTTTAAAGATATTGCCTGACAAAGTCAATTTTTTCTTCAAAAAATCGTAAAAAATCGAAAAAATTCAAATTGAATCGTTAATATTTCAGAAACTATAAGAGTTATGGAAAAATGTTATAGCAGCCATGAAAAGGAAATTTAATTTTCTTTCGTTTGGTGTCACTCCAAGGAAGATAGCTCACTGCGTTAAAGAGGTATACAGGATTAAGTGGAGCAATTGGCCAAATAAAGGTAAATTGCCGATATCTCAAAAACCTTCCCATAGAATTAAAAATGAACCCGATTTTCGGAATCAGCGACCGATTTTACATATAGGTAGGATAGTCACGTTGAAAGTACAGACAAAAAATTTCATTTTGTGATCCAGTGTAATCGAGCAATTAAAAATAATCATACAATTAAAAAAATTGTGGCAATTAAAAATAACACTACTCGACACCAAAAATCACCAAGAAGAAAATAATACTTTTCTAAAGCGAAATTTTATGCTGATTCCGAATATCATCTCCATTTTTTTGTGGCAGACCCAGTTTTTGAGATATTGGTAAAAATGTGGAAAAAGCCATATATGCAAGACATTGCATCACATAAGTGCATCAAAAAGTTTTATTAGACATCCTGGCGATTTGACATCTAGGAAGTGCTGGTAGAGGGAGCTCCAAAAACATTTTTTGTCTTCACACTCCAAAATTGGTCAAGTAGTTTGGTTAAAATGGCAAAAATAACGAAAAAAAATTTGAAAAAAATTGAGTTTTTTTAAAGAAATTTCAGATTCGACTGTAGTAAAATCCGAAAAATTGTATGGGGGACAAAAAGTTAGCCCCCCTATCCTATAGAGAATTTAATTGTGAACATTTTAAGACTAATTGTGTTATAATCGGATGTACCGTTATTTATGTTTATCCATTTTTATTGAAAGTCCTTAACCAAAAATTTTCCGGAAGAGTAAAATTTCAATAACAAAATTGGGTTTATTCATAAAACTTTATTAAAGAGTAATACTCAAGATTATTTCATTCCCTTTATTACGTGTTTTGAAGTGCACAATATCCCTGCAGTAAAAATCCGCAATGAATCCTTAATGAATCACTGATGCAATTCACCTATGACGAGGAGGCATCAGTGAATACTTTCATATAAAGACTGCTGAATTTTTCATATAAATGGTTTGCTTTCCTCAGAAAAAATAAATAAAAACAAATAAAAATATACTGAGCTATGACGACAGTGATGAATATTCAACAAAGAATCATCACTGATCCTTCAGCAGTGACACAAATTTACTGCAGGGATCTCTCAAAACAGCGATTAATAGGAAAAAAAATTAATTGAATAGAAAAATATCTGCATTTCGTCATTCTAAAGAGAGGTTAAATAATGAGCGATAGGCGTAAGTACTTTTGACTACTCTTTTGTGATTTTATGCATTTGTTACACGTATGGTTGTCCAAAAAATAATCTCCCATCATATCCTCGTACCAAGACCCCTGATATCGCCATTCAAAAACTATCAAGTCCTGATGAAATCTCTCACCATGTTCATCACTTTCAGCACCAAAGTTTGTAGGGAATTATGGAGATGTTAATGCTAGAAATGAATTTTAGGAGGAATATTACTTTACTTGCTATATAGTTTGCAATAAAGAGCTTTTTGTTATCTAGAAATCCACAAACAGAACAAAGTTCTAACTACTTCATGATAGATCTTGTGCTTTTTGTTACTGCTTGCAGCAGTTTTTAACAAACGGTTTTCCAGCAAAAATTTCTTCAATTTTGTATCCTCTCAATCTCCTCGGCCATATAGCATTTTTAGATGGCAGTCTCTTTGATTATAGGTGAACTTTTTGGCTCTGTGCGGCAACAACAAATGTTACGTATTTTTTCTGCGAGTCCGAGATGTTGTAGGGTTGCTTTGAAAACGAGAGAAATCGTTGGCGAGTCCGAGATGTTTTAGCGAATGTTTCGACTGAGACCGCCATTGACGACTTGACTCGGATACGAATGAAAACCATCGAGAGCATTCGAGATGTTTCAACAATAGAGAGAATCGAATAAAACATCTCGGACTCGCCCACCACTAGTCTTGAGAATTATAACAGAACAAGCTGACCCGCCAGACGTTGTTCTGCCTAAAATTTATTCCTATAAAGCCTAAAGGAAAAGTCCTAGATTACCGTGTTGCCGTATCCTATCCCTATCCCTAATCCCTATCCCTATCCATATCCCTATCCATATCCCTATCCCTATCCCTATGCCTATCCCTATCCATATACCTATCCCTATCCCTATGCCTATTCTATCCCTCCAGACTTTCTAGGGTCACCCCTGGTCCACATTTTGGTCGATATCTCGGAAAACGGGTCGCATAGGGTCTTGAAAATCACCTCTTTTTTAAATACTCACCAACACCTTTTATTTAATACCCATTTTGTAGAAACCCCGTTTTGGGTCACACCTGGTTCATATTTCAGGAAATACCTCGAATACGGGGTCTTATATGGGACCAATAACTACACCATGTTCAAGCACTCGTCAACACCTTTCATTGGATACCCATATCGTACGAACCCGATATAGGGTTACCCTGGTCCACATTTTGTGGAATATCTCCAAAACCTCCCCGGATTCTTATACTTTTTTTGGCCATAAACCATGTCGGGCTCAATCGAAAACGTGCAAAATTTCATTTAATTCAGTCCAGCCGTTCTGGATTTAAATCATCAGGGAGGAAAATGCGACTTATTTTTATAAAATAGATAATCGCTACTATGTGTTAAGAGAAGACAATATTTTTTCCCTTATAATGAAAAGCGAGTCCGAAATATCTAAAAAGCTGGAATAAGAATTAAAGCTCTTACATAAACCCCGGAAAGGTTAATTTAATTCAAAGTTTGTTTTAAACTGCTTTAAATAGATAGGGTTGAAGTGTCTTGTTGAACGAGAAGGAATGTTAAAGTTTCTCGTATGATTTGAAAACTCGGGATTTCTTATTTTTTAAAGTTTTAAGCTCTTTAGTGAACCAAGGCTGTAATGGCTCATTGTACCTACTCACGAACACGTTTAGGCACAAGTTTTTCAAATAGGCAATGAATAATTTTATTAAAAAGTAAAACGTTTTGCTCGACATCGTTATCAAATTTTGGCCATGTTAAGCTAGCTAATTCGTGATTAAGTTTTTTAAAGTTGGCCTTGGAAAAATTATAATACGCACTTGTGTTAGCTGAACTAGAAATTCAGCCATTAGTATTGTTTACGATTTCGTATGTAATCTCTAGAGAAGGGTGGTATAAGTCCTCAGGTAAAACAAGAGGATCACAGCGGTGAAGGACAGTCTTAGAGCTATCATCTACAAAAACTGGGTGCAAGATTTTCCCGAATGTATTCTGAAATATGTTCACCTGGTTGAGGAAAAGATCCGCAATCTGATCGAAAAAGCTATTCATGTCCAATCTCGATGAGTTCGGAATAATATTCTCTTCCGAAACGCTCCAAGAAATGCACGGAAGATTAAAATCACCTAATAGCATTGACAGACGGCAGCGATAATCCGGATTACCGCAACACTTAATTCGATTAAAATTTTACCCTGACAGACGGCAAGTATTGCGGATTAACAAAACAGCTGAAGGAAGGTAGGCGCAGCGGCGAATTCAAAAACTTCTTGTTTTATTTCCAAAGGTAGGGTAATATCAAAATCAAAACGAAATCATATCATGGTCAATAGGAATGGGCGAGTCCCAAACGAGTTCAGATTTCAACCAAGGCGAAATATCATTTTGACATTACACTACCAATTACACTAACAAATTACATTCAAAATTTCTGAATTCACTTATGCGCCTACCTTCCTAGATCTGCCTTGGGTTCCTCTTTTTCTTCCCTTTCATTCACAATAGACATTTTTCACCAGGGATGTCATTACAAAATGCTCTAATCCGCTAAAATTTTGAGGACTAACTCAAGAGATATTCCGGATTACCTCCAGTTAATTCTCAAGTTAAGTCCGAATTAGCTAGATATTCCGGATTATCGCTGCCGTCTGTCAATGCTATAACACAAGCATAGAATCAGAAGGGTTCATCAGCGAGTATAAATCTTTAAGCACAAATGCTAGTTCCATATACACGGTTAAATTGCAGGCTGGCGGGATATAGCAAGCAACACTGTATATTATAAAATGAGTATTTTTTTTAGAAAAAAAGCTATGTATATTTTAGGTAAATTAGGGGGGGCGCATTGATATTGCCCAAATGGATTAATAACACTGGTCGACGGCCAAAATTTACCAGAGACGCCGTTATGAAATTCGTATGTAAAATCACCCCCTGATTTCGAAAATCGTGTTCATTTTTGATTCTATGGTACCGTTTTTGAGATATTTGCAATTTACCGTTATTCGAAAAAACCAAAAAGATGGCTCCCTTTAATTACGTATATCTCACGAACGGGTCAAGCAATTGCAAAAAAGTACAGAATCGGAAATACGATAAAATTTGCTATAAATGCATCATACATTGTTTTTTTCTCAACCAGATAGTTTTCGAGATATTAGCTTATCATTTCAGATTTTTGTTTTTTTTTATGAAAAAATATGAAAAAAATTACTCTTTGCGAGGGCAGCATTCCAAAACCACAACTTTTTTTCCAGATATTTTTTCTTTACGTAAAGCTCTGTTTAATTAGAAACAAGTAAGGAAGCCTAAGTTCGAGTGGAATCGAACATTAGATACTCAGCTGTATGCTTTCATTGTTTATTTGCGTTTGTTCGATATAGGGTGTATTTTATATGAAACGAGTGCTGCATAAACAGGGCGCAGCCACGCCCATTTTTAAAATTTGTATCATATTTGTATTGTTTGTGCAATATTGCATCCCTCT
Source organism: Urophora cardui (assembly GCA_960531455.1). Classification (NCBI taxonomy): domain Eukaryota; kingdom Metazoa; phylum Arthropoda; class Insecta; order Diptera; family Tephritidae; genus Urophora; species Urophora cardui. The sequence goes on along the minus strand of OY482675.1, from coordinate 16,459,515 downwards.
ATGACTTTTAGTTACAAAGACTTCACGTTACAAATTCCAAAATGGTTTTCCAGAAATATCTTTGTTAAAAAGTAGGCGTGGTCATAAACCGATTTCAATACATTTTTGCGTGTCTATTAACACGTGTTATAAAAGTGCATAAACCAAGTTTCGTCATAATATCTCAGTTATTTGTCGAGTAATAGGCTCTTATATTCCTTTGTCTAAAAAGAGGCGGTGCCACGCCCATTTTATAAACTTTTTTTACTTTTTGTTTCCGGTCTATTGTAGAACTCATGTCACAAAATTTCAATGAATTATCTTTATATTTCACAGAGATATCGCTAAAAATGATTTTATTAGGTCATTTTATAATACCCATATATAAAAGTGGGCGTGGTCGTCAACCGATTTTGGTAATTTTTCGTCCACACATTTGGCTAAGTAAATATAGCACGCGTACCAAATTTCATCGATATATCTTTAACGGTTTCTGAGTTATGGCCTATAAAACTTTCAATATTTGCCCCTTAATAAGTAATATTTGCCAAAATTTTTATACTTTTTGTTTTATGTCCGTAGTTGGACTCCTGCCACAAAATTTCAGTGACAGATCTTTATATTTGACAGAGATATCGCTTAAAATGTTTTTATTAGGCCCCTTTATAGTTCCCATATATAAAAGTGGGCGTGGCCGTCAACCGATTTTGATAATTTTTCGCCAAAACATTTGTCTAAGTAAGCAAATTACGCATACCAAATTTCATCGATATATCTTCAACGGTTTCTGAGTTATGACATATAAAACTTTCAATGTTTTCCCCTTAATAAGTGGGCGTGGCACCGCCCATTTGCCAAAATTTTTGTACTTTTTGTTTTATGTCCGTAGTTGGACTCCTGCCACAAAATTTCAGTGATAGATCTTTATATTTGACAGAGATATCGCTTAAAATGGTTTTATTAGGTCACTTTATAATACCCATATATAAAAGTGGGCGTGGCCGTCAACCGATTTTGATAGTTTTCCGTCGAAACATTTGTCTAAGTAAGCAAATTACGCGTACCAAATTTCATCGATACATCTTCAACGGTTTCTGAGTTATGACATATAAAACTTTCAATGTTTGACCCTTAATAAGTGGGCGTGGCACCGCCCATTTTCCAAAACTTCATCAAATTTCTTCATAAGGGCCTGAGCTCAATACGTGGGTAAAATTTTATCACTCTAGCTATATTAGTGGCTGAGATACCAAATATCCGATTTTTTCTATATAGGAAAAGTGGGCGTGGTCATGGTCCGATTTCGCCCATTTTCAATACCAACCGTCCCAGTCTCGATACCAACTTGCATTTCAAATTTCATCAAAATATCTCAATTTTTACGCGAGTTATCGTGCGTACGGACGGACGGACGGACGGACATGGCTCAATCGATTTCTCTTTTCACCCTGATCATTTTGATATATATAAGTCCATATCTATCTAGATTATTTCATTATGTTACAATCCACCGTTATGAAATCAAAATTATAATACTATGTGTACTAGTACAGCTGAGTATAAAAAGATAAGCTATCACCGAAGAAAATCGATGCAAAACTACGTAAGTTATAAACGGTCAAATAAAAATACCCAGGTTGCGCAATTTCAAACAAAAATACCTTCCTTTATCTTGGCTTGAGAAATATCTGGAAAAATTGTTTTCAAATAGTCGAATGCTTCGCCTTCTTTGTCCAAAGCCTTAACAAAGTTTTTAATGAGACCGAGCTTGATGTGTAAGGGTGGAAGTATGATTTTCTCTTTCTTGACAAGAGGGGTGTATTTGATGTTATCCACACCAACGGTAAACTCGACTCTTTCCGGCCAATCCTTTCTGACGTAGTGGTCCTTACGAGCTCGGCTATCCCACTTGCAGAGGAAGCAGAAATGCTTGGTGTAGCCACTTTGTAAACCGCATAGCATTGCAACGACTATGAGCTCAGAACATATTTTCCAATCATGCTCTTTATATTTGATAAATTTGAGTATTTTTTGCAATTCCTCGTAGGTTTCCTTTGTATTTACTGCATGTGCGATCGGGATAGAAGGCTTTTTGTTACCAATATGCAATAATACAGCCTTCAAACTCAGTTTATTGCTGTCTATGAACAATCGCCACTCTTTTGAATCATATTTTTGACCAAACTCTTTGAATAAACCAGGAATGTCGTTGCAGTAGCATATACTGTCTTTCTTGATATAGTGTTTGGAAAATGGTTCTGTGACGAGTTCTATAATATATCACCTTAACATCGGACGACACAAATTTAAATTGTTGCATACGAGAAGTGAGGATCTCGGCCTTTTCCTTGGATAGTTCCAAATCTCTTATCCAATCATTAAGTTGTGCTTGTGACAGAACGTTTATCTCGTTTCCCATGCGAAATTCAGTACAACTTGATTCCCCGCACTCAGATATTACTGTTGACAATGGAACTGGATCCGTAACTGCCGTTAAATGTAGTACTGGTAATGTCACTGTAGGTACGCTAGCATAGGTTACTCTTCTTGATCTTCCAACGCCAAGTACTTTTGTTTGACAAATATAACACTCTGTTGAATGGCAAGTAGGTTCTCTCCATATCATTGGTGTATCAAATTTTATTTGTTGTCCTGATTCCGACTGAATCAATTCTACTCGACACGATGTACACAAAGTGTTCGCTGTCCATGGTTTTCAGCATTTTTTGGCTCAATGCCAAAATACTTGGAGTATAAAGTTTTGATATGATCTGAGAACACTCGTCGTCGCCTTATGATAGTATATTGGCCACACATGAAACAGAACATATCTGGATCGTTATTACACTCAAATTCTCGCGTCCTTTTACTCATTTTATTTTTTTTTAATAAATCACGGTTTTGAAATTTGACTTATGAACTGAACTATCTCCGGCGAGCCTGGCAGATGTTATGAAGTTTCAAGGCGCATTAACTCATATTTATACTCGGAACAAGAATAAAATTGAAAAAATCAAATTTTACCTAGACAGAAAGGTTCCTTTTTATACGAAGCCGGGAAAAGAAAATACTACCTACTTTAGATGTAGGCTATAAAAATTTTCTGTGTCTTATAATTTTGAAAATCTACCTGCATACTTACTCATAAGTGACGGAAATACATGTTTATAACTACATGCCTACAGCAGGTTTCGAACCCAACCACTCTTCCTTTTGATGCAACCACTCTACCTACTATAAAACAATTCGAGTATTAAAAATACTATTTGATTTATTTAAAGAAAAAGAGTTATCATTGTTATGGTGTTATTCGTTTATCCGGATAATATCCCATTTGCACTTTATAGCTTTAATATATGTATGTATACATACATTGAAGTTGCGCAACCTGGGTATTTTTATTTGACCGTTTATAACTTACGTAGTTTTGCATCGATTTTCTTCGATGATAGCTCATCTTTTTTTTAATTAAACAGAGCTTTACGTAAAGAAAAAATATCTGGAAAAAAAATTGTGGTTTTGGAATGCTGCCCTCGCAAAGAGTAATTTTTTTCATATTTTTTCATAAAAAAAACAAAAATCTGAAATGATAAGCTAATATCTCGAAAACTATCTGGTTAAGCAAAAAACAATGTATGATGCATTTATAGCACATTTTATCGTCTTTCCGATTCTTTAAACTTTTTTGCAATTGCACGACCCATTCGTGAGATATACGTAACTAAGGGGAGCCATCTTTTTGGTTTTTTCCAGGGTGCGAAGAACGCTCAAAATAAAATATTCAAACATAAATTCCTTTTAAAATGAGAGATCGTTTGAAAATTCATTTTTTGAAAATTCATTCTATGAGTTTATTTTATATTTTTTTGCGCTAGCGATCATTTTTTGAGTTTATCATTTTTTGATCGCTCTTTGAGTTATCATTTTATGCGTTCACAAGGGTTTGTTGTGAGGTTTAAGCAGCTAATGGCATTGTGAAGGCGCAATTTTTGGATGATGGCGTGCGTTTATTAGACCATAAATATGATGTATGTATGTATGTACATACATATTCATGCATGTGTGTACGCATATATGGATGTATGTACATAATTATAATATTTTAAAAAGCCTTAGCTCTTATAGCGATAGGTATGTATATGTACATATGTATGTAGGTATATCGAGTTTAAATTTTATTAAGTATGTATTTATTTAAACTAATTAAATTATTCAATTTATTTAAATTAATAGATATTTATAAAAATTTATATTTACAAACCGATGTACCTACGTATATATTGATGTAAATTTGTAGTCTATATGTATGAGTTAAGGGTTGTTAAATATTTTATTTAACATAGGTACCTACATACATATGTATGTATGTATTTAGTTCTTACTTGAAAACTAGAATACAACAATTGAGCGTTCAAAAAATAAGTTCGCATTTTATTTATTTGTACACATGTATGTATGTACATACATATGTATGTATATAAAATGAATGTATGTATGTAATATGTATGTATGTCTATTCAATGATGGAATGTAGGTATTGATATTTTCCAGGTTTTTTATACATTATTGCCCTTTTTTGTACCTACACAGTAAAAAAGGATAGTTTATTTCTAATATCATTTGGTACTTAATTTAATCATTCCTGGAATTAAATAATATTATATTATATATTATATTACCGTCACAGTATTTTTGGTTTAAAATCAAAACCAAAAAAAATATTAAAAAAAAAACCAGAAAAAGGTATAACAAATTAATACAAACTGTTTCTGAAAGTGAAATAGGAAGAATAAATTAAACTCATTAAAATAAATGGCCCAAAAAGCCTTCTTCATGTCTGATGTAGAAACTAATACAGGAGATTGGTTAAATATCTTATCGTGAAAACTGCGGGATGTGGGACATACGCATATGAACATACACACATACGCACGTTTTAATTTTTAATTTTTTTTAATTTATTTAATCTGTCTTTTTAATTTCTTATAGCTCTTAAACGAACTTTAAGATCATCTCTAGTCCAATTATCGAGTTGCGATACATTATTGGATCAAGTGTGTGTTTCTATACTTAGTGATTTTAGAACTTTATATATTTGTGCATCGTATATACCGCCTAATAGTCCTGAAAGTTTATATACTTTACATGTTGATAATATAGTTGATCTGTGTAATAATGCACCTAATGCTAATTTCTGTATTCTTGGTGATTATAATCTCAGCAATATCACCTGGTCAAATTTAATAGGTAATGGGCTTTTGACCCCTACTAACATTAATCGTCCGCATGAAATCAGTTTTATCGACAGTATTCTTGGTGCTAACCTTACACAGATTAACTATATTTTCAATAGTCTCTCAAAATTGCTTGACCTTGTGTTTGTAGATGATAACTTAATATCCAAGCTCTCTGAAAGTGACTTCCCACTTAGTACTTCCGATAAACATCATGTCCCTATTTGCATTTCTTTGGAGTTTTTTGATACAATACCTGAACTCATTGAAATTAATCCTTCGTTTAATTTCCGTGTCCCAAATCTTAATAGTTTAAATGTGGCTATTGATAGTATAGACTGGTCCGATCTATTTAGTAATAATAACGTTAGTATTTGTTTTGATAGTTTCTTAACTAAATTGTTTGATATTTTTTCTTGTAGCCTACCACTGCTTCGCCCCAAAACGTACAAACTTCCTTGGTACAATAAAACGCTAAAAAAAATAAAAAATAAGAGAAATCATGCCTACAAACTTCATAAAGCTGATTCCAAAAATACTGACTTAAAGGAGCGATACCTTAATCAATCTAGAGATTTTAATATATTAAATAAATTTCTTTACAATCAATATTTAAGTAGGATCGAAGCTGGGATTAAAAATGATCCGAACAGTTTTTGGAACTTTATCCGTTCAAAACGCGGTTGTTCAAACATTCCATCTTGTATGTTCTTTAATGGAAACTGCGCCCATTCGCCTTCTGACACTGTAGAATTTTTCGCTGAATTTTTTAAATCTAATTTTGTATCAGATAATGTCTCTCTTGGTCCGTCCGTTAGTCCGTCTCTAAGTCATCCCCATTCACATCGCTTAGACCTTGGGTCCCTCTCGATTTCTGAGTCTGACGTATCAAATGCCATCTCTACTTTAAAATATTCTTTCAAATGTGATAATGATGGGTTATGTGCCTCTTTTATTAAGACCTGCTCTGCGTCCGTATGTGTTCCCTTGTGCCATATTTTTAATTTATCGCTCTCTTCTGGATTCTTTATAGACAAGTGGAAAATTGCTTCTATTACGCCTATTTTCAAATCGGGCAACAAGAATGAAGTCACCAATTACAGGCCCATTTCTAAATTATCAGTTTGCTCGAAGTTGTTTGAAAAAGTGATAAAAGATAAACTGAACTTTATTGTAAAACGGGTCATTATTCCCCAGCAACATGGGTTTGTTGCGAATCGTTCAACTGTTACTAATCTGGCTTCTTTCTCTGAATTCTGTATATCTGCCTTCAAAGATGGCATTCAGGTTGATACAATATACACAGATTTCTCGAAAGCCTTTGATAAAGTCTCTCACAGCATCTTATTAAGAAAGTTAGAATATATCGGCTTTCATTCTTCGTTTTTGTGTTGGTTAAAGTCCTATTTGTCTAATAGATTTTTGTTCGTAGAATTAGGTAATTGTAGGTCCACTCAGTTTGTTGCTACGTCCGGTGTTCCTCAGGGTAGTATTCTTGGTCCTTTACTGTTTGTTTTGTTTATAAATGATATTGGAAATTGCTTTCAAAACTCAAATTTTCTATTATATGCGGATGATCTTAAGTTGTTCCGTAGAGTCAAATGTATGGCTGACGCTATATCACTACAGGATGATCTAAACAGGCTTGTTAATTGGTGTACTCAGAATTCACTTTCTCTCAACATCAGTAAATGTTTTCATATGACCGTATCAAAATCCCTCAATAGTATTAGCGCAAAGTATAGCATCTCAACGTTTGAACTTACCACAGTTAGTGAATTTATAGATCTTGGTGTAGTTTTTGATCGGAATTTCACGTTTGTGAATCATATCTGTTATGTACTTCCGAAAGCTTACCGCAATCTAGCTTTTCTGATAAGGTACGCTAAGGACTTCAAGGATCCATATACTAGAATTACCCTTTATAATTGTTTAGTTCGCTCAAAAATTGAATATGCATCTATAGTCTGGAATCCCATTTATATGAATCACTCTCATAGAATCGAGCGACTACAAAGAAAATTCATCAAATTTGCTCTTAATTCACTACATTTTTCTGATCCGATTCCTTCCTATATTTCACGCTGCAAATTAGTTAACCTTCTTACTTTAGAAAATAGAAGGCAATTACATTTATTTATGTTCATTTATGATGTTATCGTAGGTCGTATAGATTGCCCAGATCTTCTTGAACTAGTCACATTTAATGTTCCTCAAAGAACACTTCGTTCTAATTTAATTTTTTATACTGCGCCTGCTAGGACCAATTATCTAAATTTTGCCCCTATATATCGTGCCCTTGTAGGGTTCAATAATATTTCTAAGAGACTGGATATTGATTTTTCATTATCGAGAAATGTTTTTAAATCTTCAATTTGTAAGGTCTTATTCTAGTCTAGAAGAATTTTTGTTATTGTTAAATTATCATGTAATGTGTTTTTAAATATTTAATTCTGTATAGTCTGTAAGATTTATATCATAGACTGAATAAATAAATAAATTAAATTAAAATATTTTTTCGACATAAGTGTTCAAATAAAACTGACACACACTAAACTTTTTTTTTGTCCATATAACGTGATACGGCTTACTGTACATGTAACAGATATCCCGGAATTGTTTGTTGATAATATTGTGCTTTCGTTTATCACAAAAGTAAGAAACATAAGGTGCATAGTTAACTCTAAGCTTAGCTGTGTAGACCATGTTAATGGTGTTGTGAGCAGTGTCTATTATGTGTTGCGTAGGTTTCTTATGTCGACGTATTACACGCCCCTGGAGACAAGAAAAAAACTTGCTATTCACTTTATCTTACCACATATTATATATTCCGAGCATGTTAACAGTCGATTTGGCTCTGTCTCCCATCATAAGATTGATGTTGCTTTCAAAAAATTACACGCTATGTCTATCATATAAAAAAATGTTACCATATCTCCTTATTGAAGAATAAAATTCTGGGATGTAGTATATTTAACCATATTGCCGCCAGAAATTGCATTTATATTTTCAAACTAATGGAAGCGAAGTCACCAAAGTACCTTTATGAGAAACTAACGTTTACTGTTTTTTTTGTCATCATCGTGGCTGTTTTTCGTTAATGCTGCGAGGTTATGGAATTCTATTCCTGACACTATCAAAGCTAATTTGAATGGGAGGAATTACAAAAAGATAATTCACAACTACTTTAAGAGTATTTGATTGAAACTTAGCCTTTATTTCTGTCTTTCTTATTAATTCTCTTTTCTTCGCCCCTTCCTTTCTCACCTTGTTTTTATTGATGTGTCAAGCTATTTGTTACTTATTTTTGGTTCATTTTCTACTTGTATGTATTAATTTGTTATATTTTTGTTAAGTTCTAACTTAAGTTATAATGCTAGTCTTTAAGTCGTAATTTAATTTAATTTATATATGTATGTATTAGATTAATAGTTAATTCAATTGTTAGTTAAGCCTGATGATGTGCTATGAAAGACTTCGGCCCGGTTTCACCACTCGTTCTTAGCTTATACTATGTTCACGTTGGAGAGTTAACTAGAGTTAATGGTTTGGAGTTAATAGATAACTGTCAAGTGTTCATGTTGAGGGGTTTATGTAACTCAGAGTTTAATTTGACATATGCTAGGTGGCCGCAATACTACATACATACATAGATTTGCTGCGAGTCATGTCAAAATCACACGTAACCTTCATAGAAGATTGACATAAGCATCCCAATCATCCGTCTATTGCGACCAATGTTTCAAAAGTGCTACCAAATTTTGGCAAAAAACAGTGTTGCATTCCATTAACTCGAAATAGACTCCAAACGAAAGTAGAGTTAATTGGAGTTATAGGCGATTTTATCAAAATAATTTGTATGGTTAACTCAGAGTTAAGAGTAGAGTTAAGTGGTTAACTCGAAATGGCCACTTAACTCTAATTAACTCTTCAACGTGAACATAGTATTAGTCACAAGTTAGTTAGAAGTTAGTCAGCTTTTGTCTTGAGAATTTGAGACGATTTAGCAAATTCAACAACCAAACAACATGGCAACTCTGTTTTGCATACGGAAGTGTTTTTATACTCGTCTCGGGAAAATTATTTAAAATCAAGGCGAAAAGCTCGCGAGAAATTTGTGTACATGCGAAAAGTGGATCGCGTGTGCCATTTTATCGGAGGGTATTGAAATTCCCTAAGATAAGTGCTTTCCAGTATATCTTAGCAATTATATATCCAATAAACATACGTTTATACATATATACATACCACATATACATACATACATCTAACAACATACAAATATTTCTATTTTGCTTTGTGCAGTCTCATCGCTGTCAGCTGTTACCGGCCAGCAGGTGGTGTTGTCAAACCTGTGAACTGCATTACCGACATCCAGTTGTCGAACCTGTAAACTGCATTACCGGCATCCAGTGCACTGCACTCTGCTCCCAAAATAGAGCACACCAACTTAAACATACATAATTAATAAATATAACTAAAATAAAACATAAATCCATATATAAATAAATAAAATAACTAAAAATAATAATAATAATTATAATAATAATAATAATAATAATAATAATAATAATAATAATAATAATAATAATAATAATAATAATAATAATAATAATAATAATAATAATAATAATAATAATAATAATAATACTAAAAATTGTATGTACATATTTACAGATTAATAAGAAAATCAATTAACACATAGTGTTAAAACTGTGCTTATCGCTTCAAAAATAATTTTCTTAATTTTCGTAATTATAAATATAAATATTAAAACACACATAGTACATACGTACATACATATGTAAGTGCAAAATCTCGGGTTTTTGCATTTATCACAATGCCTTGTGTTTGCGGTCAAAAGGTCGAGAGAGCGCATACCAACAAAGTGGAGTGTGGTAATTGCAATGAGTTCTTTCATATGGATTGTGTTGGTGTAGTAACTGCTGACATTGAATTCTTGGCTATTGCAAACAAAAGTTTTTTTTGTAAAACTTGTGCCGCTCTTCGCCGTAAATCTATTTGCTCTCAGCAACCCGCAACTAACCAGGTGAATGCCTTCTCACCATCAGCTATTGCAAGTGCGCCAATCGCACATACTGCTAACTTATCTCCAGCACACTCTAACAATGCTATCTCGCCTACTCAATCGAAACAACAACAACAACACGCAGCATCTAATGAAGTCGCTATCAGCAAGCATTTAACTTTGTCTTCGATAGTAACTGCTCTCGACACTCTCTGTGCCGACAACTCTCGCATACAAAAATTACTCTCCGCTCTACATGCTGATAACAATAAGCTAACTAACAAAATTGATAACATGCACGGTGAGCTATTGTCTTTGCAGCAATGTGTCGCTAATAAAGACCAATTGATCACCTCACTTTCTTCTCAGGTTAAAGAACTTCGTATGTTGCTCGAAAGTTCAAAAGCTAATATAAATAAAGAAAATGTACACTGAAATAAGAAACATGGTGCATCCAAAAATGCTACAACTGCTACTCTAACATCATCGAATTCTGCTGAGACTCATGCCAACAATAATGCTTCAGTGTCGTTTCCTACTGGGTCGCCTTCAGGAAATATGTGTAATAAAACCGTCGCCTCTGCTGCTCTACCTTCTGGTGTCTCCGTTTTATCTACTCTCTCTTATTCTGATACAGCAAAAAATGTAATTGCCAATAGCGCTCAATCTGCTAATAACAATGCTCCTGTTGTCACTAATACAGGCTCTGCTGATGATCCCAGAGATGGATTAATGTGCGTAATAAAAAAGTTCAGAGACGAAAGAATCAATTGGTCGGCAGCAATGAGTCTACTGAACTTGATGTCGTTGTCAAAAAGCACTGGGTACATATTTCATCTTTTAAAACTTCGGTTTCGGAAGAAAACATAGTTTCTTATGTTGAAAAACATGCTGGTATTGATGGTAATCTTCTTTCGTGCCATAAACTCGTCAAGAAAGACACTTCTCTCAATGCTCTATCGAGAATAAATTTCAAGCTTGGCGTACCGCCTGTTTTCTACAATAAGCTAATGGATCCTAACATCTGGCCAGCTGGGATTAATGTTCGGCCCTTTCGTTACATTCCGAAGCCCCAGGCCGAAAACTAGCAACAATAATGATAATAATATTTTATCTAGTGGTAGTATTAGTAATAGGCATAATATAAAACTATATTACCAGAATGTATCTGGAATGCGTACCAAAGCGAAAGAGGTATTTCTATTTACTTCTCGCTGCGATTTTGATGTTTTTGTTTTAGTAGAAACATGGCTTAATAGTGATTTTTTTGATGCAGAGTTTTTTGACCCTAATCTTTTTCTCACTTATCGAAAGGATAGGGATGCACAAAAAACGGGGTGTAGCAGAGGTGGTGGAGTTCTAATTGCCGTAAAGCGTACGCTGATGTCATCAGCATTCAAGCTTTTGAATGAAAACTCTTTATTAGACCAACTCTATGTCTGCATTTCTGGTACCTATGGTAATTTCTTTATTTGTGTATCTTACATTCCACCCAATAGTTCGGAGGCCTTGTATGCAGACCACATTAACAATATCATAAGTCTTTATGAAGGGAAAGAAGATTCCCACTTTTGTATTTGCGGTGATTTTAACTTAAGTAAAATTGTCTGGTCTGACATGCTTAGGGATAATTGCCTAACACCTGCGAATTTAAGTTCTTCTCATGAAATATATCTTTTGGATAGCCTTTTTGGTATTAATCTCACGCAAATCAACTATTTTAAAAATAAGCTTGGTAATATTCTGGATCTATTTTTTATAGATGAAAATTTGATATCTCATTTACAAGACTGTAGTTTCCCTATCTGCAAGTCAGACATGCATCATGTGCCCATTTCTATATTTTTCGAATTTTGTCATTTCCCATCCGTCCACATGAGTGACTCCCAATCATTAAATTTCAAGGAGGCAAATTACGATTTGTTAAATGCTATATTTCATGAGGTGGACTGGTCCTCTGTTCTACCTTCCGAAAGTGTCTCTTCGTGTTATGAGGCATACCTCCTCAAAATTTTTGATGTCTTAGAAAGTAATTTATCGTTGCTTCCGGCCTCTCGGCATAAATTACCGTGGTGCACAAAGCGTTTAAAGTGGCTAAAGAACCAAAGGAACAAATATTTTAAGCTCTTCAAAGCCAATAATAACTTAAAATATAAAGAAAAATATATTGACTTTATGAATCGTTTCAACGATCTTGATAAAGTCCTATACAACAAGTATATATCTGGTATCGAAATGGAATTAAAGTCAAACCCCAAAGCTTTCTGGAAATACATTCGTTCTAAAAAAGGGTGTTCAAATATCCCAACCTGCATGAGTCTCGATGACAATCGTTCTACCAATTTGACGGATACAGTCAATCTTTTTGCTGATTTTTTTAAGTCTAATTTTGTTAATGATACTAGTGGTAGCTCTTTTAGTTATACTTGTTCACAAACTATTGATTTCGGAGCTTTGTCAATTTCTGAATTAGATGTCCAACTTGGAATCTCTTCCCTTAAATCATCATTAAAAAATGATATTGACGGACTTTCTTCATTTTTCCTAAAGAAATGTAGTTCATCACTTGCTAAGCCAATATCTCATATTATAAATTTTTCTCTCTCCTCAGGCGTTTTTATTGACCGGTGGAAAGTGGGTTCTATTACGCCCATTTTTAAATCAGGCAACAAAAGTGACGTTCGAAATTATCGCTCAATATCAAAGCTCAGTGTTTTCTCGAAACTTTTTGAGAAAGTGGTAAAAGAGAAAATGTTTTTTTCAGTTAAGGAATTAATTGTCCCAAACCAACATGGTTTTGTCCGAAACCGCTCCACAGTTACTAATTTATCTGTTTTCTCAGAATACTGTATCGCAGCGTTTAAGAGTGGATATCAGATCGACACCATATATACTGATTTCTCCAAAGCCTTCGACAGAGTGTCGCATAAATTTCTGTTATATAAGCTCAAATGTTTAGGGTTTCACTCAGTTTTTCTGTCATGGCTGGCCTCGTATCTGACAAACAGGAAATCTTATGTGGAAATAGAAAAAACCAAATCATACACTTTTGTGGCTACGTGAGGAGTACCCCAAGGTAGTATCCTTGGTCCTCTCTTGTTCGTTCTATTTGTGAATGATATCCACACGTGTTTTAATTTTTCTCATTTTTTACTATATGCTGATGATCTGAAAATATATAGTAGAATTACGTGCTGGCAAGATGCCATATTACTACAAAACGAATTAAATAATTTGAGTGAGTGGAGTATTAGGAACAAGTTATTCCTCAATATAAGAAAGTGTTTCCATATGACCCTTTCTAAAGGTCAAAATCGTATCAATACAAGTTACTCTATCTTAAATACGCAGTTGGCTATAGTAGAGGAGTTTTCAGATCTAGGGGTTTTTTTTATTCTCGCTTCACTTTCGTAAGTCATGTGAACTGCATTGTGCCTAAAGCTTACTCTAATCTTGCATTTCTGAAGCACTATGCCAAGGATTTTAAAGACCCTTACACAAGGAAATCGCTGTTTGCTTGCCTAGTTCGCTCTAAGTTGGAGTACGCCTCAATAATCTGGAACCCTTATTATTCTACACATTCTGATAGAATAGAGCGTGTGCAACGTAATTTTACTCGTTTTGCCCTTCTGCCTCTTAGGTTTGCTGACCCCTTCCCATCTTATCATTCACGCTGTCTTCTCATCAATTTAAAATCCCTTGCTAATAGACGCATGATCCATGGTCCTTAATGTTCTTCTTTGATGTCATTAATGGCTCAATTGACTGTCCGACACTTCTTGAGAAGATCTATATTAATGTACCTTCTAGGATGTTACGTTTTTCCTACCCTCTTCATGTTGATGTAGTGAAGTCAAATTATTTTAATTATGCACCTATATCGAGAATCGCTAGTGAGATGAATAGAATATATCAAAAATTAGTTCTTGACTTCGCCATGCCTCGATCTCAATTTATCTCCAAGATATCTTCATTCTATCAGTGACTCGGGTCTTTGAATTTTGATGACAAAAATTATTCATTATATACGTACACATTAACAAAAATTATTAAAACAGCGTCAATATTAATTTTTGACTGGGTCCTTTCTGGTCCAAAATGTATTAAAATAGTGTCAAATTTAATTTTTGACTGGGTCCTTACTGGCCATTAGTGTCCTTTAAGGCACACTCGCCCCTTACTGGGTATATCACTCCCTACTGAGTGACTCTAATTTTGTATTTTATTGTTTGCAAAAAATGTATATGCATATTTTTGTACAATTATGTGTTCACTTAATATTAAAAAAAAAAAAAGAAAATAAAACTTGTATCTAAAATTGTATCTAGTCTGTAAGATTTTTTGTAATCATAGACTTAATAAATTGAAATTGAAATTGAAAAGAGCGAATATGACAAAAAAATGAGCAAATACAGCAACCAAAACAACAACAAAAACAGTATTTGGCAAAAAAACTGGCAGGGTTGCTGGGTGCAACACTCTTTTCTTAGACTATTTGGTGAAACCGAAAAGTTAGTTTAGCGCGGAATCTCGACTAACTTAAGTCGTGACTAAAGCTAAACTTAAGTATGGTTGGTTAAACCGGGTCTTAGTCTTATAGGCACAGCCTAAGAAATTAAATCAAATAAATAAATAAATGCACTGAAATGGCAGTTAGGGCTCGATATGGTTGCAATTTCAGATAATACCGTAATGTAGGTTTAAGTAAAATGTACCAAAATCTGAACCACACTGGTCAGCCCCCATACACTAAAGTCAGAAATGTTGGTGCTTCAAAAAGAAATTTCTGTCATGCATTTCCGTGGGAAATATATTAAATTTTATGGAAAATCTCCTTCTATGCGCAATAGACACCATTAAATGTTACTTTGGCTCATTTAAAGTCAACACATTTGAAAAAAAAAATTTCTGGAAAAAGTTTGTGTAAATAAGTGTATTATCATTTTTACGATATTTCAAGTTTGAGTGCTAAAAAAATGTGGATAACCATGGAAACGCAAGAAAAAGGTATGTTTCATGATTTAACGAAAGAAAACAATGAGAAAAATTTATTTTTAGCAAAATACAAGATGAAGAAATCTTGGCTTTTCTATGAGCGTAATTTTCAAGCACTAGCATTTTCATTTAAACTTTTAACAATTAAGGACCACTCTGGACCAGGTCTTATAAGCAGATTTGGGTTCTTTCAAGTCTTCTCTTAGGAAGCCTGTTTATACATTTTTCCCTTTTTTCCCCTTTTTCTTAAAATATCATATTAAATCTAACTAGTCTATAAAAAATATTGTCGATAAAACTTTATTTTCAATAAAATCTGAGTAATTGGGTTTGTCCCATTCTCCATAGATTTTTGTTTTTGATCCCGCGAACTATCGCAACCAAAAAGTATCGCGGAAATATTTTTTTTAATTGTAACTTTGTTATTTGACATCGGATTTTTAAAATCGAAATGTCATTAGTTTAGTCTTTGGAAGCTCTATATTTCCTTCTAATGTCCTTTTGACCTATGAAGTCGTTTTCACATAGTTAAGTCACCTAACCAAGTTTTTCGTCCAAAATATCCTTTTTGTCTCAGAAGAAAAAAATCGCGAAAAATAAAGTATTTATCGGATCTCTCTGATATTACGCTCAAAGTTTTTGCAATTAAACGGGCAAATTTCTAAAGGAATAAAACTTTCCGATTTTTACAACTTTTTATAATAACTTAATTTGAAAATCAAAATTTTTTCAAAAATCGCAAAAAATCCAAAAAAAATTTGACCTTGACCAGCTATCGCTCAGCGAGTTTTTACTAAACCACTACAAGTTGTATGTCGTTTGAAGCGTATTTCAATTGCCTTTCGGACGAGATACTGCTTACGTTCATCGCGTTTTTTGGTCAGAATAAAGTGATAACAAAATTAGCGTTATCTCAAAAACCTAACCATAAAAAAAATTTAAAAAAAATAGTTCCAAGCTCAGCAGGTCAATTCCTATCCTCCCCCATTCCTGGTTTTCTTGGTATTTTTTGGCTGTGAACTAGCGTTAGTGGCGGGCGTGGATTACAACATATATGCTTTTAATTTTTCTGAAATATGAGTCGTATAGTGGGACAACAATGTGCAAAATTTGGTTTCGGTAGGTCCATCCGTTTCCAAGAAATTGAGTTTTGTCCCACTCTCCATACAAATGAGATCAGTGTGCAATGTACCATGTGGTAAAACGTGTACCAGTTTTGGTACAAATGTACCATTTGTGGCAACAGTGTCCACAGTAGTCTTGTAAAGACCGAACGTTGCAAACATCAATGGTTTCAAAGGGCCATAGATATTACTCCGAAAAGAGAATTCTATCATCTGAGGGTTATTTTTTATAAGCGCGGCCGAAGGCCGCCAACGCCGAAGGGTGTACTACGCAGAAGGACATCACCGTGGCGGTAGCCACGGTTAGGGCACACGTCCGAACGGATGGCGTAGCCCAGGGTTATTTGTTATAAGCGCGGCCAAAGGCCGCCAACGCAGAAAAGTGTTCTGCGCAAAAGCACTGTGGACCGGGCCATAGATATTACTCCGGAAAGAGAATTTTTTATAAGCGCGGCCGAAGGCCCCCAACGCAAAAGCTGTTCTCCGCAAAAGTTTTTTCTTTCTCTTTTCCTTTTCTTTTTAGACATGTATGTTAAGACGTTAATGGAAAATTTTGGATTACGTACATAATAAGAGCTCTTTTAAAAATAAAAAGTTCTTCCTTTTAATTTCTTGAACATGTTATTGCACGCATAAAAGTGGCTGATGCAATAACTGTTATGCATAATTCTAGTATGTGCGAGTATCTACATACATATGTACATATGTACGTATATGTAATTTTTTTGACAAAATTACATACAAAATTAATAAACAAGAAGTTATCTCCTCGTTTTCAGACGATATCCTTTTCAATAAATTTATGAAGAAATTCAAGCTAAAATCTAGAAGATTTTCCAGCAAAAATTTCTTCAATTTTGTCCCCTCTCTCGGCCAAATAGCATTTTAGATGGCAGTCTCTTTGATTATAGGTGAACTTTTTGGCTCTGTGCAGCAAAAATATTGGGTGAGTTTCTAAGACAAAGCTGCTCCGCAACTGTTGAGCTCAACAGTTGCCAACAGTTGTGTAGCAGTTGAGTTAAACAGTTACGTCTTAGAAACGGCTTGACGAATTTATCAGCTGTTTGGCTTTACACAACATGTTGAGCTCAAGTAGCGAACAAAATTTGTGATGGAAAAAATGGCGAAAAGTTGCCAACTGTTGAGCTGAGCGGAATTACTCAACAGTGCGTTTCTAAGACAAACACTCAACAGTTGCACAACAGCTCTGTCTTAGAAACTCACATATTGTTGGATTGGATTGATAGTGGGATTGATGACAAAAGTTAAATGAAATATTCACTGTAAGATTAAAAATGCGAAAATAAAACAGAGTAAAAAAATTGTTTAAAAAGCTTTTATTAAATATTAATATAAAACTTTACTAAAAAGGAAAAAAAATAATTTTACATATTTTGGATTAAAATTTATACTAGCCTTAGTCCTTGGTTCGTTGGGCCTTTAATTTAATGTAAGCATACCTTTAACTTTTTTCTTCAAAGGTATCCTTTAAATTAAAAGCCCAATGAACTAAGGAATAATATACATTAGGGCGGGTCGATCTGTGGGGAGGCAAAAAAATCGCCCATGGCTCTGTGGAAATCATATTCTAGGGATCAAAATAAGAAACTTTGCCGAAGGAACCATACCTCTAAAACGAATTCTGATGTCCCCCAATTTGGGTCGAACTTTTGGGTAGGAAATTTGGTATCTCAGTCACTAATATAGCTGAAGCGAAGAAATTTTACCCACGTGTTCAGCTCAGGCCCCTAAAAAGAAATTTGATGAAATTTTGGAAAATGGGCGGTGCCACGCCCACTTATTAAGGGTCAAACATTGAAAGTTTTATATGTCATAACTCAGAAAACATTAAAGATATATCGATGAAATTTGGTACGCGTGATTTACTTATTTAGGTAAACGTTTGGACGGAAAATAGTTAAAATCGGTTCACGGCCACGCCCACTTTTATATATATGTATTATAAAGTGACCTAATAAAAACATTTTAAGCCATATCTCGTGAACTATACATTTTATTCCAAACTATTAAAAAAAAAAAGTGGCCGCTGTGGTGAAGTGGGAAGAGGGCTCGCCTGCTATACCAGAGGTCTCGGGTTCAAACCCCAGTCCGAGCAAACATCAAAAAATTTTTCTAATTAGTAAAAATCCAATTATTGGCTTTTTTAAGAGCAGCGGTCACCTCTCGGCAGTGGGCGGCATACCCTCCAAGTGTATTTCTGCCATGAAAAAGCTTCTCACAAAAAAAATGCGTTCGCCGTTCGGAGCAGGCATAAAACTGTAGGTCCACCGAATTGGTAGGAAAAACAAATGTTAAGGAGCACACCTCGAATTGGGAGAGAAGCTCGACCATAAAACTCGTCAGAGTTATAATAGCGCCAGTGTATTATATTATTAATAACTTTTTGGTTGCTTGTTTTTCCGACAGGGTAGGAATATGATGTATTGTGGAACGATTTTCCGTCATCCCTTGTCAATTTTGGTTTGGAGACAAACCGGTTTCGGCTAATATGCCGGAGAACGAAAGAAGACACTGAAGATGGCGCATATTAGCCGAAACCGGTTTGTCTCCAAACCAAAATTGACAAGGGATGACGGCAAATCGTTCCACAATACATCATATTATATTATTATTATATTATATTATTATTAAAAAAAAAAATTATTTTTTTCCTCTTTAGTAAATTTTTATATTAATGTTAAATAAAACCTTTTTTTAGACGTTTTTGTTTTATTGTTTTTGTGTCTCCGACAGAGTAGAAATATGATGTATTGTGTTTGTGATAAATGAAAATCGGTCTACATAACATTATAATCTGCCAAAACTCCATAAACTGTGCTCTGGATACGCCCAAGCTTTACAAGTTTTTACAGTTCAAGCTAGACTCTGGGAAACACATAATTGTCGTATGCAGGTGTGTTAAAAATTGTTTAGCAATCTCTTACCGATATTTGGATGATGCAACTTTCTGCAAATTCTGGCTTCCCGCTCTAATTTTTGAAAATCTGAAAAAAAGTGTAATGAATGTAGATTTGTATATATTAGGTACTTAAATACATATATAAAATTGTAGGAGTTTTTGGGTGGTGAAATTGCTCAAAAACTACTGAACGGATTTTTGCCAAATTCAGACATAGGAAAACTACTGATGCCATTTTGATGAAATTTGGTAGTTGCATGTACATAATTGGGTTCCATTTAGGCTACTAGACAGAGTTTATTTAATATTTTTGCCCAGAAGCGTAAATATATGTAAGAATTTGCAAAAAACTGGCCATAAATCAAAACCGTATCAATCGACGGAAATATGTTTTTATTTTTCGCAATGAAACCTTGAACTTTTTACTCAAGTTTTGCTTTAAAAGAATTAGTAAATTATTTTCTAAAATAACCAAAATATTATAAAGAAAAGTGGTAAGATCAGGTAACGACAACAATGGATAAATACATAAGCAAAGAAATATTTACGGCAGCACAACGTGGGTAACTACGAATGCATGCCGCCTAGGGATCCAACGATACCATTAAAGTATCGATACTTGTACTCGATTATAATATCGACAAAAATTATACTCGAGTAAGTATTGGATGCAAAACATCGGTACCTACTCGGTATCGAAAATTGTTAAACGTTTTATAAAAAATACCTTTTAATAAATTATATACACTAAATAAAAAATAAACTTTTCAATAATTAATTTTTTTTGATGAGTATTAGGGCTGGTCAATTTTTTTTCCAACTTTGTTTCGGCCAGAGCTGCATTCTCTGGTCCATTCTGAACAAAAAAGTCCAAAGAAGCATAGTTCTAAAATTAACTTTGACCCTCCGCAATTTTGGTTTTAGATAGTCATCCCTAAAATTTTTTTTTATATTTGAAAAAAAAATTTAGTTGAAGATACTTAAATTAAATTTTGATATTTATTTGAATTGAACCCATCCGTAAACCGGCACATCATCGCAAAATTTAATTAATTTTATTATTTTTTGGGAAATACATTAATTTTCTATACCCTTACTTTAGAATTTCTCCCAATTATTTTAAAAATTTGATATATCTAAGTGAAACGCCGAAACACGTGAACTTAAATTTTGCCTGAAATTTCGACTTTGGTTGCACAAAAGTGCATTAACTGTTCCATATATCTGAACAATCAGTTGTACGGGAAATATATGCCATAGTGACCCGATTTCGATTATTTTCAGAAATAGTTAAGGTAATAATAGGATACATTCACGTGCAAAGTTTTGATATATTAGCTCGAAAACTGACTGAGTTATTACCAGGGGTAAATGGGGTATGGTTAATTTTAATTATCTATTATTATCTCGAAAACCGAATCCAATTAATTAGACAGCTATTAAATCTCTTCGCGGAAAAAAGTGCAAAGCCTGGATAAAGTTTACAAACGACGAAGAATTCACTTTCAGAGATCTGAAACTTCTTTCCTAAATATATCGAAATCAAAATTTATTACGGATTTTCTGAGCACGTCATTGTATTCTACTGGAAAAAATTAAGTTGGCGTGTTTCGGCGTTTCACTTAGATATTTAAAATTTTTAAGATATACCTGTTGTAACATAAAATAATTGGGAGAAATTCTACAGAAGGGGTATAGAAAATTAATGTATTTCCCTAAAAAAAATCAAATTGATTAAATTTTGTGATGATGTGTCGGTTTACGGATGGGTTCAATTCAAATAAATATCACAATTTTATTTAAGTATCTTAAACTAAACCTTTTTAACAAATATAAAAAAATTTTAGGGATGACTATCTAATAGTGTCCGACCGAATATTCGGCCAAGCTTCGGTATTCGGCCTATTCGGCTGGTATTTTTTATTCGGCTTCGGCCTTCGGCTGAAAAGGCCGAATAGTCGAGGCCGAATAATAGGTGTATTTAATAACAAAAAAAAATTGACTGGATTTTACGAATTTTTGATTTTTTATAAGCGACAGAATATCGTAACTTCTAGTAATATGTTTTTGTTATTGAACAGTCCTAAGATTCCGAACGATAACTTCTACTAACTAATTATTAAATATCGTCACCTTAGTGTGTCGATCAATTCTTTTAAAGTGTCATTAAATTAAACATAGTTTATTACACGAAAAAGTGGTTTATTCACTTATTGGTCATAAAAACAAAGAGATCATAAGTAAAAATTCAATACAGTTTCAAAAAAAATAGTTTTATGTATGTATAATACTATGTTACAGCAAAAAAATAACCAAGAAATTCAAGTACTGCTATTGTTTTATGGTTAGGTTTTTGAGATAATGGTAATATTGTGTTTTCTTGGTTATCACTTCATTAAAAATTATTTTCGCGGAAGTCGCAGACCATGATTGGCGGAATACAATTTGAGTATACATGCACAACTCCAACCAGCTGTTCGACTAACTTAACCTTAGTTGCTGGTCAACTATACACCGAAGCAGATAAACTCTTTTTTTGGCGTACAACATAAAGCTGTTGAACTTTAAGTATTGAATTTTATTTACCTACATAAAGACTGAATTTTTTTATTTTTGTTTACAACTATGTATGTATTTTTGTAAAGTGTTTTGTTTATTCAAAA
Source organism: Urophora cardui (assembly GCA_960531455.1). Classification (NCBI taxonomy): domain Eukaryota; kingdom Metazoa; phylum Arthropoda; class Insecta; order Diptera; family Tephritidae; genus Urophora; species Urophora cardui. The sequence continues at coordinate 16,437,571 of OY482675.1, read as the reverse complement.
AACAAAAAAAAAAATGAATTGTTATGAATAGAGCTCGGAAAAATAGGTGAAATCAAGCGCCTAAAAAATGCTACATTTTGTAAATTTTGGTTGTTTTCAGTGGCGGGATTACAATTCAAATATAAAGGGGTAGCATATTGGTATGGTGAAGATTTTATTAGAAAAGTTCTTAATCATGTTACACAAATTTGCAGTTTGAATAAACATACAGTGGTGTGTGATGAAATAAAGCCAAAGAGGGATTTAGTTTCTTTGACATTTTTACTGAAAAAAAGTATGAAGAACACATTTTGTATTTTATATTTTTGTACATCGTCAAGCTTTTTGAAGGCAAAATAAAACTAACTGTAATGAAAATAAAATTTGGGAAAAGTAAGTAAATTATGGCATAGTTAATGTTCCAATAACTCATAAACAAAAATGCAGAACGGTTTTTACCACGACAGAAATTTGCATTTTTACAGATATGGAATTATGCCGAGTATCCAATTGGAAAATTGTAAACCCTGAAATGGTCATAAGAAAAAATAGGAAAGTTCAAATCAAGTTTTTTTACCTAAAATATGCAAATGTTTAAAGTCAGACCACTACAAATTAAAAAGCTGTATTATATATTCCATTTGCTAATATGCACTTGCCTCATTTCATTCAAAATATATTTGGTTTGAAACTGTATTTGCTTTTCCTTCACGTGCGAAGATTTTGTCTCAAATTTAAGCGAGTCACTACAAATTTTTAATTTTTTTCTTTATTCTTTATAATTATATATTTATTTAATATACCTTATTTATTATTATTCTTTATTATTATATTTATTTATTGTAGCTTTCTTTGCAATTTTTCACGTGCAACCCATAAAAAACCTTAATAATTTATTTTTCTGGCATCCTAGTAAGCAAAAAATCCAATTGCATTCACCGGGGCTTAGACCTGAATGAACCCCACCCACCCTTAAACTTGCCACTGGATGTGCTCACAAACATTACGTAGCATAATTTTAGGCGTTTGATTTTCACCTATTATCCGAGCTCTAGTTATGAAATTTAAAAAATCTCATACTAAAGTATATATTTTTCTTATTTTGGTATTCGGCTACGGCTTCGGCTTCCGCCTAAAATTCCAGCTTCGGTCGGACACTACTATCTAAAATCAAAATTGCGGAGGGTCAAACTTCATTTTAGAACTATCCCCATAAACATCATATATATATTATTTCTTATTGGTTTTTATGAAAATAGCCCTTTTTCTGCTCCCATAATGTACCAAAATTAACCCGAATAACCCTGGCGTTGCCATATGGCAACGCAATGAGAGGTTCTTTTGAAAGTCTGTAAAAACCGAACGAATTAAGGTAAATGGGTGTACGTTAACCGTTATGAAGCAGAAATATCGGCGCTAACACTTGTCGCATAGAACAAAAAATTTGAGTGAAAGCTTTCATAGTTATAACATCGTGAAGTTGAGTGAAACAAAAAAAGTGAACAAAATGACAAAAAATGAGCAGACGTAAAAAGTAAGTGCCTATAATTTATTTAAAAAGAGCATAAACACTATCGAGTTGCATCGTTTGAAAAGGTTTTTAGTCAAAATTCATGAAAAGAAAATAAGTGGTGTAAAAAATTTTGTTTGAGATGGTTTTTTTTTGTTGTTTTTTGCTTACGTTGCCATATGGCAACGCCAGGGTCGATAGGGTACAGGTTTTTTCTGATAAATTTTTTAAAATTTTTCGGTCATTTGCCGTTGTTCATGGTATTATATATGTTTTTTTTACTAAATTCAATTGATAATCTCGTATATAAGTCTATCGCTGAAGGATATCTTAGACTATCTAGAAGACTTTGGTTCGGAGATCAGCAGGTAGTTAGTATATTCATAGAGCCACCTGAAGAAGGTGCGAGAAGCGTTGATGATAATGCATGCTATGATGATTACGGGGCATACCTGACAATTTATTTGCTGGACAACTTCGAGCAAAATTGAATTTGCCAATGGCGATCTTGTAGACAGCTTTGAAGGCGCTATTGAGACCTTGGATCTCGATGTTATTCAAGTCAAAAGCGCCAAACGCAAATACAGTGCTAGTCTGGAAACAACAATGTGCTATAATTGAGTCGTTGTGCCTATTGATAAAAAACGAAGATGTGCCGGCGATGAATGCAGTTCAATAGTTCGAACGCAATGCAATAAATACAATGTTACGCTCTATTTGAAGTATTTCAAACCATATTATATATTACATTAGTATTTTATTTATGAAAAATCACTAAAAATAAAAATTTCATCATTATAAAAGTCTTTCAGTTCTTCATTCTGGTCAAAAAACGCCAAAAAAATGTGAATTTTGAATATATTTAACTAAAAAAAACCTGTACCCTACCAGCCCTGGCGTTGCCATATGGCAACAGGACATATCTCAGAATCCAGGACACTTATCGATGTCCTTTTTTGTATGTATCTTATTTATGGTCCCAATGACCGATCCTCAAAAAATCAGAACAATATCTTTGCAAACAAGCTTCAGGGTTATTCGGGTTAATAAGTAAGGCATTGTTGTAAAGGTATAAATTAGCGGCGGGGTGTACTAAGGCCTTATATCGCTATCGATTCAGAAATAAAGCCTTTATTAAGAATAAGGTCTTATTTCACTTTTTGGCAAGTGCCTGGTATAGGGGACGACGACCAAAAAAGGCTAATAATCGATACCAATTTTGCGAGTTGAAATGGCCGCAAAAGTACTGTAGATCGGGCCATAGATATTACTTCGAAAAGATAATTCTATCGGCTGAGGGTTATTTTTTAAAAGCGCGACCGAAGGCCGCCTACGCGGGATCGACATTAAAATTTTCGACATATCGTACCAGACCCCGCCTACGCTGAAGGGTGTACTACGCAGAAGGACATCACCGTGGCGGTAGCCACGGTTAGGGCACACGTTCGGACGGATGGCGTAGCCCACGGTTATTTTTTATAAGCGCGGCCGAAGGCCGCCAATGCAGAAAAGTGTTCTGCGCAAAAGCACTGTGGACCGGGCCATAGATATAAAAAGATTTTAAGCGATATCTTTGTTAAATATAAAGATCTATCACTGAAATTTTGTGGCAGGAGTCAAACTACGGACATAAAACAAAAAACACAAAAATTTTGGAAAATGGGCGGTGCCACGCCCACTTATAAAGGGGCAAATATTGAAAGTTTTATAAGCCATAACTCAGAAACCGTTAAAGATATATTGATGAAATTTGGTATGCGTGATTTACTTACTTAGGCAAATGTTTGGATGGAAAATTGTTAAAATCGGTTGACGGCCACGCCCACTTTTGTATATGTGTATTATAAAGTGACCTAATAAAAACATTTCAAGCGATATCTTTGTTAAATATAAAGATTTATCTTTGAAATTTTGTCGAATGAGTTCAACTATGGACATAAAACAGAAAACACAAAAATTTTGGAAAACGGGCGGTGCCACGCCGACTTATTAAGGAGCAAACATTGAAAGTTTTATGAGTCATAACTCAGAAACCGTTGAAGATATCTCGATGAAATTTGGTATGCGTGATATACTTACTTAGGCAAATGTTTGGACTAAAAATAGAAAAATTTTGGGAAAATGGGCGTGGCACCGCCTCTTTTTAGACAAAGGAATATACGAGATTTCTTAGTCTATAACTCGACAAATAATTGAGATATTATGACGAAACCTGGTTTATACACTTTTATAACTTGTGTTAATACCTATACCTATATACCTAGCAAGCGTGATGTACGGACGTGTTTATATATCGCTCCGCTGTGAATTCATTTTTTACATTGTTTTGCTGTTTCAATATAACTACTATTTATTGACATTGTGTATAAAGTTGAATAGTTCAATTTAAGATCAATTGAGATAGTGACTCTAATATATAATTATTAATTAAATTCAGAATTAGTAACTTTAAATAATTCAAGATTTAATAAGTAAAGAGCATAAAATTTAAAATTTTCATGCCTTGTGTATGCGGGAGTAAAGTCGTTCGCGACCAACCGAAGGTGTTATGTTCTCTTTGCAAAGAGTACCTACATTTGAATTGTGCCAATATCTTGCCAGCTGACTTGGCTTATCTTGAAACAAGTAAAAAGCCTTTCACTTGCAAAAGCTGCTTGGCTGAGCGCCGAAATTCTATGAGCTCATCCTCTATTTGTGTAGTTGATACAGCATTGGTCAACATGGGCTCATCTAAATCTTTAAAAAATAAATCAATCGAAATGAATGATAAAATTGATGATGCTAATAAGCAACAAAATGAAAAATCAATTGAAATTAGTGATAGTGCTAATAAGCAGCAAGATTCCTTGCTCATTGTTCTCAGTGAAATCGCTGCTCTTCGAAGTGAGAATGCACAACTGATCTCTTTAGTGAAATCTCTACATGAGGACAGAAATATTTTATTGCGAAAGGTCGATACCCTACAAACTGCACTGAATTCTATGCAAGCTAAATTTGCATGTAATGAGACCAGCTTAACATCTCTTACCGTCCAATTAAAAAATGTTAGTGCCATTGTATGTGGTGCTTTAAATTCTAAAACTGTTTATGTGGATGCTATGAGCGTGACATCTGCTAATGAGAGCCGATCTTCGCAATGCATGGGAGGCAGTGCATCTGTTTCCAACAATACATCTAACGTGTTTCAGACTACTGCTGAGGGAGGTAGTGCAATGGTTTCCAACAAACTGTCTTCGTCACTCCAGACCGCTAGCGTGTCATCTGCTAATGAGAACCAATCTTCACAATGCATGGGAGGCAGTGCAACTGTTTCCAACAATATATCTAATCAACACTCAGATGCCCTAGCCAATGCATTAAATGCTACCGCTGCTAATACTACTCTTACGTATAGTTCAGCTCTCAAAAATGCAGGTGATTTTTTGCGTGGGATGAGTGAAATATTTATTTGTGCCTCATATTTACCTCCGTCCAGTGTGGACTTGTTATATAAACAACATGTGGATAATATTGTAGATCTAGTTAATAATAATAGCAGTAAGAGTTTTTGTATTCTAGGAGATTTTAATTTATGTAATTTAGAATGGTCTTCCATTAGTGACAATGCCACTTTACTTGCTAAATCAGTTAATAGCTTTTCTGAAATGTATCTTGTTGACAACTTTGCTGGTGTTAATCTTTTTCAGATAAATAATTTTACTAATAAGCTCTCTAGAATTTTAGATCTTATTTTTGTTAATGACAGCTTAAATTTTTCTCTGAATGAGTGTCTTGACCCTCTTTCATGTTCAAATACACATCATATTCCGCTTGTGCTTTCTCTTGATTTTTACTCGTTTGATACGGTCTCTTCAGATGAACAAGAAATCCGTTTTAGTTTTAGGCGTGGTAATCTCGCAAATGTCGATTTGGAAATTTCCTCCATTGATTGGAACTCTCTCTTCTCTCATGCCAGCGTGGCTGAATGTTTCTCTATTTTTAAAACCATAACAAATGAAATCTGTCTGGAAAACATACCTCTTAAAAGACAAAAAGCTTATAAAATTCCATGGTATAATGCGAAATTAAAGAAATTGAAAAATCTTAGGAACAAGTATTACAAAAAATTTAAATCAACTAATTCTGATGTTTATAAAGGTAAATATATTCGGTTTTCAAATAAATTTAAATTGCTAAGCAAAAAGCTTCAGTCGAGTTACGTTCGAAATTACGAAACGAATATAAAGTCGAATCCCAAGTCCTTTTGGAGTTATGTTAACTCTAAAAAGTCTTGTTCTAGCATTCCCTCTGAAGTATTTTATAATGGGGCACGCGCTTCTGGCTCCTTTGAAGCAGCTAACTTATTTGCTAATTTCTTTTGCGCGAATTTCGCACCTGATACTGGCACCTCCAGCAGCTTTTTTAATATACAGGATTCCTCACTTAATTTTGGGGCGCTTGCTTTAAATCTTGATGATGTGCTTGATGGTATTATGCACATCAAACCATCTTTAAATACAGATGTTGATGGCTTATCATCTCATCTCCTAAAGAACTGCCTTGCTTTTGCAAAGCCGATCCTCTTAATTTTCAACAAGTCACTTGAGTGTGGTGACTTTATCGATGCCTGGAAGGTTGCCGCTATTAGTCCTGTTTACAAAAGTGGAAACAGAAGTAATATCTGCAATTACAGACCTATTGCTAAGCTGTCAACTATCTCTAAGTTATTTGAATACATTGTAAAACAAAAGATATATTTCGCGGTTAAACATTTAATATCTAATAACCAGCACGGTTTTATGTCTGGTAGATCCACCGTCACGAATTTAGCGATTTTTTCAGAGTTTTGCATATCAGCTTTTAATGATTATCTTCAAGTTGACACTGTATACACTGACTTTTCTAAAGCGTTTGATAAGGTCAGTCACTCAGTGCTGGTACATAAATTGGCATGTTTGGGGTTTCACTCAATATTTCTGACGTGGATTAAATCGTACCTTCATCATCGTGAATGTGTTGTCGTTGTTGACAATACGCGTTCTTACCCTTTCATAGCCTCATCTGGAGTCCCACAGGGTAGCATCTTAGGCCCGTTGTTATTCGTAATTTTTATTAATGATATTTCTACTTGCTTTAAAAGCTGTAATTTTCTTCTATATGCTGATGACCTGAAGCTTTACACAACAATCTCTAGTGCTGCCGACTCTTTCAAAATCCAGTCAGACTTAAACAAACTCGCAGATTGGTGCTCTACCAATGGCTTACAGCTAAATATTAGTAAATGTCTTCATACCTCTTTCTCCAAATCGCGCTCTATTATTCCTACATGTTATTACATTAATGAATCAAGACTCAAGACTTGCACCGAAATTACTGATTTAGGCGTAGTTTTTGACTCTAAATTTACTTTTAGCAGCCATATAAACTATATAATTGCAAAGGCCTACTCAATGTTGGCTTTTATTCACCGTTTCAGCCAGGAATTCACTGATCCCTACACTCTTAAATTATTGTTCACTTCTCTAGTTCGTTCTAAATTAGAATACGCAGCCTTCATTTGGAGACCGTATCATGCCATCCATACTAATCGAATTGAACGGGTTCAAAAATCGTTTCTTCGGTTTGCTTTGAGGAATTTCAATTTCTCTGTTCCTATTCCCTCATACCAAGCTAGGTCTATGCTTATTAATTTAAAATCTCTTCAGTGCAGAAGAACATCCTTGTCGCTCATTTTCATCTTTGATATTATAAATGGTGTGGTGGTCGCGCCATACCTGTTGGAACGTATTTGTTTCCATACTCCACACCGAACTCTCCGGAATAGTAATATTTTTTATACTGAAAATGTGCGAACATTATATGCTTCAAATGCACCTATTTTCCGAGCACTCAACGAATTCAACAGCCTTGCTAATTCCTTTTCTGTTGATTTTTCAACTTCCAGAGCTAAATTTAAGCTTTTAATTAAAAATATAACTTTGTGAATTTTTAATTTCAATTTATTTTTATTTGACATTATCTTCTAAGTAGTCTGTAAGTACTTGTGTACACTTAGATTACCTTTGCATTCAAATAAATAAATAAATAATAGACACGCCAAAATTTATTCAAATTGGTTTATGACCACGCCTACTTTTTAACAAAGATATTTCTGGAACACCATTTGGGAATTTGTAACGTGACATCTTTGTAACTAGAAGTCATAAAGGAATGAAGTGTTGCACAAAGAATAATATTCATATGCTTAGTTGGATGACTGATAAAAATGTTGAAAATGGGTGTGGCTACGCCCACTTTATGCAGCACTCGCTTTATATAAAATACACCGTGTTTCCATCAAACGCAAACAAACAATGAAAGCATACAGCTGAGTATCTAATGTTCGATTCCACTCGAACTTAGGCTTCCTTACTTGTTTTTAATAGTATTTTGCAAAAATAAAATGTTTAAATTTAAACTAAAAGATTTGCGCCTACAACTATGCCTTCAGAATTATTTTAGTACAAAGTTAAATTCAAATTGCAAATGTAGATGTCGCTCCAGAACAGTCGGGTATATTTTAAAACACTTTTATAACCTTCAGCTGTATGTTTGTATGTAAACATCACATTATTTTAGGCGAACACGTGTGTATTCATGCCTACGCTGAATGGGGATTTTTCAATATGGGATGTGCTTATTTATACACAGCTGTACGTAGTATCTACTATATACATATGATCACATATCGGTTGTACGTAAGACTATAAAATGATTGAGATAGATATGGACTTACATGTATGAGCCCTGTGAAGTTGGCACATCTAAATGCGATTTTTTTTTGTAAAAAATATGTAAATCGTTTGCTCATCGTTTGCTCACGTTTGGTCAGAAAATAGTTTCGTTGGCTAAGGTTTTCTTCAAAAGTTATTGCAAAAAAAAAAAATTTTGCATTTTTTTTTTGAACAGCAAAATGCACATTTTCTCGAAGGAATACCTAGATACGTACGATTTTTTTGCTCAATCGTTTGCTCATCGTTAGCTTAAGATAATACCGGAAAAAATTTCTTATTCCCATTTTTATATAAAAAGTTATTCAAAAAACAAATTATTTCGGGATCAGCACTTCTCCCCAAAAAACCGAAAAAAAATAATTTTTTTGGCTAGATCGTTTGCTCATCATTAATTCAGAATAAATTAAGATGAATTTTTGGTTTCCGATTCTTATTTTTAAAGTTATGGGAAAATAAAATTTTTCGGTATTGCTCAATAGGAGTTTCCTTGAAATAATAAGTGGTACGTAGGATTTTTGTACATCTTTTTAGCTAAATAGTTTGCTCATCTTTAGCTTAATATTATTCAAGAAGAAATTCTGTTCTCCCATTTTTACACAAAAAGTTATTGCGAAAAAATAATTTCGATATGAGCATTCCGAAAAAAATAATCACAAAACATAATTTTTTTTTGGCTATATCGTTTGCTCATCGTTAGTTTAGATTCGCTTGGCAAGAAAATTCCTATTGCTATCATTACTCAAAAAGTTATTAAAAAAAGAAAAAGAATCTCGGGATTGGTACTATTAAATGAAAAATCGAAAACAAAAATAATATTTTTTTGGCTAAATCGTTTACTCATCATCAGTTGAGAATAAATAAAGCGGAATTTTCTTCTCCGATGCGTTTTTTTTTTAAGTTATTGCAAAATGAAATTTACGGTGGGACGTTGGCACTGTAAAATATGAATTTTTGCGTAGAAATACATAATTACGTACGACTTTTTTGGCTAAATCGTTTGCTCATTGTTAGCTTAAGATAATACCGGAAAAAATTTCTTATTCCCATTTTTATATAAAAAGTTATTCAAAAAACAAATTTTTTCGGGATCAGCACTTCACTTCTTGGCTAAATCGTTTGCTCATCATTAACTAAGAATAAATCAAGATGAATTTTTGTTTTCCGATTCTTATTTTTAAAGTTATGGGAAAATGAAATTTTTCGGTATTGCTCAATAGGAGTTTTCTTGAAATAATAAGTAGGTACGTAGGATTTTTGTTCATCTTTTTAGCTAAATAGTTTGCTCATCTTTTGCTTAAGATTATTCAAGAAGGAATTCTGTTCTCCCATTTTTACACAAAAAGTTATTGCGAAAAAATAATTTCGGGATGAGCATCCCGAAAAAAAATAAAACTACTCGACACCAAAAATCACCAAGAATAAAATAATACTTTTCTAAAGCGAAATTTTACGCTTATTCCGAATATCATCTCCGTTTTTTTCTGGCAGACCCAGTTTTCGAGATATTGGTAAAAATGTGGAAAAAGCCCTATATGCAAGACATCGCATCACATAAGTGCATCAAAAAGTTTTATTAGACATCGTGGCGATTTCTCATCTAGGAAGTGCTGATAGAGGGAGCTCCAACAAACATTTTTTGCCTTCACACTCCAAAATTGGTCAAGTAGTTTGGTCACAATGACAAAAATAATGAAAAAAATTTGAAAGAAAATCGATTTTTTTTAAGGAATTTTCAGATTCAACTGTCCTAAAATCGGAAAAATTGTATGGGGGACAAAAAGTTAGCCCCCCTATCCTATAGAGAATTTAATTGTGAACATTTTAAGACTAATTGCGCAATAATCGGATGTACCATTTTTTATATCTACCCTACCAGCCCTGGCGTTGCCATATGGCAACAGGACATATCTCAGAATCCAGGACACTTATCGATGTCCTTTTTTGTATGTATCTTATTTATGGTCCCAATGACCGATCCTCAAAGAATCAGAACAATATCTTTGCAAACAAGCTTTAGGGTTATTCGGGTTAATAAGTAAGGCATTGTTGTAAAGGTATAAATTAGCGGCGGGGTGTACTAAGGCCTTATATCGCTATCGATTCAGAAATAAAGCCTTTATTAAGAATAAGGTCTTATTTCACTTTTTGGCAAGTGCCTGGTATAGGGGACGACGACCAAAAAAGGCTAATAATCGATACCAATTTTGCGAGTTGAAATGGCCGCAAAAGTACTGTAGATCGGGCCATAGATATTACTTCGAAAAGATAATTCTATCGGCTGAGGGTTATTTTTTAAAAGCGCGACCGAAGGCCGCCTACGCGGGATCGACATTAAAATTTTCGACATATCGTACCAGACCCCGCCTACGCTGAAGGGTGTACTACGCAGAAGGACATCACCGTGGCGGTAGCCACGGTTAGGGCACACGTCCGGACGGATGGCGTAGCCCACGGTTATTTTTTATAAGCGCGGCCGAAGGCCGCCAATGCAGAAAAGTGTTCTGCGCAAAAGCACTGTGGACCGGGCCATAGATATAAAAAGATTTTAAGCGATATCTTTGTTAAATATAAAGATCTATCACTGAAATTTTGTGGCAGGAGTCCAACTACGGACATAAAACAAAAAACACAAAAATTTTGGAAAATGGGCGGTGCCACGCCCACTTATAAAGGGGCAAATATTGAAAGTTTTATAAGCCATAACTCAGAAACCGTTAAAGATATATTGATGAAATTTGGTATGCGTGATTTACTTACTTAGGCAAATGTTTGGATGGAAAATTGTTAAAATCGGTTGACGGCCACGCCCACTTTTGTATATGTGTATTATAAAGTGACCTAATAAAAACATTTCAAGCGATATCTTTGTTAAATATAAAGATTTATCTTTGAAATTTTGTCGAATGAGTTCAACTATGGACATAAAACAGAAAACACAAAAATTTTGGAAAACGGGCGGTGCCACGCCGACTTATTAAGGAGCAAACATTGAAAGTTTTATGAGTCATAACTCAGAAACCGTTGAAGATATCTCGATGAAATTTGGTATGCGTGATATACTTACTTAGGCAAATGTTTGGACTAAAAATAGAAAAATTTTGGAAAATGGGCGTGGCACCGCCTCTTTTTAGACAAAGGAATATACGAGATTTCTTAGTCTATAACTCGACAAATAATTGAGATATTATGACGAAACCTGGTTTATACACTTTTATAACTTGTGTTAATAGACACGCCAAAATTTATTCAAATGGTTTATGACCACGCCTACTTTTTAACAAAGATATTTCTGGAACACCCTTTGGGAATTTGTAACGTGACATCTTTGTAACTAGAAGTCATAAAGGAATGAAATGTTGCACAAAGAATAATATTCATATGCTTAGTTGGATGACTGATAAAAATGTTGAAAATGGGTGTGGCTACGCCCACTTTATGCAGCACTCGCTTTATATAAAATACACCGTGTTTCCATCAAACGCAAACAAACAATGAAAGCATACAGCTGAGTATCTAATGTTCGATTCCACTCGAACTTAGGCTTCCTTACTTGTTTTTAATAGTATTTTGCAAAAATAAAATGTTTAAATTTAAACTAAAAGATTTGCGCCTACAACTATGCCTTCAGAATTATTTTAGTACAAAGTTAAATTCAAATTGCAAATGTAGATGTCGCTCCAGAACAGTCGGGTATATTTTAGAACACTTTTATAACCTTCAGCGGTATGTTTGTATGTAAACATCACATTATTTTAGGCGAACACGTGTGTATTCATGCCTACGCTGAATGGGGATTTTTCAATATGGGATGTGCTTATTTATACACAGCTGTACGTAGTATCTACTATATACATATGATCACATATCGGTTGTACATAAGACTATAAAATGATTGAGATAGATATGGACTTACATGTATGAGCCCTGTGAAGTTGGCACATCTAAATGCGATTTTTTTTTTGTAAAAAATATGTAAATCGTTTGCTCATCGTTTGCTCACGTTTGGTCAGAAAATAGTTTCGTTGGCTCAGGTTTTCTTCAAAAGTTATTGCAAAAAAAAAAAATTTTGCATTTTTTTTGAACAGAAAAATGCACATTTTCTCGAAGGAATACCTAGATACGTACGATTTTTTGGCTCAATCGTTTGCTCATCGTTAGCTTAAGATAATACCGGAAAAAATTTCTTATTCCCATTTTTATATAAAAAGTTATTCAAAAAACAAATTTTTTCGGGATCAGCACTTCTCCCCAAAAAACCGAAAAAAAATAATTTTTTTGGCTAGATCGTTTGCTCATCATTAATTCAGAATAAATTAAGATGAATTTTTGGTTTCCGATTCTTATTTTTAAAGTTATGGGAAAATAAAATTTTTCGGTATTGCTCAATAGGAGTTTCCTTGAAATAATAAGTGGTACGTAGGATTTTTGTACATCTTTTTAGCTAAATAGTTTGCTCATCTTTAGCTTAATATTATTCAAGAAGAAATTCTGTTCTCCCATTTTTACACAAAAAGTTATTGCAAAAAAATAATTTCGATATGAGCATCCCGAAAAAAATAATCACAAAACATAATTTTTTTTTGGCTATATCGTTTGCTCATCGTTAGTTTAGATTCGCTTGGCAAGAAAATTCCTATTGCTATCATTACTCAAAAAGTTATTGAAAAAAGAAAAAGAATCTCGGGATTGGTACTATTAAATGAAAAATCGAACACAAATATAATATTTTTTTGGCTAAATCGTTTACTCATCATCAGTTGAGAATAAACAAAGCGGAATTTTCTTCTCCGATGCGTTTTTTTTAAGTTATTGCAAAATGAAATTTACGGTGGGACGTTGGCACTGTAAAATATGAATTTTTGCGTAGAAATACATAATTACGTACGACTTTTTTGGCTAAATCGTTTGCTCATTGTTAGCTTAAGATAATACCGGAAAAAATTTCTTATTCCGATTTTTATATAAAAAGTTATTCAAAAAACAAATTTTTTCGGGAAGCACTTCACTTCTTGGCTAAATCGTTTGCTCATCATTAACTATGAATAAATCAAGATGAATTTTTGTTTTCCGATTCTTATTTTTAAAGTTATGGGAAAATGAAATTTTTCGGTATTGCTCAATAGGAGTTTTCTTGAAATAATAAGTAGGTACGTAGGATTTTTGTTCATCTTTTTAGCTAAATAGTTTGCTCATCTTTTGCTTAAGATTATTCAAGAAGGAATTCTGTTCTCCCATTTTTACACAAAAAGTTATTGCGAAAAAATAATTTCGGGATGAGCATCCCGAAAAAAAATAACACTACTCGACACCAAAAATCACCAAGAATAAAATAATACTTTTCTAAAGCGAAATTTTACGCTTATTCCGAATATCATCTCCGTTTTTTTCTGGCAGACCCAGTTTTCGAGATATGGGTAAAAATGTGGAAAAAGCCCTATATGCAAGACATCGCATCACATAAGTGCATCAAAAAGTTTTATTAGACATCGTGGCGATTTCTCATCTAGGAAGTGCTGATAGAGGGAGCTCCAACAAACATTTTTTGCCTTCACACTCCAAAATTGGTCAAGTAGTTTGGTCACAATGACAAAAATAATGAAAAAAATTTGAAAGAAAATCGATTTTTTTTAAGGTATTTTCAGATTCAACTGTCCTAAAATCGGAAAAATTGTATGGGGGACAAAAAGTTAGCCCCCCTATCCTATAGAGAATTTAATTGTGAACATTTTAAGACTAATTGCGCAATAATCGGATGTACCATTTTTTATATCTACCTATTTTTATTGAAAGTCCTTTACCAAAAATTTTCCGGAAGAGTAAAATTTCAACAACAAAATTGGGTTTATTCATAAAACTTTATTAAGGAGTAATACTCAAGATTATTTCATTCCATTTATTACGTGTTTTGAAGTGCAAAATATCTCTCAAAACAGCGACCAATAGGAAAACAAAAATAATTGAATACAAAATATCTGCATTTCGCGATTTTAAAGAGAGGATAAATAATGACCGATGTCAGTAAGTACTTTTGACTTCTCCTTTGTGATTTTCTGCATTAGTTTCACGTACGATTGTCCAAAAAATAGTCTGCCATCATATCCTCTTACCAAGACCCTTGATATCGCCATTCAAAAACTATTAAGTCCTAATGAAATCTCTCATCCTGTTCATCACTTTCAGCACGTAAGCTTGTAGGGAATTATGAAGGGACTTTTTGTCCCCCATACAATTTTTCCGATTTTAGGACAGTTGAATCTGAAAATTCTTTAAAAAATTCGATTTTCTTTCAAATTTTTTTCATTATTTTTGTCATTGTGTCCAAACTACCTGACCTATTTTGGAATGTGAAGGCAAAAAATGTTTATTGGAGCTTCCTCTACCAGCAATTCCTAGATCCCAAAACGCCGCGATGTCTAATAAAACTTTTTTATGCACTTATGTGATGCAATGTCTTGCATATAGGGCTTTTTCCACATTTTTACCAATATCTCGAAAACTGGGTCTGCCACAAAAAAATGGAGATGATATTCGGAATCAGCGTAAAATTTCGCTTTAGAAAAGTATTATTTCATTTTTGGTGGTTAAAGTTGATCAAAATTTGTCGAGTAGTGTTATCTGCATATAAGGAACTTTAGTCTAAAAAGCCACTTTGTTAATATCGGTTCTCCAAATGATTCAAGAAATTTAAAGTAATTTAAATTGCAACTTTTGCAAATATATTCCAGCATTGGCTAGAAATAATTAAAATACTTTATATGACAAAAGACGAAAAAAAACCGAAGTAAGAGAAAGTTCGCTTGCAGCCAAGTAAAGATATATGGATTTCGATTTGAATAAATTGCACATAAATTCTTCAACGCATTCACCGTTTTGAGTGGCCAACGAACGTAAACCATTGTCCGATTAGAGCTTGCTGAGTAAACTTAAAAAAAAAATGAAAAAGGGAAAGCTTTGCTGCGCAAATTATGAGCTTTCAATTTTGTTGTTGAAATTTTACTCTTCCGGAAAATTTTTGGTAAAGGACTTTCAATAAAAATAGGTAAATATAAAAAATGGTACATCCGATTATTGCGCAATTAGTCTTAAAATGTTCACAATTAAATTCTCTATAGGATAGGGGTGATAACTTTTTGTCCCCCATACAATTTTTCCGATTTTAGGACAGTTGAATCTGAAAATTCTTTAAAAAATTCGATTTTCTTTAAAATTTTTTTCATTATTTTTGTCATTGTGTCCAAACTACTGACCTATTTTCGAGTGTGAAGGCAAAAAATGTTTATTGGAGCTTCCTCTACCAGCACTTCCTAGATACCAAAACGCCACGATGTCTAATAAAACTTTTTGATGCACTTATGTGATGCAATGTCTTGCATATAGGGCTTTTTCCACATTTTTACCAATATCTCGAAAACTGGGTCTGCCAAAAAAAAATGGATGATATTCGGAATCAGCGTAAAATTTCGCTTTAGAAAAGTATTATTTCATTTTTGGTGGGTAAAGTTGATCAAAATTTGTCGAGTAGTGTAATCACAAAACATGTTTTTTTTTGTCTATATCGTTTGCTCATCGTTAGTTTAGATTCGCTTGGGAAGAAATTTCCTATTGCTATCATTACTCAAAAAGTTATTGAAAAAAGAAAAAGAATCTCGGGATTGGTACTATTAAATGAAAAATCGAAAACAAAAATAATATTTTTTTGGCTAAATCGTTTGCTCATCATCAGTTGAGAATAAATAAAGCGGAATTTTCTTCTCCGATGCGTTTTTTTTTTAAGTTATTGCAAAATGAAATTTACGGTGGGACGTTGGCACTGTAAAATATGAATTTTTGCGTAGAAATACATAATTACGTACGACTTTTTTGGCTAAATCGTTAGCTCATCGTTAGCTGAGGATATTTCAGGAAGAAATTTAATTTTTAAAATTTTAAATACAAGTGTTGCAAAAAAAAATTTCGGATTTCGAAAAATCAAAAAAAAAATATTTTTTTTTTGCTAAATCGTTTGTTCATCGTTAGTTTAAATTCGCTTAGGAAGAAATTTCCTTCTGCTATCATTAATCTAAAGGTTATTGAAAAAAAACCCGCGTGTAGCATAGTACACGTGATAGAAGTTAACTTCTTACATCTTGTTCAATATTTCAAATAATTGTGTTTTCAATTTATATTGGCTCGAAAGTAACAAGTAACAAGTTTCATATACATATCATATGAGAAGCTAATTTGAAAATACATCCCTGAAAAAAAAAACGATTAATCCGGGACGTGTCCGGGATCAATCGGAAGGGAGAATGCGACTAATACAATTTTACATCCCTTTATATGGAGCGAATTGATCGCATTTGTTCGAGCATGTCCTATGAAGAGACTAATTGTTCAACTTGTATACCCGAACGGGTACAAATGTAGATTAATCACTAACATACCGAACGGGTACAAATGTAGATCAATCGCTTTCATCCAAAGTTGTAAGCCAAGGCTATTTTTTATGAAAATGTCTAAAAATTATAAATTGTTATATATTTTAGAAGAGTTTATTCGATTAGATTTCATCTTGTAGTGAAATCTTTTAAAAAAATTAAGTATTTTCTCCAAATATTTATTGTTTTGAGAATGCATTATGCGAGTGTAAAAGATATGTCAGGAATTTTTCAAAGTTGCTAGCCAAGGCTATTTTTTATAACAATCTTTAAAAATTATAAATGTTCATGCCTATTTAAATAAAGATTATACAATAAGTTTTACTTTTGTAAAAGAATCTATGCAATAAATTAAAATTTTTTAAATAGTCAGTTTGTAGTGTATAATCGTAATTGATTTTTCAATGGATATTTTTGGTAAAATTTTGTCAAAATTATTATTCATCATTGTTATTAAAAGAAAGCGTGTTCAATTAGTTTTACCTATTGTTTTTTATTACATACATTGAATATTTTTGTAAAATTTCTACATATAATCAATCTAGATTTATACCCGTTCGGGAACAATTGGTCCACAATTAGTCTACATTTATACCCGTTCGGGAACAATCGGGGACCAATTGTGGACCGATTGTTCCCGAAAGAAATCAATCCGGGACAAATCTATTTATATCGGGATTAATCGCACATTTTTTTGCAGGGATATTGCAATGAAAACTATCGCATGTAAATACATACATGTGTTTGTGTGTTTGTACAAATTCTATTTATAGAAAAGGCAATGCTTGTTCTTGTTATTCGATTTTGTTAATCGGCAAGCTCATCCGATTGGTTTTTATATTGGTTGTTTGGTCGTTTTTATTTTAATAATCCCCGATATTCGGGTGGCACTTTTGTTTAATAAAAAATTATAAAGAAAATTGTTTAATAGAAAAAAAAGGAACAAAAAAATTGGCTCGACCTGGACTTGAACCAACTTCACTTAAATTGGAAGCCTAGCATCTTACAGCTGAGCTACCGCGCTAGTTACGCGAGTTGTGTCAAACGGTGTACTTTAATTTCTGCTTGTGTTATTAACATTCTCACCACGCTTATTTCACCACAGCGCTGTTATGTTCTTACACGTATATGTACACTAGCAAATACCCGTCCCACTTCGCTGCGACAAATCACACTATGCCACTCCCTTCCCTATCGGTCTCCCCACCAGTCAGCATTTCCCGTTCCCCCTATCTCTTCCTGCTCTTATACTACTCTCTCTCTCCGTCTCACGTTCCTTATCAACAACTTTCCATGGCCATCCGGTGCACATATCGGTGTACATCATGATTACTAATATATTTTGGATAACCGACTGGAAGATTGGAATGGAATGAACTCTCTATTGAAGCTCTGATTGATACCTTTAATTTGATACCAAAAATGCCCAAAAATATTTCTGGGGCTATTTAGGCCCATGTTTCGGCCTCAATCCCTAGAACCGATTGAGGTATCCGTATAGTGTAATATATATATATATGGATACCCTGATCAGCACCTTTAATTTGATACCAATATTACGAAAAAATATTTGGGGTCATCCGCGTCTACGTTTTAGTCTCTATCTAGATAACCGACTGCAAAATTGGAATGGAATGAACTCCCTATTGAAGCTCTGATTTATACCTTTAATTTGATACCAATATTGCGAAAAAATATTTGGGGCCATCCGGGTCCACGTTTTGGTATCTATTTGGAGCACCAACTGGAAAATTGGAATGGAATGAACTATCTATTGAAGCTCTGATTGATACCTTTAATTTGATACCAATAATGGTCAAAAATATTTCGGGGGCTATTTAGGTCCATGTTTCGGCCTCAATCCCGGGAACCGATTGAGATATCCGTATAGTGTAAAATATATATAGATACCCTGATCAACACCTTTAATTTGATACCAATATTACGAAAAAATATTTGGGACCATCCGGGTCCACGTTTTGGTCTCTATCTGGAGAACTGACTGGAAAATTGGAACGGAATGAACTCTCTATTGAAGCTCTGATTGATATCTTTAATTTGATACCAATAATGCAGAAAAATATTTCGGAGGAATCTGGGTCCATATTTTGGCCTATATCTCGGGAACGGGTTGAGATACCTGAATTAAATGTGGTCATAATTTCAATCTAATACCAGGTGATCATTGTGTCAAAATTTTAATGTGATCGGCCCGGTAGTTTCGGCTACCATAGGGAACAAACATACAAACAAACAAACAAACAAACTTTCATCCTTATATATATAGATACGTGAGTGAGTTGTAATTGTTAGTTCAGTTTAAGTGCAGCATTTGACATACCCAACGCAGGTGGTGTGATGGTGCAGCGGTAGAGTGTCAGGTCTGGAAGCGAGGGGTTGTAGGTTCTCGAACCACGCGATTTCAAGGTTGATTTTTTTTTTAATTAAAAATCAGCTAAAATGGCTGCTATTTCCGGGGCCAACTTCCGTTGCATCAAATTTCAAATTTCACTCTCCATAAAAACTCTCTATCGCCGCCTAAGAAGTTAACTTCAAAAATGCATTCGTCGTTCGGAACCGGCATAAGACTGTAGGTCCACCCAATTAGTAGGACAAACAAAAGGAGCACACCTCAAATTGGGAGAGAAACTCGGCCATAAAACTCGTCAGAAAAGTAAGTAAAAAATTTTTAGTAATTGAACACAGGTTTTGTCTCTTTTCAAGAATTGTTTTTGTATTTTGACTGTCGGTAGGTTTTTCAAACCAAATATACCAGAGAAAAAACGTAGTACATATAGGCCGAAGAAGCATTTTTTAACGTTTAGCTAGAAAAAATTAGGAATAATTTTTTATTCCTTATTGTGATAATTTTGTATAATGAATACATTTTTTCTTATTCACGTTATTCAATTATTCTTGCTAGTCACACAAGTATACCTTTTCAAAAAGTGATTTTTCGAATACGTTCCCAAATTAGGAAAGAATATTTTCCCGAATTTGAACCGAATATTTTCCCGAAACTGAACCGAATATTTTTCCAAATACTTTCCGGATCCGAAACCGAACCCGAATACTTTCCCAAATCAGGAAAGAATATTTGCCCGAATCTGAACTGAATGTTTTCCCAATTGCTTTCCCGAATCTGAACCGAATATTTTTCCAAATACCGGATCCGAAACCGAACCCGAATAATTAACCTATTATTTTTCTAATAATTTCCCGAATCCGAACCGAATATAAATAAACGTGAACCCCTGGTAATAACTCAGTCAGTTTCCGAGCGAATTTAACAAAACTTTGCACGTGACTATATCCTACTATTACCGTAACCATTTCTAAAAATAATCGAAATCGATATATGGTTTGATCCTTTATTTGTTTCTAACTCCGAAAATGGTCATTCGGCGCAAAAAAGTAACATAATCACTTTCATTCAAAATAAGTACATAAACAATTTCCTCATATACGATTTCGACTTATCTGCAACATTTAATTCACTTTTGTGCAACCAAAGTCGAAATTTCACAATGACCATTTTTTTGGAGCTCGTCAACACACGTATTCTATTGAATGAATTAAATTAGCTTTATATCATCTTCCAGAGAATTAAAAGAAGTATTATCCAGTTTTGAAATCGTGAAAATACATGTACTTATAATGATTTAATACCTTCTATATTTTTCTTACGACTGTTTTATCATGATTGGTTAAATCGTGTGAACGAATGTGAACAAATTTGCCACTTTACTTCTATGTACAAATTTGTGGCAAATCAAAAGCTAATAAATCGGGCAAATCGTGTGAACGCAAGGCAAATCATTTGCACATCGATATCAAAATGGGCAAATGTGGACAAATTTAAATTTGTCATTTTTTGTACAAATGTGCAAATCCTGTGATCTTGGTTTAATGGTGAGCAAACGATTTGGCCAAAAAAAAAATTAATTTTGGTTAAATTTTTTTCGGGATGCTGATCCCGACATATTTTATTTTGCAATAACTTTGAATAAAATCAAAGCAAAATGAAATTTCTTTCTGAAATATTTTGAGCTAATGATGAGCAAACGATTTAGCGAAAAAAATATTTTTTTTGCAGATTTTTCATTTGGTGGCTTTAATCCCGAAATATTTTATTTTTTCAATAACCTTTAGATTAATGATAGCAGAAGGAAATTTCTTTCTAAGCGAATCTAAACTAACGATGAGCAAACGATTTAGCAAAAAAAATATTTTTTTTTTATTTTTCGAAATCCCGAATTTTTTTTTGCACCACTTTTGTATTTAAAATTTTAAAAATTAAATTTCTTCCTGAAATGTCCTCAGCTAACGATGAGCAAACGATTTAGCCAAAAAAGTCGTACGTAATTATGTATTTCTACGCAAAAATTCATATTTTACAGTGCCAACGTCCCACCGTAAATTTCATTTTGCAATAACTTAAAAAAAACGCATCGGAGAAGAAAATGCCGCTTTATTTATTCTCAACTAATGATGAGCAAACGATTTAGCCAGGAATTTTCTTCCCAAGCGAATCTAAACTAACGATGAGCAAACGATATAGCCAAAAAAAAAATTATGTTTTGTGATTACATTTTTTCGGGATGCTCATATCGAAATTATTTTTTCGCAATAACTTTTTGTGTAAAAATGGGAGAACAGAATTTCTTCTTGAATAATATTAAGCTAAAGATGAGCAAACTATTTAGCTAAAAAGATGAACAAAAATCCTACGTACCTACTTATTATTTCAAGAAAACTCCTATTGAGCAAAACCGAAATATTTCATTTTCCCATAACTTTAAAAATAAGAATCGGAAAACAAAAATTCATCTTGATTTATTCTTAATTAATGATGAGCAAACGATTTAGCCAAGAAGTGAAGTGCTGATCCCGAAAAAATTTGTTTTTTGAATAACTTTTTATATAAAAATGGGAATAAGAAATTTTTTCCGGTATTATCTTAAGCTAACGACGAGCAAACGATTTAGCCAAAAAAATCGTAGTATCTACGTATTACTTCGAAGAAATGCGCATTTTTCTGTGCAAAAAAAAGTGCAAAAAAATTTTTTTTGCAATAACTTTTGAAGAAAACCTGAGCAAACGAAACTATTTTCTGAGCAAACGTGAGCAAACGATTTACATATTTTTTACAAAAAAAATCGCATTTGGATGTGCCAACTTCACAGGGCTACATGTATGTATATATCGAAACGATCAGGATGAAAAAAAATCGATTGAACCATGTCCATCCGTCCGGCCGTACACATTCTAGCTTGCGCAAAAATATAAATATTTTAATGAAATTTAGTAGGTACATATGTATGTAGATTCTAATGGGAACAAAGAAGGTTTGGGTTTGAAAATAATGCATATGTATGTATTTCGAAAAACACGTAAAACATGATGATTCTAATACTAATAATAATAATAATACAATGGCACTATTATAACTCTGACGAGTTTCATGGCCGAGCTTCTCTCCCAATTCGAAGTGTGCTCCTTTTTGTTTTTCCCACTAATTGGGTGGACCTACAGTTTTATGCCGGTTCCGAACGGCGAATGCATTTTTGTGAGAAGCTTTTTCATGGCAGAAATAAACTCGGAGGGTATGCCGTCCACTGCCGAGAGGTGACCGCTGCTCTTAAAAAACCCAATAATTGGATTTTTACTAATTAGAAAAAATTTTTGGTGTTTGCTCGGGATGGGGTTTGGACCCGAGACCTCTGGCATAGCAGGCGAGCACTCTACCCACTGCACCACAGCGGCCATGATGATTCAGTCACTAATAAAGCCCGAGTGATGAAATTTCATCCATGTAATGACCTTATGCCGTTATGAGGAAAAATGCTGAAATTTTGAAAAATGGGCCAAGAGGGGCAAATTTTCAAAGATTTGTAAGTCAAAACTCAGGAACCTCAGCAGATAAATCAATTAAGCTCGGGCCACTGATTTGCTTACGAAGGCAAACGTGTGGAAAAAAAGTACCCAAGTCGGCAGGGACCACATATATATAAAAATATATGTAAAATATATAAAAATATAATACATATACCTATATAGGTATAATAAAAACATTTTATGCGATATTTTTATCAAATATATAGGTAATTATTTGAAAGTTCCACTGTAGACATAAAACCAAATAAATATAAGTTTTTTGAAATGGGCGTGACAGCACAAACCATACCGACTGGCGCCACGTATGTTTTATTTTTTGCGCAAGATGCGCACGGGTCCAGCTAGTTTTTCTTAATTCTCAATTTGAGATGCATTTGAGAACTAACCTTATTCTCTAACCTCAAACGTTGGTTATCAAATGCACCTCAAATTTCCCTTGATAGCGTTCTCAAAAAAAAGGCACATTTTTCTCAAACGTTAGTGAAATTTTTGATAAAATCTTTATTAGCAAATTGAGAATTAAGGTTTTCTCAAACGTTTGAGATTTTTTGGCCTGATGTTTATTGGGTATGCTCCTTTGGACCTTTTTGTTCAGAATTGACCAGCGAATGCATCTCTGGCCGAAACAAAGTAGGCTTTCTTCCACTAGTACAAATTGACCCGCCCTAATGAGTACCAGTATAAAAAGTTTTTATTTCAAGAAACTTTAGGCAATTAAATTCATTCATAGGTATAAATAAACGAACTTAAATCTCAGATATGTACATACCGTCGTATCATACGAAAACTAGCACTTTCAAAATTTTTTAGAAAGAAATGCTGTGAAAGAAATTTTAAAAGTGCTAGTTTTCGTATGGTAGGACGATATATACATACGAATCTTTTTATTACAAGCTTTTATTTAACTTAGCCTTTGTATGTATGTATGTCGTCAAAGTTTCCAACGAATACTAAAGCCACTTCCAGTTGAACTAGACGCTTGAAGCTTTAACACCCTCATTCTGTATTGCGAACGGAAGCTCAGACGAACGAATCGTCTCGAGACGATTTCGTCTAGCATTGGCATTCTCTATGTTATTCGTCAATCCTTACGTTGGTTACGTTATGACAAAATATGAGACGAAAGCATTTGTCAAATACCAATTTACCATATGAAAATAATTTAAGATTTATAAAAAAAACTGCTTTTTTTCAAAGTTTTTATATTTTTAAAGCATTTTTCCGAAAATCTGGAAACACCAGTCTTCTTTGTTTTCTTGTCTCTGTCAATATATTTATGTACATACATATATACATATGTATAATTTCATTTGTTTATTTGTTTATTTTCCCAATAGTTTGTTCAAAAATTTTACTGAAAATGAAAAAGATTAGGTGCAAAACATTATGAAGGATGTGAGGGTAGACAGGCTTCGCTTGCCGGTGATTTTAGCATACCACAATTTTCACACATCGCTAAGATATTGCTGGTGTACCGCCGTCGTTCATATAAACGTTCAGCGGCACTTTCAGAATTTGTCATCCATCGCGGTTTAATTATAACCACACTGCAGGCGGTATTTTCTCATATTATTCGAAGATGAATTCATACATAAGGTTGCGATTACCTATTCAACGGTGATAATGGTTGCGTTGACGGTGCGATCTCGCGCAAACATTCGGCAATAGCTGCTGTTGCTAATTTGTTAGTAGCTTTGACTTCTTTTTGTTTGCTGCTTCGGCTGGCCTAGCAATCATATCATAAAAGCTGCGCTTTCGTCGCAGCGATGGTCTTGTCGGTGTAGTGTTGTTGGTTGTGTGACTTTTGGTGAGCATGGTGTAATCAATGATGTAGGTGGCTCTATTGTAGATAGTAGTCGTAGGAAGTATTGTTGTTATTGTAGGGCCTGTTGTGGATGGAGTGGTTGTTTACAGTACTTTTGTTGGTGGTGTTTTTGGTGGTGCACGTGTGCCTAACCCATCATTATTCTATTTCAAATTCATCAACGATAACAAAATAGCTTTCGTTTGAATTTGAAATTTCTTTTCGTCGTTTTGTCGATTTTTCGAAATAGAGAATGTAAATTTCTTACGTTTTGGCAGCTGTTTTCGTCTGCTTCTGTTATCGTAATACATAATGCAAACAGGCGAACGATTCGTCTCTGACACGAAACGAACGTTCGTTTCGTAATACAGAATGAGGGTGTTAGCATAGCTAGGACCCGAAGACAATCCAATGTGAAAGAAATAATCCGATAGATGGCGCTGGTATCGAGATATTTATAAATTCATATTTACTGATGGAATTAGTTCGTATTCAGTATATATATTGCCTATCAGAAAGTAAATATATCCCCGGAAAAAATCGCTGCTAGAAAATGCGTATTTATGAACCAATTTTGTTCCTGGTTTTAACACGTGTTACCTCCAATAATAATAAAAATTAACGGAAGAGTAGCGAGAAGAACTACAAACACGGAAGCGTTAGCAATAAACAAAGTTGTAAGGCCGCGGCCGGCCGGTCTATTGATTAAGATTAACCCATTAATGTAAAAAAAACTAACAAGCGAGATTCTGAAACACTGATACAACGCCAACGTATGTAGGCAAGATGGCATGATTTTCATATTCACAAAATAGTATAGTGAAACCGCTTAAAAGACGCCAGCGGAATTCGATAACAAAAAAACTGATTGGGAAGAAAACAGCAAGGTGTTAAACATAGTGCATTTCACATTAAAACTGTTGTTTGATTAAATTTATAATGGAATATTTGAGAATAATTAGACATAATATTCATTTTAAGATTAAAAATGGAAAAAAGTAAAAAAAAAAAATAAAAAGCTTTTATTTATTATTAATATAAAGGTCTACTAAAAAATAATAACATTAATTTTTAATATTTTTGAATAATGACATCAATGAATAAGTTTTCATAAACATTAAGTTAAATATAGCTTAATTAACTCAGCCGCAAACCATTATTTTCGAAAAAAAGGAGGATTTTTGAGTCATTTGCTTAAGACCTTATTTCTGTTTAAGAGTATTTTGTTTATACGTATCTTGCTGCTTTTTGCACAGATAAGGCAGTTTGGACAGCTGCAACCACAACAACGCTTCGCAGCGTGCTTATGGCAATTCAATGTAAGAGGGCCCGTAGAAACATTTCGATTTCTCACACATATGTATATCAGTTTTTCAAATGCAAGCTTCTTTTTTATTTAGAAATTAGCTACACAATATTGATGTACTAGAAACCTTGTTTGATAACCTTTTGGTTTGTCTGTGAATTGTAAAGATTTATACCATTTGTTCCGTACAAACAATGTAAAAAATTACATTACAGCATTTTTAATTCTTTTGGAATAACCTTATTTCTAATATTTTTGTTGTTTGAGTAAACCTTGATATTAGTGCTACAACATTTAGTTTTTATTTTTTTCTAATACAATTATTTTGCCTAAAATTGCACCTGGTTCGCATAAACCAAAGATCATGGTAGACCAGCGCTGTCCCGTACAAACACATAAGTTTTTTAAGATTTTCCACACATACACGAATATTTCAAAAGCAAGTTTCTGCTTTTAATAAAAGTTTTATCAAACAGTAATAATGCACCAGATATTTTGTTGGGTAAAATTTTGGTGTGCCTTTAATTCAAATCCACAGTTGTAAAAATTCGTACAATTTGTCCCGTACAAACCATGGAATGCTCCATAAAAGGAATTTGGTTCATTCATTCGTAAAGATTTGTTCCAAGCTGTTAGTGAATGAAATAAAGTACGCGTATTTTGAGTTGATAACTTATATTTTAAATAATTAAATGATGGGAAGACCAAAAATTCAACTATTTGGAAACATTTTCATAGCAGCGGAAGTAGCAAAGTGCTCACATTGCGAAAAGCGGCACAAATTTCCAAATGTGAATAAAATGGCAAAAAAGTTAATAACGTGCGTCAAGTGTCCATTATTGAAGTTAACTTATTAGGCGGCAGATTTTATGGAGAGTGAAATTTGAAATTAGTTTGGGATGCAACGGAAGGAAGTTGTTGTGTCCGGAAATAGCAGACATTTTGCGCCTGTAAAAACAAGCCAAGCAATGGGCCTCAATTCCAAATATACATTCATATTATTACATATGTACGTTAGGGTGGAGCGATTGGTATTTAGGGAAATTAATCGATACCGCGCCATCGAAATTCGGATTCCTCTCATTTTTTTTAGTAGAAAACTCCTCCACATTTGTCTAAACTTAATTTAGATGTTCCGGAATTTGGTTTTTATGAACCAAGACGAATTTTTGAAAATTAAAATTGGGCAAAAATCGACAAAAAAAATATCCAGGCCAATATGCACATCGAATTGAAGAAGAATTTTATGCTGAATCCAGATATGAAATCGAAACTAAAATCGGATGATCCGTTTTCGAGATATAGCCTGATTTCCGGTTATGGAGGCTGAATGCCCAAAATCGCATATTTTCGCGATTATCCCTTGTTGTGTACAATACATCTTAATTTTTTTTTGCAAACTTCTTAAAGATAAGTCAATACAATATATGAACAGTATTTTAAAATATTAATTTATCTTCCGGTATTGGAAAACTAGAATGTACTCTTTTTTCCTTGGCCCAAAAGCGCGGTATGGTATCTCTATGTTATAGTCATCCGATACCGATGATTTTCGCCGACAGCGCTTTGTGTACAATAAATGCTCTAAATACAAAATTTCAGAATTTTAGCTGCAAAAATTGAGGAGTTATAATCCAAAACGTAGACGTATGTTGTTTGGGACTTGTTTTTTTTACTTTACTCAACTCTAAAAAAAACTCAAGGTTACTCATACGCCATAGCGTACTGTTGGAAGCAAAAAACAAATTTCAGAAGCATAAGTCTACGTTTTAGGGAATAACTCTTCAATTTTTGCAGCTAAAATTTTGAAATTTTGTAGTTTTCCTATACCGGAAGATAAACTAATATTTTAAAATACTGTTCATATATTGTATTGACTTATCTTTAAGAAGTTTTGCAAAAAAAATTAAGATGTATTGTACACAACAAGAGATAATCGCGAAAATATGCGATTTTGGGCATTCAGCCTCCATAACCGGAAATCAGGCTATATCTCGAAAACGGATCATCCGATTTTAGTTTCGATTTCATATCTTGTCGTAGAGGAGTTTTCTACTCAGAAAAATGAGAGGAATCCAAATTTCGATCGCGCGATATAGGTTAGTAAATCGCCCCACCCTAATGTACGTATCACTTTATCATCAACACCAAGGACATTTCTTATACATACATATTGTATGCCTCTTCATGCTTGCTATTGTGTCCATTACATCAACATGACATTCAGTCGAACGATAGCATATAATGGGACATTCAACTTTGTGTTCATTGCTTTCTTGAGGCTTTTGTACTTACCTTTTCATGAAAAAGCATCTTAGAATTCAAACTCATTCACGTATGAAAAGCAACAAGTAACACGTGATAGGGCCGTTGGCATATATTTTCTTAAGGTGATAAATAAAGTTAATGTCACTGAAGGAAGAGCCCGGAGTGGAGACACATCATCTATGTCGCGAGAAGACGCCACAGTATTCTCAGAACTAAAGGCTTCATCGGTAAACAAATACGCAATGACAACTCTAGTGACGTTAGAACCATTGGACATCAACCATCCAGAAAATTGAGTAGTTCACTCTCAAAACTGGTTATGTGAAATTTTTTCGATATTGAGTTTTTGATGGATTATGTAGCAGTATTTAATGGTATATAATGTCCATTAAGAATTTATTGCAAAATCCTTCCGTATTCTGATACAATAGCACTAAATACGATTACACTTTCAAAAGTCTCTATAGATTTTATATGTACACTAGACCTCTGCACAATACCATTTGCCTCTTCTATATTTGCGAATACTCTATGCATTGCTGTGACTAGCACAATTTCAATGCAGCTACGAATAAAACCCATACTTTTCATTTGGAATACAACTACTATTTCTATTTGCTCTGTTGGAGCGATTAGTGTACGCTATTCACCACGATCGAGTAAAACATAAATTTTGCTGAACACAACGTCTGAATGTATGTTTATGAAAATATGTACATATTTAATTTAACAAGTAAGGAAGCCTAAGTTCGAGTGGAATCGAACATTTGATATTCAGCTGTATGCGTTCATTGCTTGTTTGCCTTTGATGAAAACACGGTGTACTTTATATAAAGCGAGTGCTGCATAAAGTGGGCGTAGCCACGCCCATTTTCAAAATTTTTATCAGTCATCCAACTAAGCATATGAATATTATTCTTTGTGCAAAATTTCATTCCTTTATGACTTCTAGTTACAAAGATGTCACGTTACAAATTCCCAAAGGGTGTTTGTTAAAAATTAGGCGTGGTCATAAACCGATTTCAATAAATTTCTGCGTGTTTATTAACACAAGTTATAAAAGTGTACAAACCAAGTTTCGTCATAATATCTCAATTATTTGTCGAGTTATAGGCTAAGAAATCTCGAATATTCCTTTGTCTAAAAAGAGGCGGTGCCACGCCCATTTTCCAAAATTTTTTTATTTTTTGTTTCCGGTGTATTGTGGAACTCATGCCACAAAATTTCAATAAATTATCTTTATATTTGACAGAGATATCGCTTAAATTGTTTTTATTAGACCACTTTATAGTTCCCATATATAAAACTGGGCGTGGTCGTCAACCGATTTCGCTAACTGTTGCGGAAACATTAATAGATAAGTAGAAAAACAGAAATTTGTGAGATATGTCGGTAGCAGAAAAAAAGACATGTGCTTCTCTTTTCGGTATAATAGAAATCAGTTCACTTTTATTACTACAACAAATTCTCTTTACATTTCAGGGTTGTCGTATTAGACATTATTAGTATTTATTACAGAGTTGCAAAATAAGTTAGTTCTTTATAAGATATTCAATAATATTGAACAATAATATTGAACATTCTCCCACAGCAAAAACGAATGTTTTTAATTAGTAAGATGACCCATTTGCGGAATATCGTTACCTTGTTCAGTATTGTCGTTGATGGGCAGCAAACATAATTTAGAAATTGGTCGCTTAAGATATTTGCGATTGCAATATAATGTAACGACCCTTACTAGACCATCTACTCCAGGGTGTACCTCGTGAACTCTTGCTAACGGCCAGTAACCAGGAGCGCTACGCTCATGTAACAACAAAACGATGTCATTGACGCGAAGATTTTTTCGAACTTGTGTCCATTTTGTACGAGTTTGCAAAGTATGCAAATATTCGTTAGCCCATCTGTGCCAGAAATGTTGTTTCAATCGCTCAACTAGTTTCCAGCGAGTTAAGTTGTTGATATTACAGTCAAGTTTGCTCTCCTCTGAAACGCAAATTGTCGGTTCACCTATGAGAAAGTGAGCGGGTGTTAATGCTTGATAATCAGTTGGGTGTACTGACAATGGGCAAAGTGGTCGTGAGTTTAAGCAACTTTCAATTTGCGCAAGAAGTGTGCTCATTTCCTCAAACGTCAATATACGGTCCCGTGTGATTCGCTTCAAATGATGTTTAGTTGACTTAACCGCCGCTTCCCAAAAACCACCGAAGTTGGGCGAAGCGGGCGGAATGAAATGCCATGTCGTTTCGTCATTTGCTAGAGCAGCAGCAAGATGATCTGGTAGAGATGCTCTTTGTCGCTCAAATGAAATCTTAAGCTCTTTGTTAGCTCCGACGAATGTCGTACCACAATCAGAGTATAAATTGCTGCATCGCCCTCTTCTGGAAATAAAGCGACGAAATGCGGCAATAAAAGCTTCCGTAGTTAAGCTTGAAACTATTTTCAGGTGTATAGCTTTCGTACACATGCAAATGAACACACATATATAACCTTTCGTAGTCGCTGCTTTTCGAAGTGATGAAAGCTTTAAAGTTATTGGACCAGCGTAGTCAAGTCCACTATGCTGAAATGGTTTTGTAGGTTGAATACGAACAGCAGGTAAATTTCCCATCTGTTGTTGATTAACTTTCGCGGTGAATTTGAAACAGACCACACACTTGTGGAGTACGGATTTAGCTATACTCCGCGCTGACAAAATCCAGTAACGCTGAGAGACGAATGATAACATTTGCTGCACCCCTCCGTGCAGTGTTTGCTGGTGAGCATTGGAGATTATGAGAAGCGATAGGGGAGACTGTTTAGATAACAAGAGCGGATGCTTGAAGTCAAATGTAGTTTTGGCTTGCGGAATTCTACCTCCGACTCTTAACATATTTTCATTATCCAGAAAAGGTGTCAACTGAAGCAACTTACTCTTCTTGTTAAGAGGTTGCTTACTTTCCAAACAATGAATCTCCTGGGCAAAATCAATTCGCTGCACTTGTTTGATTATTGTTCTGAGTGCAATTTTTAGCTCGAGTGACGTCAGAAACGTTGTATTACGTAAATTGTACCCTTCTTTAGGCATTGCTTTTGAGTTATTGTAAGAGCGCAAAATATATGCGACGACGCGCACCAGTCGTGAAAGCGAAGAAAATTTACTTAGGAATTCTGGGTATTCCTCTATATTTTCCGTTAACGTAGCTGTGTGAAAAGATAACTTCGATTTTCTTTCTTCTAGAGAAGTTTCAAATTTTAGATTTTGATCTGGCCAGTTGGATGTTGGCCCAGTTAGCCACTTCGGCCCAAACCACCACAATACATTCGTCTTAAGAGATCTTGGGCTTATACTGCGCGTTAGACAATCCGCTGGATTTTCGCTCGTTGGAACATGCCTCCACTGACATACGTTAGACAGACGTTGAATTTCAGCTACACGGTTAGCAATGTACACAGCCCAGCGCGTTGAATGACTGCGAATCCAACTCAAAACTACGGTACTGTCAGTCCAGTAGAAAACTGAAGCTTCTGTTTGGAAATAAGTTTTTACTTTCGCCATGAGCTTGACCAGTAATGCTGCTGCACATAATTCCAGTCTCGGAATTGACACAGTTTTTAGAGGTGCTACCTTTGTTTTAGCCTGAATAAGCGATGCTGAACTATTTGTGTTGTTGTAGATTACCGCATATACAACCGCAGCGTACGCAGCCTGTGACGCATCGCTAAAACCATGCAACTCCACTTTACTAGATTTTTCGCACACTAACCATCTTTTAATTCTCATGTTTTCAAGCTCATGCAGAGAATCTCGATACTGTAGCCATTCTGTGTTTAATTTGCTGGGAAGGGGGTCGTTCCAATCCAAGCCTTCCATCCAAAGCTTTTGAAACATGATTTTAGCAATAATTGTAGTGGGAGCCAGCCAACCAAGTGGATCAAATAGTTTCGCCGAATCCGACAGCATACTACTTTTTGTTATGAAGGCTGCAAAAGTAAAGTTAATTTTGAATGAGAATTCATCCCTTTTGGTGTCCCAAAAAAGTCCAAGAGCTTTGACTAATTTATCTGATTTAAGTTAAATTTGATCTGCGTTCTCTTTGTTTTCAGGTGGAATAGTTTGCAGCAGCGCAGTTGAATTTGAGTTCCACTTTCTCAAATTAAATCCACCACTATGAGAGAGCTTACATAGTTGTTGCTGCAATTCAATTGCCTCTGCGTCTGTGTCCGCACCTGAAATTATATCGTCAACGTAGCTGTCATTCAAATACACCTTGCTTGCGAGTGGATAGTTTTCTCGCTCATCAATGGCTAGCTGACGTAAAACCCGAATTGCTAAATACGGTGCGGAAGTTGTACCGTATGTGACAGTGCAGAGTTTATATATTTTAATTCGTTTCGCAGAGCTTTCTCTCCAAAGTATACACTGATAGTTCTGGTCTTCGCTGCAAACGTTTATCTGCCGGAACATTTTCTCTAAGTCAGCTGTAAAAGCAATTTTGTGAGAGCGCCATTTAGAAATAACAGTTGGCAAATCACTTTGCAATGCCGGCCCTACAGAAAGTTCATCATTTAAAGAGCTTTGTGGGGGAACGGTTTCCTCCATCAAATACAACGCGTAATTTCGTCGTGCTACTGCATTGTCTTAGCACACCATGATGGCAAAAGAAATAGGAATTTTCAGGTATATCTTCTGGGTAGAAACCGACCTCTTTCATGTGACCCAAGTGCTCATATTCGGCCATAAAGTCTTTGTAGAGCTTTGCTCATGCTGCGTTTTAAATCTCGTTTCTAACTGTTTGAGACTTTTAACAGCGCTGAAGTCGGTGCCACTAAATATCGGTCGCTTTCCTTGTGTAAATAAACTTTTAAATGGCAAGTGGATTGTGTATCTGCCACTTTCATTACGTTTATGCGTTTGCAGAAAATGATTTTCACAATTTATTTCTTCCGTAGAGAGCTGTCGCTTCTCTAACAGCTCCTCTTGCTCCCAAAATAAACGAAGCTGGTCATCAAGAGTACATAAATTTGCTTGCAAAGTGTTTTGAGTAGTCATTGCAGTGGATGGACCAGACACCATCCACCCAAAATGAGTTTCCTGCAGAAGAATACCACCTTTGTATTTTTTCATGCCAGCTAGTAAAATATCGCCGTACACATCCGCACCTAAAACGAGTTCAACATTGACTGGCGAAGTGAATGTTGGATCAGCAAGAAATACGTTGGCTAAATCTGGCAGACTGCTTACATGGTGTGGCGATGGTTTGTACGAGGTTAATTTTGGCAAAATAATAGCAGTGCATTCCATTCTAAAGTCTTTTTCATAATGTGAGCGCAAGCACAAGATTAGAAACTTTTTTGACATTAATGTTTTTGCTCCGCCAATACCAGCAACCAAAACTTCAGTGTTTCGCTTAGGCAAGTTGAGTAATTGAGCGGCATACTCTGTAATGAAAGATGCTTGGGCGCCTTGATCAACGAGAGCTTTTAAATGGTATTTTCGTTCAGGTGTTTCAATAATTACGAGAACAGAAGCGAGTAGAACTTGAGTATTAGTTAGGTCAAAATGCGCTTCGGTATTCATAACGTGAGAAGTTGTGGTGAGATTTACAGAAAGCTTTTCTTCGCTTGTTTTGTTGTTGGAAAGTGCAAATGCGTTGTGTATAATAGTATGATGAGGCTGTTTACAAGCTTGACAGCGGGAATTAGTTTTGCACTCGCTGTAGGTATGACCCTTACCTAAACAGTTTAGGCATAACTTATTTTGTAAAACAAAGTTATGTTTCTCTGCAGCTGTTAGGGCAGAAAATTTAAAGCATTTGTACAAGAGATGTTGTTTTTGACAGCATTCGACAACGCTGAGGCGGAAGAAGTAGCAGTTGCATTGGCATGCAATGGTTTGCGAAAAGCTTTATGTTGTTTTTGCTTGTCGCTATGTGAGCGATTAGCAATATCTTTTGAGGTATTCTCTTCTTCAATGAATTCAAGGGCTCGGTAAGTGGTTTCGAGAAATTTGAGCAAAACTTGTACTGATGGAATATCACATGAACCATTCAAAGATTTTTCCCATTCTTTTCTAACTTGTTTGTCAAGTTTTTGAGTAAGTAGGGAAATTAGCATAGGATCCCAATTGGCGGTATCGATTTCCAAAGTTCTCAATAGAGCAAGGCTATTGCGCGTGAGGTCGAGTAGTAGTTTAATGCTTTGCAAACCGCCATCCGTATTTCGTGCGTTAACAAGTCTTAAGATTTGATCCACCAGTATTCTTTTGTTATGAAATCTGCTTACCAGTGCAGCCCAGGCGGGCTCGTAGCTAGCAGCTGTAGCTGGAAACTCATCCACTATTTCTTTTGGTGTGCCAAGGCAAGAACCTTTTAGGTAAAAGTATTTTTGCACGGGAGTTAACGCGTCGTTGTTGTGAACCAGAGATAGAAACATATCGCGAAATGGGATCCACTCTAGATAGTCTCCAGAAAACTTAGGCAACTCAATTTTTGGCAACCTTGCTGTAGCATTAGTAATAGTGGTATCATTTCGAGTTGTGGTCATGGCAAAGGTGCTCGCGTGAGCATTTGGCGACGGCAAGAGGGCGAGGTCATGTTGGCGATCAATAAGAGTAGACTTAAAGGCGATATATTTATCGTAGCATTTATAGAAAACTTCTTCTTGTAAATAGGGAACATCGTCCTCTGCTATCGAAGTGTCTCGAATGAGAATGTGGATTTGATCGTGACGGCGCTTAAAGTCGTGGAAGATAGTGTCAATCTCCGCGAGAAGACTCTGTATGTAGCCTCTTGAGATCTCAGATGGTTGTTTAGACGTAAAATTGTGGTGCAGTCGTATAAGTTGACCGTAAGCTCTGCGCTGGTCCTCAATTGCACCGTCTATGGACTCCATCTGTGTAATAGAATTATAGGTTAGGAATTTAGTTTTAATATCACAAACTGGTAAATCAATTAAGCGTAGATGTAGCTTGTCATTGATCCAATTTGTGCTCCGTCCCGGGTTTCGGCACCAATTTAATGTTGCGGAAACATTAATAGATAAGTAGAAAAACAGAAATTTGTGAGATATGTCGGTAGCAGAAAAAAAGACATGTGCTTCTCTTTTCGGTATAATAGAAATCAGTTCACTTTTATTACTACAACAAATTCTCTTTACATTTCAGGGTTGTCGTATTAGACAAAATTATTATTTATTACAGAGTTGCAAAATAAGTTAGTTCTTTATAAGATATTCAATAATATTGAACAATAATATTGAACACTAACATTTTGAAAATGTATTACCACAAGTAATAAAAGTGTGCACACCAAGTTTCGTCATTATATATAAATTATTTGTCGATTTATGGGCTTAGAAATCTCGTATATTCCTGCTTATAAAAAGAGGCGGTGCCACGCTCATTTTCCAAAATTTTTGTGTTTTTCGTTTTATGTCCGCAGTTGGACTCATGCGACAAAATTTCAGTGATAGATCTTTATATTTGACAGAGATATGGCTTAAAATGTTTTTATTGGGTCACTTTATAATACACATACATATATAAAAGTGGGCGTGGTGAAATATCTTACAGAAATGAAAGACTGTATTGGTTGGTGGAACATCAAATAATAATCATTTATTCAAAAATGTTCAGCTTATTTATAGTAATTCTTATCTCTAAAAATTGAAGTAAATATTCTTATTTACTAGATACATATTTACTTCTATGTCTTACAAACTAAACATAAGCAAGGCACACACTTGCACATACATATGTACATGTATTCATATGTGCATAGCTCGGTACCTTACTAGATGCATATTTCAGTGCAGCCACCAACACCAACATATCCATCGTGGGGCTGCAAGCAATGCAGTCACACACATATGTACATATACCAAGCGTGGAGACACCGGCAGTGCAGCCGCACATATCTACATATATAGAGTCGGCGTATGCAATCCGATGCAACTCCACAGCTTGTGCTGCTTTAGTACTTAGCGTGAGAAAATGAATAGAATTAGAATTTTGTTGACATAGCAAAATGTGTACATTCCACAGCCGGACATTTAGAAGTCAGCTTGTGGCTTTGTTGTTGTTGGCGACTTGCTCTGACACACTACACCTCCTTTCCTAAAAAAAATCGTGAATACATATGAACGATTTTAGAGTTGTAATGTTTTGTAGTGGTTTTTTTTTTTTTTTGTGTACATTTTTATACATTTATGGGTATAAATTTGATATTTTGAGATGTTTATTATTTGTCATTTGTGTACAAAATTTTTCTGTTGCTACAATGGTTTTGGTGTATTTTATTTCAAGTGGTTGAACAATAACTCATGTTTTTAGATGTTTGTTTAGTTGTTTGTTTATTAATGTGATACTTTTTCTTGTTTTATATTTTGCTTTGAATAAAAGTCGGATTTTTGTTTATGATACTTATAACTTAGAATTGTTTTGTGTACGTAAAACATAAAGTAGAAAAGTTATGGATAAGTGAAATTTATGAGTAATAAAATTTTACGTTTTTGTAAAATTAAAGTGATCTTATTCAAATAGCTTAAGTCTGTTTTTATGAATTATGATTTTCTTAGTTTTATCGCTTAGTTGGTTATTTAAATCTAGATTTTCTACATTAAAGTGGGTTAAAGTATAGTTATTTTTCTTATCGATATTTACTACTCTATAGGGCCCTTTATATTTATTATCTAACTTATGACCTGCTTCATTTTTAATTAACACTAACTCTCCTATATTAATTTCGTTAAATTGAAGATTTTTATAGCAATGAATTTTTTGTTTTTCTTTACTTTCCTTAACTAACTTATTAGCTCTTTGTTGTGCTACTTTGGTTGCTTCTCCCTGCGGTGCAACGCGTCTCTTATGCCAGGCGCACGAAGTACACCACTGCTCTGGAACGAGCCATACTCCATCTTGCCAAAGCACGTGCTCATCGCAGCCCCAAAGCCCACAAACAAAAAATGCTACAAACCCAATGGGAATATACAACACCCTGTAGCCAAAACAAAAGATGCTCATTTTAGCCAAAAACCCTAACAAGCAGTATGCTACTTCCGGTAGCCATATCCGGCAAAAACCATGCTACACCCTGTAGCCAAAAATCACTATTCCAAATACCCTACACAACATTAAACAAATACTACTCGCCAAACCCCGCATATTAATATTACTGAAAGCTTAGACATGGTCCTTCGAGCCGGATCCCGCACATTCACATATAGCGAAAAATTGTACAAGCGCCTTCAATTGCATGAGCTGTCATCAGCGACATCACTCTCTATTGCATCGAGGAACAATCAGCAATCCGCATCAAGCGCCAACCTCTTCAACGACGACCGGAAATATGCGACAGCTCTCCACTTCTCGAGCAGCTAACGCAAATGCTGAAACTGCACAATCGTCTCAAACCCCTTCAACTTCCGGAAATGTAAACTCGCTATTCGCTGCAAACACGAAAAATGTTATTCTAGGAACAGCAATAGTGAACATTTGTCACTTAGGTGTAACATATGAGGCAAGAGCACTTCTGGACTCGGGTTCAGAAGGTACTTTCATAACGGAACGATTACAAAAACGTATCAAATTATCAACTCAACCCACAAACACAGCAGTCAGTGGTATAAGTGCCACCTCTACGGCCATGGGGCGAAAAATCGCACATTTTGTTTTAGGCTCTCCCGTCAACCCCCAGTTTAAGATTGAGGCAAGAGGTCTAGTCTTACCCCAGCTGACAGGGAACCTCCCCCAGTCTTCAGTAAATCAGGAATGGCTTGATTTACTCCCCCCAATACAATTGGCCGATGTCAACTTTCATAAGAGTCAGCAGGTAGATATGATCATAGGTGCGGATTTGTACCCGGAAGTTATAGGAGATAACGTTAGGCGAAATATATTAGGATCTTTACTTGCACAGGAAACCGTTTTCGGTTGGATACTAACCGGCCCCACACCCCGCTCCATTGTCAACGGTTCAGAATCGCGTTGTTTCCTTGTTTTCGGAGGTAGCAGGACATCAGCTGACACGCTTCTGGGAACTGGAACAGGTCCTTACCAAAAAACAGATAACCTCGGAAGAAGTACTTTGTGAAAAGCATTACGTAAACACAACCAAACGGAATGAGCAAGGACGTTATGTGGTGGCGTTGCCCTTCCGGCGGGAATTTCCTGAGAAGATCAACCTAGGACATTCACGCAACAGTGCAACACAACAATTCATCAGGACTGAAGCGACGTTGAATAGGAAACCAGAGCTGAGAGAGGAATATCACAGAGTCCTACGAGAATACATAGAACTAGGACACATGATACCTATCAGCAGAGAAAAAAGCCAAACGTCCTCATCATATAATTTGCCCCATCATGCAGTTATAAAACCGGATAGTACCACTACTAAGATGCGGGTAGTATTCAATGCGTCATGCCCCTCATCCAACGGAGTCAGCTTGAATGACATTCTTTTCCCCGGCCCCGTATTACAAGCTGACCTAATAGCGTTACTTTTAAAATGGCGATTCTTTAACTATGTCTTTAATGCCGACATTGAGAAGATGTATAGACAGATTCTCCTTCATCCAGATTACACTTGTCTTCATCGCATCCTTTTTAGGGAATCTCATGAGGAAGAAATTCAGGATTATGAGCTTCGTACGATCACCTTCGGAGTCAATTGTGCCCCCTACCTTGCCATAAGAACCCTCCTCCAATTAGCAAATGACGTCAGGAGCAAATACCCTTTAGCTTCAAATATTCTCCAGAAACATATGTATGTTGATGACGTGTTAGCAGGAGCCCATGACAATGACACAGCAGCACAGATGCGAGATGAACTCATTGCAGCGCTACAGGATGCGGGATTACCTCTACGCAAATGGACGTCAAATTCCAAGAAAATTCTTGCAACTTTACCAAAGGAACATTTGCTGAAGGAAGAGTTTCTGGAAATTGATGACCTCAGCGAAGCAAGAATGTAGGGATCCGCTGGAACGCCGCTCACGACCTTTTTTACTTTTGTGTTCAGGCAATACCGAGCAAACCTAGCTATACCAAACGAGAGGTATTGTCGTATGTTGCCAAGTTATTTGACCCAGCAGGTTGGTTAGGTCCCATAGTCGTAGAAGCAAAAATTTTGATGCAGGATATTTGGTTAACCAAGATAGATTGGGATGATAGCCTTCCACCAGGCCCCCAGAGAAGATGGGAAAGTTTCCTTAAAAATTATCCTTATATAGCTGAGATTAAAATCCCACGATGGATTCATTTTACGCCTTGGGACGAAATTGAGTTTCACGGGTTTTGCGTTGCATCCGAAAAAGCATATGCGGCAGCCCTATACGTCAGAGTGCGCGAAAGAACATCTGGGAACGCCCCATATGTGAATCTGCTGGTAGGAAAAACTAAAGCTGCTCCGGTAAAAACCATATCCCTTCCCCGTTTAGAACTTTGTGGAGCACTACTCCTGGCGGAACTAATTCACGCACTACTCCCACAATTTGAAATCGCTCAGCCGGTAGTATACAAATGGACGGATTCTACCATTGTTCTTTCATTGCTACGAAAACCGCCTTGCTCCTGGACCACATTTGTAGCGAACAGAGTCGCCAAAATTGACGAACTCGTAGGAGTCGACGGTTGGAATCATGTGGATTCAGGAGATAACCCTGCAGATCTAGGTAGCCGGGGTGTGACTCCGCAAGAACTGTCAACGAGCACTCTCTGGTGGCAAGGTCCCAGTTGGCTGCAAGCGCCCTCATCGGAATGGCCCCAAAAATCCGATGAACTCGTAATGGAGACTGACTTGGAGCAAAAGGTTATTCGAGCTCATCCCATCGGCACATTAGAATCCACAGACATTTTGGATCGATTTTCGGACTTTTCCCGCGCTCTTCGAGTCATTGCACAAATATTTCGATTTTTTCGACGAATATAATACATAAATTAAGTCCACGAGAGGAGACCTCATTCGCAACCCCCGAGGAAATTAGAATGGTAAAAGACCGGCTGACTCTCCTCGCTCAAAAGCGGTGCTACTCAGATGAGTATAAAGCTCTTGCTGCATCTGAACCCGTGAACTCAAAAAGCCCAATTCGTAGCCTCAGCCCATTCCTTGATAAAGAAGGCATAATTAGGGTAGGAGGGAGATTAGCTTCCGCAAACATACCCCTAAAAGAACGAGTTCCAATAATTTTGCCGTACGATTGTCAATTTTCTCGATTACTTGTCAAATTCACTCACTTAATTTCCTTACATGGAGGAAATCAACTCATGTTGAGACTTCTAAGATCAGAATATTGGATAGTACGAATGAAAAATTTAATAAAAAAATATTATTAATAAATGTAAAGTTTGTCTAATTTACAGAAAAAAGACTCGAGCGCAATTGATGGCAGCCCTTCCACCGGAACGTACTGAGGTAAGTCGGCCCTTCTTGAATACAGTACTGAGTTTCTGTAACTGAACTCTATCAATAGTTTCGACCGAGTGACGTCATAATGACGTCAATCGATAGATTCTCACTTGCTTTTTAGGTGGTGACAAAGTGTGGAACGTATTAATGTGACGTCATTTTGATCGAAAATTTTCGCGATACAGAAACTCGCTTCAGGAGTCGATTTCACGGGCCCGTTTGAGATTAAAAATTACACTGGTCGAGCCTGCCTTATAACGAAAGGATACGTTTGCGTCTTTGTGTGCTTCGCGACCAAGGCAATCCATCTGGAAGCGACAAGCGACTTATCCACTGCCACGTTTCTAGCAGCATTTTCCAGATTTGTGTCTAGACGAGGCTGCCCCCGTAATGTATATTCAGACAATGGAACGAATTTCGTCGGAGCCAACAAGGCTCTCCGTCAGGATTTCCGTAATTTTATGAAGGATGCATCCCGCCAAACTATGCAGACGTTTGCTCACCAGGAAATACTCTGGCATTTCATCCCCCCCGGAGCGCCAAAATTTTTGTGTTTTTCGTTTTATGTCCGCAGTTGGACTCATGCGACAAAATTTCAGTGATAGATCTTTATATTTGACAGAGATATGGCTTAAAATGTTTTTATTGGGTCACTTTATAATACACATATATACAAGTGGGCGTGGTGAAATATCTTACAGAAATGAAAGACTGTATTGGTTGGTGGAACATCAAATAATAATCATTTATTCAAAAATGTTCAGCTTATTTATAGTAATTCTTATCTCTAAAAATTGAAGTAAATATTCTTATTTACTAGATACATATTTACTTCTATGTCTTACAAACTAAACATAAGCAAGGCACACACTTGCACATACATATGTACATGTATTCATATGTGCATAGCTCGGTACCTTACTAGATGCATATTTCAGTGCAGCCACCAACACCAACATATCCATCGTGGGGCTGCAAGCAATGCAGTCACACACATATGTACATATACCAAGCGTGGAGACACCGGCAGTGCAGCCGCACATATCTACATATATAGAGTCGGCGTATGCAATCCGATGCAACTCCACAGCTTGTGCTGCTTATGTACTTAGCGTGAGAAAATGAATAGAATTAGAATTTTGTTGACATAGCAAAATGTGTACATTCCACAGCCGGACATTTAGAAGTCAGCTTGTGGCTTTGTTGTTGTTGGCGACTTGCTCTGACACACTACACCTCCTTTCCTAAAAAAAATCGTCAATACATATGAACGATTTTAGAGTTGTAATGTTTTGTAGTGGTTTTTTTTTTTTGTGTACATTTTTATACATTTATGGGTATAAATTTGATATTTTGAGATGTTTATTATTTGTCATTTGTTTACAAAATTTTTCTGTTGCTACAATGGTTTTGGTGTATTTTATTTCAAGTGGTTGAACAATAACTCATGTTTTTAGATGTTTGTTTAGTTGTTTGTTTATTAATGTGATACTTTTTCTTGTTTTATATTTTGCTTTGAATAAAAGTCGGCTTTTTGTTTATGATACTTATAACTTAGAATTGTTTTGTGTACGTAAAACATAAAGTAGAAAAATTATGGATAAGTGAAATTTATGAGTAATAAAATTTTACGTTTTTGTAAAATTAAAGTGATCTTATTCAAATAGCTTAAGTCTGTTTTTATGAATTATGATTTTCTTAGTTTTATCGCTTAGTTGGTTATTTAAATCTAGATTTTCTACATTAAAGTGGGTTAAAGTATAGTTATTTTTCTTATCGATATTTACTACTCTATAGGGCCCTTTATATTTATTATCTAACTTATGACCTGCTTCATTTTTAATTAACACTAAATCTCCTATATTAATTTCTTTAAATTGAAGATTTTTATAGCAATGAATTTTTTGTTTTTCTTTACTTTCCTTAACTAACTTATTAGCTCTTTGTTGTGCTACTTTGGTTGCTTCTCCCTGTGGTGCAACGCGTCTCTTATGCCAGGCGCACGAAGTACACCACTGCTCTGGAACGAGCCATACTCCATCTTGCCAAAGCACGTGCTCATCGCAGCCCCAAACCCCACAAACAAAAAATGCTACAAACCCAATGGGAATATACAACACCCTGTAGCCAAAACAAAAGATGCTCATTTTAGCCAAAAACCCTAACAAGCAGTATGCTACTTCCGGTAGCCATATCCGGCAAAAACCATGCTACACCCTGTAGCCAAAAATCACTATTCCAAATACCCTACACAACATTAAACAAATACTACTCGCCAAACCCCGCATATTAATATTACTGAAAGCTTAGACATGGTCCTTCGAGCCGGATCCCGCACATTCACATATAGCGAAAAATTGTACAAGCGCCTTCAATTGCATGAGCTGTCATCAGCGACATCACTCTCTATTGCATCGAGGAACAATCAGCAATCCGCATCAAGCGCCAACCTCTTCAACGACGACCGGAAATATGCGACAACTCTCCCCTTCTCGAGCAGCTAACGCAAATGCTGAAACTGCACAATCGTCTCAAACCCCTTCAACTTCCGGAAATGTAAACTCGCTATTCGCTGCAAACACGAAAAATGTTATTCTAGGAACAGCAATAGTGAACATTTGTCACTTAGGTGTAACATATGAGGCAAGAGCACTTCTGGACTCGGGTTCAGAAGGTACTTTCATAACGGAACGATTACAAAAACGTATCAAATTATCAACTCAACCCACAAACACAGTCAGTCAGTGGTATAAGTGCCACCTCTACGGCCATGGGGCGAAAAATCGCACATTTTGTTTTAGGCTCTCCCGTCAACCCCCAGTTTAAGATTGAGGCAAGAGGTCTAGTCTTACCCCAGCTGACAGGGAACCTCCCCCAGTCTTCAGTAAATCAGGAATGGCTTGATTTACTCCCCCCAATACAATTGGCCGATGTCAACTTTCATAAGAGTCAGCAGGTAGATATGATCATAGGTGCGGATTTGTACCCGGAAGTTATAGGAGATAACGTTAGGCGAAATATATTAGGATCTTTACTTGCACAGGAAACCGTTTTCGGTTGGATACTAACCGGCCCCACACCCCGCTCCATTGTCAACGGTTCAGAATCGCGTTGTGTTTCCTTGTTTTCGGAGGTAGCAGGACATCAGCTGATACGCTTCTGGGAACTGGAACAGGTCCTTACCAAAAAACAGATAACCTCGGAAGAAGTACTTTGTGAAAAGCATTACGTAAACACAACCAAACGGAATGAGCAAGGACGTTATGTGGTGGCGTTGCCCTTCCGGCGGGAATTTCCTGAGAAGATCAACCTAGGACATTCACGCAACAGTGCAACACAACAATTCATCAGGACTGAAGCGACGTTGAATAGGAAACCAGAGCTGAGAGAGGAATATCACAGAGTCCTACGAGAATATATAGAACTAGGACACATGATACCTATCAGCAGAGAAAAAAGCCAAACGTCCTCATCATATAATTTGCCCCATCATGCAGTTATAAAACCGGATAGTACCACTACTAAGATGCGGGTAGTATTCAATGCGTCATGCCCCTCATCCAACGGAGTCAGCTTGAATGACATTCTTTTCCCCGGCCCCGTATTACAAGCTGACCTAATAGCGTTACTTTTAAAATGACGATTCTTTAACTATGTCTTTAATGCCGACATTGAGAAGATGTATAGACAGATTCTCCTTCATCCAGATTACACTTGTCTTCATCGCATCCTTTTTAGGGAATCTCATGAGGAAGAAATTCAGGATTATGAGCTTCGTACGATCACCTTCGGAGTCAATTGTGCCCCCTACCTTGCCATAAGAACCCTCCTCCAATTAGCAAATGACGTCAGGAGCAAATACCCTTTAGCTTCAAATATTCTCCAGAAACATATGTATGTTGATGACGTGTTAGCAGGAGCCCATGACAATGACAC
Organism: Urophora cardui; assembly: GCA_960531455.1. Lineage (NCBI taxonomy): Eukaryota > Metazoa > Arthropoda > Insecta > Diptera > Tephritidae > Urophora > Urophora cardui. The sequence goes on along the minus strand of OY482675.1, from coordinate 16,393,315 downwards.
AGCAGCACAGATGCGAGATGAACTCATTGCAGCGCTACAGGATGCGGGATTACCTCTACGCAAATGGACGTCAAATTCCAAGAAAATTCTTGCAACTTTACCAAAGGAACATTTGCTGAAGGAAGAGTTTCTGGAAATTGATGACCTCAGCGAAGCAAGAATGTAGGGATCCGCTGGAACGCCGCTCACGACCTTTTTTACTTTTGTGTTCAGGCAATACCGAGCAAACCTAGCTATACCAAACGAGAGGTATTGTCGTATGTTGCCAAGTTATTTGACCCAGCAGGTTGGTTAGGTCCCATAGTCGTAGAAGCAAAAATTTTGATGCAGGATATTTGGTTAACCAAGATAGATTGGGATGATAGCCTTCCACCAGGCCCCCAGAGAAGATGGGAAAGTTTCCTTAAAAATTATCCTTATATAGCTGAGATTAAAATCCCACGATGGATTCATTTTACGCCTTGGGACGAAATTGAGTTTCACGGGTTTTGCGTTGCATCCGAAAAAGCATATGCGGCAGCCCTATACGTCAGAGTGCGCGAAAGAACATCTGGGAACGCCCCATATGTGAATCTGCTGGTAGGAAAAACTAAAGTTGCTCCGGTAAAAACCATATCCCTTCCCCGTTTAGAACTTTGTGGAGCACTACTCCTGGCGGAACTAATTCACGCACTACTCCCACAATTTGAAATCGCTCAGCCGGTAGTATACAAATGGACGGATTCTACCATTGTTCTTTCATTGCTACGAAAACCGCCTTGCTCCTGGACCACATTTGTAGCGAACAGAGTCGCCAAAATTGACGAACTCGTAGGAGTCGACGGTTGGAATCATGTGGATTCAGGAGATAACCCTGCAGATCTAGGTAGCCGGGGTGTGACTCCGCAAGAACTGTCAACGAGCACTCTCTGGTGGCAAGGTCCCAGTTGGCTGCAAGCGCCCTCATCGGAATGGCCCCAAAAATCCGATGAACTCGTAATGGAGACTGACTTGGAGCAAAAGGTTATTCGAGCTCATCCCATCGGCACATTAGAATCCACAGACATTTTGGATCGATTTTCGGACTTTTCCCGCGCTCTTCGAGTCATTGCACAAATATTTCGATTTTTTCGACGAATATAATACATAAATTAAGTCCACGAGAGGAGACCTCATTCGCAACCCCCGAGGAAATTAGAATGGTAAAAGACCGCCTGACTCTCCTCGCTCAAAAGCGGTGCTACTCAGATGAGTATAAAGCTCTTGCTGCATCTGAACCCGTGAACTCAAAAAGCCCAATTCGTAGCCTCAGCCCATTCCTTGATAAAGAAGGCATAATTAGGGTAGGAGGGAGATTAGCTTCCGCAAACATACCCCTAAAAGAACGAGTTCCAATAATTTTTCCGTACGATTGTCAATTTTCTCGATTACTTGTCAAATTCACTCACTTAATTTCCTTACATGGAGGAAATCAACTCATGTTGAGACTTCTAAGATCAGAATATTGGATAGTACGAATGAAAAATTTAATAAAAAAATATTATTAATAAATGTAAAGTTTGTCTAATTTACGGAAAAAAGACTCGAGAGCAATTGATGGCAGCCCTTCCACCGGAACGTACTGAGGTAAGTCGGCCCTTCTTGAATACAGTACTGAGTTTCTGTAACTGAACTCTATCAATAGTTTCGACCGAGTGACGTCATAATGACGTCAATCGATAGATTCTCACTTGCTTTTTAGGTGGTGACAAAGTGTGGAACGTATTAATGTGACGTCATTTTGATCGAAAATTTTCGCGATTTTTTTACAGAAACTCGCTTCAGGAGTCGATTTCACTGGCCCGTTTGAGATTAAAAATTACACTGGTCGAGCCTGCCTTATAACGAAAGGATACGTTTGCGTCTTTGTGTGCTTCGCGACCAAGGCAATCCATCTGGAAGCGACAAGCGACTTATCCACTGCCGCGTTTCTAGCAGCATTTTCCAGATTTGTGTCTAGACGAGGCTGCCCCCGTAATGTATATTCAGACAATGGAACGAATTTCGTCGGAGCCAACAAGGCTCTCCGTCAGGATTTCCGTAATTTTATGAAGGATGCATCCCGCCAAACTATGCAGACGTTTGCTCACCAGGAAATACTCTGGCATTTCATCCCCCCGGAGCGCCAACATTTTTGTGTTTTTCGTTTTATGTCCGCAGTTGGACTCATGCGACAAAATTTCAGTGATAGATCTTTATATTTGACAGAGATATGGCTTAAAATGTTTTTATTGGGTCCCTTTATAATACACATATATACAAGTGGGCGTGGTGAAATATCTTACAGAAATGAAAGACTGTATTGGTTGGTGGAACATCAAATAATAATCATTTATTCAAAAATGTTCAGCTTATTTATAGTAATTCTTATCTCTAAAAATTGAAGTAAATATTCTTATTTACTAGATACATATTTACTTCTATGTCTTACAAACTAAACATAAGCAAGGCACACACTTGCACATACATATGTACATGTATTCATATGTGCATAGCTCGGTACCTTACTAGATGCATATTTCAGTGCAGCCACCAACACCAACATATCCATCGTGGGGCTGCAAGCAATGCAGTCACACACATATGTACATATACCAAGCGTGGAGACACCGGCAGTGCAGCCGCACATATCTACATATATAGAGTCGGCGTATGCAATCCGATGCAACTCCACAGCTTGTGCTGCTTATGTACTTAGCGTGAGAAAATGAATAGAATTAGAATTTTGTTGACATAGCAAAATGTGTACATTCCACAGCCGGACATTTAGAAGTCAGCTTGTGGCTTTGTTGTTGTTGGCGACTTGCTCTGACACACTACACCTCCTTTCCTAAAAAAAATCGTGAATACATATGAACGATTTTAGAGTTGTAATGTTTTGTAGTGGTTTTTTTTTTTTTTTGTGTACATTTTTATACATTTGTGGGTATAAATTTGATATTTTGAGATGTTTATTATTTGTCATTTGTTTACAAAATTTTTCTGTTGCTACAATGGTTTTGGTGTATTTTATTTCAAGTGGTTGAACAATAACTCATGTTTGTTGTTTGTTTATTAATGTGATACTTTTTCTTGTTTTATATTTTGCTTTGAATAAAAGTCGGCTTTTTGTTTATGATACTTATAACTTAGAATTGTTTTGTGTACGTAAAACATAAAGTAGAAAAATTATGGATAAGTGAAATTTATGAGTAATAAAATTTTACGTTTTTGTAAAATTAAAGTGATCTTATTCAAATAGCTTAAGTCTGTTTTTATGAATTATGATTTTCTTAGTTTTATCGCTTAGTTGGTTATTTAAATCTAGATTTTCTACATTAAAGTGGGTTAAAGTATAGTTATTTTTCTTATCGATATTTACTACTCTATAGGGCCCTTTATATTTATTATCTAACTTATGACCTGCTTCATTTTTAATTAACACTAAATCTCCTATATTAATTTCTTTAAATTGAAGATTTTTATAGCAATGAATTTTTTGTTTTTCTTTACTTTCCTTAACTAACTTATTAGCTCTTTGTTGTGCTACTTTGGTTGCTTCTCCCTGTGGTGCAGCGCGTCTCTTATGCCAGGCGCACGAAGTACACCACTGCTCTGGAACGAGCCATACTCCATCTTGCCAAAGCACGTGCTCATCGCAGCCCCAAACCCCACAAACAAAAAATGCTACAAACCCAATGGGAATATACAACACCCTGTAGCCAAAACAAAAGATGCTCATTTTAGCCAAAAACCCTAACAAGCAGTATGCTACTTCCGGTAGCCATATCCGGCAAAAACCATGCTACACCCTGTAGCCAAAAATCACTATTCCAAATACCCTACACAACATTAAACAAATACTACTCGCCAAACCCCGCATATTAATATTACTGAAAGCTTAGACATGGTCCTTCGAGCCGGATCCCGCACATTCACATATAGCGAAAAATTGTACAAGCGCCTTCAATTGCATGAGCTGTCATCAGCGACATCACTCTCTATTGCATCGAGGAACAATCAGCAATCCGCATCAAGCGCCAACCTCTTCAACGACGACCGGAAATATGCGACAACTCTCCACTTCTCGAGCAGCTAACGCAAATGCTGAAACTGCACAATCGTCTCAAACCCCTTCAACTTCCGGAAATGTAAACTCGCTATTCGCTGCAAACACGAAAAATGTTATTCTAGGAACAGCAATAGTGAACATTTGTCACTTAGGTGTAACATATGAGGCAAGAGCACTTCTGGACTCGGGTTCAGAAGGTACTTTCATAACGGAACGATTACAAAAACGTATCAAATTATCAACTCAACCCACAAACACAGCAGTCAGTGGTATAAGTGCCACCTCTACGGCCATGGGGCGAAAAATCGCACATTTTGTTTTAGGCTCTCCCGTCAACCCCCAGTTTAAGATTGAGGCAAGAGGTCTAGTCTTACCCCAGCTGACAGGGAACCTCCCCCAGTCTTCAGTAAATCAGGAATGGCTTGATTTACTCCCCCCAATACAATTGGCCGATGTCAACTTTCATAAGAGTCAGCAGGTAGATATGATCATAGGTGCGGATTTGTACCCGGAAGTTATAGGAGATAACGTTAGGCGAAATATATTAGGATCTTTACTTGCACAGGAAACCGTTTTCGGTTGGATACTAACCGGCCCCACACCCCGCTCCATTGTCAACGGTTCAGAATCGCGTTGTGTTTCCTTGTTTTCGGAGGTAGCAGGACATCAGCTGACACGCTTCTGGGAACTGGAACAGGTCCTTACCAAAAAACAGATAACCTCGGAAGAAGTACTTTGTGAAAAGCATTACGTAAACACAACCAAACGGAATGAGCAAGGACGTTATGTGGTGGCGTTGCCCTTCCGGCGGGAATTTCCTGAGAAGATCAACCTAGGACATTCACGCAACAGTGCAACACAACAATTCATCAGGACTGAAGCGACGTTGAATAGGAAACCAGAGCTGAGAGAGGAATATCACAGAGTCCTACGAGAATACATAGAACTAGGACACATGATACCTATCAGCAGAGAAAAAAGCCAAACGTCCTCATCATATAATTTGCCCCATCATGCAGTTATAAAACCGGATAGTACCACTACTAAGATGCGGGTAGTATTCAATGCGTCATGCCCCTCATCCAACGGAGTCAGCTTGAATGACATTCTTTTCCCCGGCCCCGTATTACAAGCTGACCTAATAGCGTTACTTTTAAAATGGCGATTCTTTAACTATGTCTTTAATGCCGACATTGAGAAGATGTATAGACAGATTCTCCTTCATCCAGATTACACTTGTCTTCATCGCATCCTTTTTAGGGAATCTCATGAGGAAGAAATTCAGGATTATGAGCTTCGTACGATCACCTTCGGAGTCAATTGTGCCCCCTACCTTGCCATAAGAACCCTCCTCCAATTAGCTAATGACGTCAGGAGCAAATACCCTTTAGCTTCAAATATTCTCCAGAAACATATGTATGTTGATGACGTGTTAGCAGGAGCCCATGACAATGACACAGCAGCACAGATGCGAGATGAACTCATTGCAGCGCTACAGGATGCGGGATTACCTCTACGCAAATGGACGTCAAATTCCAAGAAAATTCTTGCAACTTTACCAAAGGAACATTTGCTGAAGGAAGAGTTTCTGGAAATTGATGACCTCAGCGAAGCAAGAATGTAGGGATCCGCTGGAACGCCGCTCACGACCTTTTTTACTTTTGTGTTCAGGCAATACCGAGCAAACCTAGCTATACCAAACGAGAGGTATTGTCGTATGTTGCCAAGTTATTTGACCCAGCAGGTTGGTTAGGTCCCATAGTCGTAGAAGCAAAAATTTTGATGCAGGATATTTGGTTAACCAAGATAGATTGGGATGATAGCCTTCCACCAGGCCCCCAGAGAAGATGGGAAAGTTTCCTTAAAAATTATCCTTATATAGCTGAGATTAAAATCCCACGATGGATTCATTTTACGCCTTGGGACGAAATTGAGTTTCACGGGTTTTGCGTTGCATCCGAAAAAGCATATGCGGCAGCCCTATACGTCAGAGTGCGCGAAAGAACATCTGGGAACGCCCCATATGTGAATCTGCTGGTAGGAAAAACTAAAGTTGCTCCGGTAAAAACCATATCCCTTCCCCGTTTAGAACTTTGTGGGGCACTACTCCTGGCGGAACTAATTCACGCACTACTCCCACAATTTGAAATCGCTCAGCCGGTAGTATACAAATGGACGGATTCTACCATTGTTCTTTCATTGCTACGAAAACCGCCTTGCTCCTGGACCACATTTGTAGCGAACAGAGTCGCCAAAATTGACGAACTCGTAGGAGTCGACGGTTGGAATCATGTGGATTCAGGAGATAACCCTGCAGATCTAGGTAGCCGGGGTGTGACTCTCTGGTGGCAAGGTCCCAGTTGGCTGCAAGCGCCCTCATCGGAATGGCCCCAAAAATCCGATGAACTCGTAATGGAGACTGACTTGGAGCAAAAGGTTATTCGAGCTCATCCCATCGGCACATTAGAATCCACAGACATTTTGGATCGATTTTCGGACTTTTCCCGCGCTCTTCGAGTCATTGCACAAATATTTCGATTTTTTCGACGAATATAATACATAAATTAAGTCCACGAGAGGAGACCTCATTCGCAACCCCCGAGGAAATTAGAATGGTAAAAGACCGCCTGACTCTCCTCGCTCAAAAGCGGTGCTACTCAGATGAGTATAAAGCTCTTGCTGCATCTGAACCCGTGAACTCAAAAAGCCCAATTCGTAGCCTCAGCCCATTCCTTGATAAAGAAGGCATAATTAGGGTAGGAGGGAGATTAGCTTCCGCAAACATACCCCTAAAAGAACGAGTTCCAATAATTTTGCCGTACGATTGTCAATTTTCTCGATTACTTGTCAAATTCACTCACTTAATTTCCTTACATGGAGGAAATCAACTCATGTTGAGACTTCTAAGATCAGAATATTGGATAGTACGAATGAAAAATTTAATAAAAAAATATTATTAATAAATGTAAAGTTTGTCTAATTTACAGAAAAAAGACTCGAGCGCAATTGATGGCAGCCCTTCCACCGGAACGTACTGAGGTAAGTCGGCCCTTCTTGAATACAGTACTGAGTTTCTGTAACTGAACTCTATCAATAGTTTCGACCGAGTGACGTCATAATGACGTCAATCGATAGATTCTCACTTGCTTTTTAGGTGGTGACAAAGTGTGGAACGTATTAATGTGACGTCATTTTGATCGAAAATTTTCGCGATACAGAAACTCGCTTCAGGAGTCGATTTCACGGGCCCGTTTGAGATTAAAAATTACACTGGTCGAGCCTGCCTTATAACGAAAGGATACGTTTGCGTCTTTGTGTGCTTCGCGACCAAGGCAATCCATCTGGAAGCGACAAGCGACTTATCCACTGCCACGTTTCTAGCAGCATTTTCCAGATTTGTGTCTAGACGAGGCTGCCCCCGTAATGTATATTCAGACAATGGAACGAATTTCGTCGGAGCCAACAAGGCTCTCCGTCAGGATTTCCGTAATTTTATGAAGGATGCATCCCGCCAAACTATGCAGACGTTTGCTCACCAGGAAATACTCTGGCATTTCATCCCCCCCGGAGCGCCAAAATTTTTGTGTTTTTCGTTTTATGTCCGCAGTTGGACTCATGCGACAAAATTTCAGTGATAGATCTTTATATTTGACAGAGATATGGCTTAAAATGTTTTTATTGGGTCACTTTATAATACACATATATACAAGTGGGCGTGGTGAAATATCTTACAGAAATGAAAGACTGTATTGGTTGGTGGAACATCAAATAATAATCATTTATTCAAAAATGTTCAGCTTATTTATAGTAATTCTTATCTCTAAAAATTGAAGTAAATATTCTTATTTACTAGATACATATTTACTTCTATGTCTTACAAACTAAACATAAGCAAGGCACACACTTGCACATACATATGTACATGTATTCATATGTGCATAGCTCGGTACCTTACTAGATGCATATTTCAGTGCAGCCACCAACACCAACATATCCATCGTGGGGCTGCAAGCAATGCAGTCACACACATATGTACATATACCAAGCGTGGAGACACCGGCAGTGCAGCCGCACATATCTACATATATAGAGTCGGCGTATGCAATCCGATGCAATTCCACAGCTTGTGCTGCTTATGTACTTAGCGGGAGAAAATGAATAGAATTAGAATTTTGTTGACATAGCAAAATGTGTACATTCCACAGCCGGACATTTAGAAGTCAGCTTGTGGCTTTGTTGTTGTTGGCGACTTGCTCTGACACACTACACCTCCTTTCCTAAAAAAAATCGTGAATACATATGAACGATTTTAGAGTTGTAATGTTTTGTAGTGGTTTTTTTTTTTTTTTTTGTGTACATTTTTATACATTTATGGGTATAAATTTGATATTTTGAGATGTTTATTATTTGTCATTTGTTTACAAAATTTTTCTGTTGCTACAATGGTTTTGGTGTATTTTATTTCAAGTGGTTGAACAATAACTCATGTTTTTAGATGTTTGTTTAGTTGTTTGTTTATTAATGTGATACTTTTTCTTGTTTTATATTTTGCTTTGAATAAAAGTCGGCTTTTTGTTTATGATACTTATAACTTAGAATTGTTTTGTGTACGTAAAACATAAAGTAGAAAAATTATGGATAAGTGAAATTTATGAGTAATAAAATTTTACGTTTTTGTAAAATTAAAGTGATCTTATTCAAATAGCTTAAGTCTGTTTTTATGAATTATGATTTTCTTAGTTTTATCGCTTAGTTGGTTATTTAAATCTAGATTTTCTACATTAAAGTGGGTTAAAGTATAGTTATTTTTCTTATCGATATTTACTACTCTATAGGGCCCTTTATATTTATTATCTAACTTATGACCTGCTTCATTTTTAATTAACACTAAATCTCCTATATTAATTTCTTTAAATTGAAGATTTTTATAGCAATGAATTTTTTGTTTTTCTTTACTTTCCTTAACTAACTTATTAGCTCTTTGTTGTGCTACTTTGGTTGCTTCTCCCTGTGGTGCAACGCGTCTCTTATGCCAGGCGCACGAAGTACACCACTGCTCTGGAACGAGCCATACTCCATCTTGCCAAAGCACGTGCTCATCGCAGCCCCAAACCCCACAAACAAAAAATGCTACAAACCCAATGGGAATATACAACACCCTGTAGCCAAAACAAAAGATGCTCATTTTAGCCAAAAACCCTAAAAAGCAGTATGCTACTTCCGGTAGCCATATCCGGTAAAAACCATGCTACACCCTGTAGCCAAAAATCACTATTCCAAATACCCTACACAACATTAAACAAATACTACTCGCCAAACCCCGCATATTAATATTACTGAAAGCTTAGACATGGTCCTTCGAGCCGGATCCCGCACATTCACATATAGCGAAAAATTGTACAAGCGCCTTCAATTGCATGAGCTGTCATCAGCGACATCACTCTCTATTGCATCGAGGAACAATCAGCAATCCGCATCAAGCGCCAACCTCTTCAACGACGACCGGAAATATGCGACAACTCTCCACTTCTCGAGCAGCTAACGCAAATGCTGAAACTGCACAATCGTCTCAAACCCCTTCAACTTCCGGAAATGTAAACTCGCTATTCGCTGCAAACACGAAAAATGTTATTCTAGGAACAGCAATAGTGAACATTTGTCACTTAGGTGTAACATATGAGGCAAGAGCACTTCTGGACTCGGGTTCAGAAGGTACTTTCATAACGGAACGATTACAAAAACGTATCAAATTATCAACTCAACCCACAAACACAGCAGTCAGTGGTATAAGTGCCACCTCTACGGCCATGGGGCGAAAAATCGCACATTTTGTTTTAGGCTCTCCCGTCAACCCCCAGTTTAAGATTGAGGCAAGAGGTCTAGTCTTACCCCAGCTGACAGGGAACCTCCCCCAGTCTTCAGTAAATCAGGAATGGCTTGATTTACTCCCCCCAATACAATTGGCCGATGTCAACTTTCATAAGAGTCAGCAGGTAGATATGATCATAGGTGCGGATTTGTACCCGGAAGTTATAGGAGATAACGTTAGGCGAAATATATTGGGATCTTTACTTGCACAGGAAACCGTTTTCGGTTGGATACTAACCGGCCCCACACCCCGCTCCATTGTCAACGGTTCAGAATCGCGTTGTGTTTCCTTGTTTTCGGAGGTAGCAGGACATCAGCTGACACGCTTCTGGGAACTGGAACAGGTCCTTACCAAAAAACAGATAACCTCGGAAGAAGTACTTTGTGAAAAGCATTACGTAAACACAACCAAACGGAATGAGCAAGGACGTTATGTGGTGGCGTTGCCCTTCCGGCGGGAATTTCCTGAGAAGATCAACCTAGGACATTCACGCAACAGTGCAACACAACAATTCATCAGGACTGAAGCGACGTTGAATAGGAAACCAGAGCTGAGAGAGGAATATCACAGAGTCCTACGAGAATACATAGAACTAGGACACATGATACCTATCAGCAGAGAAAAAAGCCAAACGTCCTCATCATATAATTTGCCCCATCATGCAGTTATAAAACCGGATAGTACCACTACTAAGATGCGGGTAGTATTCAATGCGTCATGCCCCTCATCCAACGGAGTCAGCTTGAATGACATTCTTTTCCCCGGCCCCGTATTACAAGGTCAGCTTGTTAGCGTTACTTTTAAAATGGCGATTCTTTAACTATGTCTTTAATGCCGACATTGAGAAGATGTATAGACAGATTCTCCTTCATCCAGATTACACTTGTCTTCATCGCATCCTTTTTAGGGAATCTCATGAGGAAGAAATTCAGGATTATGAGCTTCGTACGATCACCTTCGGAGTCAATTGTGCCCCCTACCTTGCCATAAGAACCCTCCTCCAATTAGCAAATGACGTCAGGAGCAAATACCCTTTAGCTTCAAATATTCTCCAGAAACATATGTATGTTGATGACGTGTTAGCAGGAGCCCATGACAATGACACAGCAGCACAGATGCGAGATGAACTCATTGCAGCGCTACAGGATGCGGGATTACCTCTACGCAAATGGACGTCAAATTCCAAGAAAATTCTTGCAACTTTACCAAAGGAACATTTGCTGAAGGAAGAGTTTCTGGAAATTGATGACCTCAGCGAAGCAAGAATGTAGGGATCCGCTGGAACGCCGCTCACGACCTTTTTTACTTTTGTGTTCAGGCAATACCGAGCAAACCTAGCTATACCAAACGAGAGGTATTGTCGTATGTTGCCAAGTTATTTGACCCAGCAGGTTGGTTAGGTCCCATAGTCGTAGAAGCAAAAATTTTGATGCAGGATATTTGGTTAACCAAGATAGATTGGGATGATAGCCTTCCACCAGGCCCCCAGAGAAGATGGGAAAGTTTCCTTAAAAATTATCCTTATATAGCTGAGATTAAAATCCCACGATGGATTCATTTTACGCCTTGGGACGAAATTGAGTTTCACGGGTTTTGCGTTGCATCCGAAAAAGCATATGCGGCAGCCCTATACGTCAGAGTGCGCGAAAGAACATCTGGGAACGCCCCATATGTGAATCTGCTGGTAGGAAAAACTAAAGTTGCTCCGGTAAAAACCATATCCCTTCCCCGTTTAGAACTTTGTGGAGCACTACTCCTGGCGGAACTAATTCACGCACTACTCCCACAATTTGAAATCGCTCAGCCGGTAGTATACAAATGGACGGATTCTACCATTGTTCTTTCATTGCTACGAAAACCGCCTTGCTCCTGGACCACATTTGTAGCGAACAGAGTCGCCAAAATTGACGAACTCGTAGGAGTCGACGGTTGGAATCATGTGGATTCAGGAGATAACCCTGCAGATCTAGGTAGCCGGGGTGTGACTCTCTGGTGGCAAGGTCCCAGTTGGCTGCAAGCGCCCTCATCGGAATGGCCCCAAAAATCCGATGAACTCGTAATGGAGACTGACTTGGAGCAAAAGGTTATTCGAGCTCATCCCATCGGCACATTAGAATCCACAGACATTTTGGATCGATTTTCGGACTTTTCAGGCGCTCTTCGAGTCATTGCACAAATATTTCGATTTTTTCGACGAATATAATACATAAATTAAGTCCACGAGAGGAGACCTCATTCGCAACCCCCGAGGAAATTAGAATGGTAAAAGACCGCCTGACTCTCCTCGCTCAAAAGCGGTGCTACTCAGATGAGTATAAAGCTCTTGCTGCATCTGAACCCGTGAACTCAAAAAGCCCAATTCGTAGCCTCAGCCCATTCCTTGATAAAGAAGGCATAATTAGGGTAGGAGGGAGATTAGCTTCCGCAAACATACCCCTAAAAGAACGAGTTCCAATAATTTTGCCGTACGATTGTCAATTTTCTCGATTACTTGTCAAATTCACTCACTTAATTTCCTTACATGGAGGAAATCAACTCATGTTGAGACTTCTAAGATCAGAATATTAGGATTTCCGTAATTTTATGAAGGATGCATCCCGCCAAACTATGCAGACGTTTGCTCACCAGGAAATACTCTGGCATTTCATCCCCCCCGGAGCGCCAAAATTTTTGTGTTTTTCGTTTTATGTCCGCAGTTGGACTCATGCGACAAAATTTCAGTGATAGATCTTTATATTTGACAGAGATATGGCTTAAAATGTTTTTATTGGGTCACTTTATAATACACATATATACAAGTGGGCGTGGTGAAATATCTTACAGAAATGAAAGACTGTATTGGTTGGTGGAACATCAAATAATAATCATTTATTCAAAAATGTTCAGCTTATTTATAGTAATTCTTATCTCTAAAAATTGAAGTAAATATTCTTATTTACTAGATACATATTTACTTCTATGTCTTACAAACTAAACATAAGCAAGGCACACACTTGCACATACATATGTACATGTATTCATATGTGCATAGCTCGGTACCTTACTAGATGCATATTTCACCACCATATCCATCGTGGGGCTGCAAGCAATGCAGTCACACACATATGTACATATACCAAGCGTGGAGACACCGGCAGTGCAGCCGCACATATCTACATATATAGAGTCGGCGTATGCAATCCGATGCAACTCCACAGCTTGTGCTGCTTATGTACTTAGCGTGAGAAAATGAATAGAATTAGAATTTTGTTGACATAGCAAAATGTGTACATTCCACAGCCGGACATTTAGAAGTCAGCTTGTGGCTTTGTTGTTGTTGGCGACTTGCTCTGACACACTACACCTCCTTTCCTAAAAAAAATCGTGAATACATATGAACGATTTTAGAGTTGTAATGTTTTGTAGTGGTTTTTTTTTTTTGTGTACATTTTTATACATTTATGGGTATAAATTTGATATTTTGAGATGTTTATTATTTGTCATTTGTTTACAAAATTTTTCTGTTGCTACAATGGTTTTGGTGTATTTTATTTCAAGTGGTTGAACAATAACTCATGTTTTTAGATGTTTGTTTAGTTGTTTGTTTATTAATGTGATACTTTTTCTTGTTTTATATTTTGCTTTGAATAAAAGTCGGCTTTTTGTTTATGATACTTATAACTTAGAATTGTTTTGTGTACGTAAAACATAAAGTAGAAAAATTATGGATAAGTGAAATTTATGAGTAATAAAATTTTACGTTTTTGTAAAATTAAAGTGATCTTATTCAAATAGCTTAAGTCTGTTTTTATGAATTATGATTTTCTTAGTTTTATCGCTTAGTTGGTTATTTAAATCTAGATTTTCTACATTAAAGTGGGTTAAAGTATAGTTATTTTTCTTATCGATATTTACTACTCTATAGGGCCCTTTATATTTATTATCTAACTTATGACCTGCTTCATTTTTAATTAACACTAAATCTCCTATATTAATTTCTTTAAATTGAAGATTTTTATAGCAATGAATTTTTTGTTTTTCTTTACTTTCCTTAACTAACTTATTAGCTCTTTGTTGTGCTACTTTGGTTGCTTCTCCCTGTGGTGCAACGCGTCTCTTATGCCAGGCGCACGAAGTACACCACTGCTCTGGAACGAGCCATACTCCATCTTGCCAAAGCACGTGCTCATCGCAGCCCCAAACCCCACAAACAAAAAATGCTACAAACCCAATGGGAATATACAACACCCTGTAGCCAAAACAAAAGATGCTCATTTTAGCCAAAAACCCTAACAAGCAGTATGCTACTTCCGGTAGCCATATCCGGCAAAAACCATGCTACACCCTGTAGCCAAAAATCACTATTCCAAATACCCTACACAACATTAAACAAATACTACTCGCCAAACCCCGCATATTAATATTACTGAAAGCTTAGACATGGTCCTTCGAGCCGGATCCCGCACATTCACATATAGCGAAAAATTGTACAAGCGCCTTCAATTGCATGAGCTGTCATCAGCGACATCACTCTCTATTGCATCGAGGAACAATCAGCAATCCGCATCAAGCGCCAACCTCTTCAACGACGACCGGAAATATGCGACAGCTCTCCACTTCTCGAGCAGCTAACGCAAATGCTGAAACTGCACAATCGTCTCAAACCCCTTCAACTTCCGGAAATGTAAACTCGCTATTCGCTGCAAACACGAAAAATGTTATTCTAGGAACAGCAATAGTGAACATTTGTCACTTAGGTGTAACATATGAGGCAAGAGCACTTCTGGACTCGGGTTCAGAAGGTACTTTCATAACGGAACGATTACAAAAACGTATCAAATTATCAACTCAACCCACAAACACAGCAGTCAGTGGTATAAGTGCCACCTCTACGGCCATGGGGCGAAAAATCGCACATTTTGTTTTAGGCTCTCCCGTCAACCCCCAGTTTAAGATTGAGGCAAGAGGTCTAGTCTTACCCCAGCTGACAGGGAACCTCCCCCAGTCTTCAGTAAATCAGGAATGGCTTGATTTACTCCCCCCAATACAATTGGCCGATGTCAACTTTCATAAGAGTCAGCAGGTAGATATGATCATAGGTGCGGATTTGTACCCGGAAGTTATAAGAGATAACGTTAGGCGATATTAGGATCTTTACTTGCACAGGAAACCGTTTTCGGTTGGATACTAACCGGCCCCACACCCCGCTCCATTGTCAACGGTTCAGAATCGCGTTGTTTCCTTGTTTTCGGAGGTAGCAGGACATCAGCTGACACGCTTCTGGGAACTGGAACAGGTCCTTACCAAAAAACAGATAACCTCGGAAGAAGTACTTTGTGAAAAGCATTACGTAAACACAACCAAACGGAATGAGCAAGGACGTTATGTGGTGGCGTTGCCCTTCCGGCGGGAATTTCCTGAGAAGATCAACCTAGGACATTCACGCAACAGTGCAACACAACAATTCATCAGGACTGAAGCGACGTTGAATAGGAAACCAGAGCTGAGAGAGGAATATCACAGAGTCCTACGAGAATACATAGAACTAGGACACATGATACCTATCAGCAGAGAAAAAAGCCAAACGTCCTCATCATATAATTTGCCCCATCATGCAGTTATAAAACCGGATAGTACCACTACTAAGATGCGGGTAGTATTCAATGCTTCATGCCCCTCATCCAACGGAGTCAGCTTGAATGACATTCTTTTCCCCGGCCCCGTATTACAAGCTGACCTAATAGCGTTACTTTTAAAATGGCGATTCTTTAACTATGTCTTTAATGCCGACATTGAGAAGATGTATAGACAGATTCTCCTTCATCCAGATTACACTTGTCTTCATCGCATCCTTTTTAGGGAATCTCATGAGGAAGAAATTCAGGATTATGAGCTTCGTACGATCACCTTCGGAGTCAATTGTGCCCCCTACCTTGCCATAAGAACCCTCCTCCAATTAGCAAATGACGTCAGGAGCAAATACCCTTTAGCTTCAAATATTCTCCAGAAACATATGTATGTTGATGACGTGTTAGCAGGAGCCCATGACAATGACACAGCAGCACAGATGCGAGATGAACTCATTGCAGCGCTACAGGATGCGGGATTACCTCTACGCAAATGGACGTCAAATTCCAAGAAAATTCTTGCAACTTTACCAAAGGAACATTTGCTGAAGGAAGAGTTTCTGGAAATTGATGACCTCAGCGAAGCAAGAATGTAGGGATCCGCTGGAACGCCGCTCACGACCTTTTTTACTTTTGTGTTCAGGCAATACCGAGCAAACCTAGCTATACCAAACGAGAGGTATTGTCGTATGTTGCCAAGTTATTTGACCCAGCAGGTTGGTTAGGTCCCATAGTCGTAGAAGCAAAAATTTTGATGCAGGATATTTGGTTAACCAAGATAGATTGGGATGATAGCCTTCCACCAGGCCCCCAGAGAAGATGGGAAAGTTTCCTTAAAAATTATCCTTATATAGCTGAGATTAAAATCCCACGATGGATTAATTTTACGCCTTGGGACGAAATTGAGTTTCACGGGTTTTGCGTTGCATCCGAAAAAGCATATGCGGCAGCCCTATACGTCAGAGTGCGCGAAAGAACATCTGGGAACGCCCCATATGTGAATCTGCTGGTAGGAAAAACTAAAGTTGCTCCGGTAAAAACCATATCCCTTCCCCGTTTAGAACTTTGTGGAGCACTACTCCTGGCGGAACTAATTCACGCACTACTCCCACAATTTGAAATCGCTCAGCCGGTAGTATACAAATGGACGGATTCTACCATTGTTCTTTCATTGCTACGAAAACCGCCTTGCTCCTGGACCACATTTGTAGCGAACAGAGTCGCCAAAATTGACGAACTCGTAGGAGTCGACGGTTGGAATCATGTGGATTCAGGAGATAACCCTGCAGATCTAGGTAGCCGGGGTGTGACTCCGCAAGAACTGTCAACGAGCACTCTCTGGTGGCAAGGTCCCAGTTGGCTGCAAGCGCCCTCATCGGAATGGCCCCAAAAATCCGATGAACTCGTAATGGAGACTGACTTGGAGCAAAAGGTTATTCGAGCTCATCCCATCGGCACATTAGAATCCACAGACATTTTGGATCGATTTTCGGACTTTTCCCGCGCTCTTCGAGTCATTGCACAAATATTTCGATTTTTTCGACGAATATAATACATAAATTAAGTCCACGAGAGGAGACCTCATTCGCAACCCCCGAGGAAATTAGAATGGTAAAAGACCGCCTGACTCTCCTCGCTCAAAAGCGGTGCTACTCAGATGAGTATAAAGCTCTTGCTGCATCTGAACCCGTGAACTCAAAAAGCCCAATTCGTAGCCTCAGCCCATTCCTTGATAAAGAAGGCATAATTAGGGTAGGAGGGAGATTAGCTTCCGCAAACATACCCCTAAAAGAACGAGTTCCAATAATTTTGCCGTACGATTGTCAATTTTCTCGATTACTTCTCAAATTCACTCACTTAATTTCCTTACATGGAGGAAATCAACTCATGTTGAGACTTCTAAGATCAGAATATTGGATAGTACGAATGAAAAATTTAATAAAAAAATATTATTAATAAATGTAAAGTTTGTCTAATTTACGGAAAAAAGACTCGAGAGCAATTGATGGCAGCCCTTCCACCGGAACGTACTGAGGTAAGTCGGCCCTTCTTGAATACAGTACTGAGTTTCTGTAACTGAACTCTATCAATAGTTTCGACCGAGTGACGTCATAATGACGTCAATCGATAGATTCTCACTTGCTTTTTAGGTGGTGACAAAGTGTGGAACGTATTAATGTGACGTCATTTTGATCGAAAATTTTCGCGATTTTTTTACAGAAACTCGCTTCAGGAGTCGATTTCACTGGCCCGTTTGAGATTAAAAATTACACTGGTCGAGCCTGCCTTATAACGAAAGGATACGTTTGCGTCTTTGTGTGCTTCGCGACCAAGGCAATCCATCTGGAAACGACAAGCGACTTATCCACTGCCACGTTTCTAGCAGCATTTTCCAGATTTGTGTCTAGACGAGGCTGCCCCCGTAATGTATATTCAGACAATGGAACGAATTTCGTCGGAGCCAACAAGGCTCTCCGTCAGGATTTCCGTAATTTTATGAAGGATGCATCCCGCCAAACTATGCAGACGTTTGCTCACCAGGAAATACTCTGGCATTTCATCCCCCCCGGAGCGCCACATATGGGAGGATTATGGGAAACGGGAGTCAAAAGTTTCAAGACTCACTTTCGGAAAGTTGCAAACAATAT
Source organism: Urophora cardui (assembly GCA_960531455.1). Lineage (NCBI taxonomy): Eukaryota > Metazoa > Arthropoda > Insecta > Diptera > Tephritidae > Urophora > Urophora cardui. The sequence continues at coordinate 16,375,123 of OY482675.1, read as the reverse complement.
GCGGTTCACGATGGAAGAATTCTCGACGCTTCTGGCAAAGATTGAATCGTGTTTGAATTCGAGACCGATCAGTCCTATATCAGACAACCCCGAGTCGACCGAGCCCTTAACTCCAGGATATTTTTTGATCGGTGGTCCGCTATTAGCAATAGCGGAGCCAGAAATCCAAGCGTCACCAATTTCGATCGTCAATCGATGGCAAAGAATTAAAGCCCTCCATCAAGGATTCTGCCAGCGTTGGAAAGTCGAGTATCTAAAGGAACTCCACAAAAGGGTTAAGTGGCAGTATCCTCAGAAGAACATCTACGTCGATGACCTAGTGGTTATCAAAGAAGATAACTTACCCCCGAATGAATGGCGACTTGGCAGGGTTGTTAAGGTGTACCCCGGGAAAGATAGCCGGGTGCGAGTGGTCGAAATAAATACAGCTCGTGGCTTAATTACTCGACCTATAGTTAAATTAGTACGACTACCTAATGAATCCCACTAATAATACACTCTCTCTTTACAGCCGTTTATTTTTCGCATTTTTTCCTTTTTACTATTTTATAGATCAAAATGGTCCGCGCCAACAACAACACCTCCTCAACAGTGGCCCGTCCCCGATGCCCGGTGTGTTCAAATAACCACCCGTTACGTTTTTGTCGGCAGTTCCTACGACTGGTGGCTGAGGAGAGACTGCGCCTTGTCCTCCTTCATCGCCACTGCGCCAACTGTCTGGCATCGAACCACACCGCACCGAATTGTCCATCGACAGCGGCCTGCAATTCTTGTCGAGAACCTCACCATAGTTTGCTCCATCTATGGGAGTCAGTGCCGAGTGAAGAAGAAGACGTGGTTCCGGCGCTCCAAAACGAAGTGGCAGGACGCCCTCGACGGCGACGACCATACCAGGCACGGGCACTCTCAGTCGAGCGATGAGGTTCTGGAGCTCGACATCAGCGAAGAAGAGTGGGAGCTGGACGGAGCCGAACCGACGCTAGACGAACCACCGGCGTCCAGACCAATCCTGTCGGGCGTCCGGTCGGCAGTAGTCCAACCGCCGCCAGCTGTCAGACATTCGCCACCTCACCGTCGGCGACGCTCGCGATCACGCCGCGGCAGCCAAGGGATCAGAGACGCTCGTGATCGCATACAACCAATCGCGCGATATCACAGGACTTTCACAGTCCTGCTCCCCACCTTGGTAGCCCGAGTGCGACTTGGCCAAGGAACACAGTTGGTTCGCGCGATCCTCGACCCTCGTAGGTTACAGCCACGAAACCGCAGCAACCGGACCCACTGCGAGATAATCCTGAGAGGCCGGAATGAACGCATCGCCGTGTCGGCAAGAGTAGTGCCACAACTCAGGCGAGTAACCCCCAGCCGTACGCTGGATGCATGCATCCGGAATGAGTTTGATAATGTGAACCTTGCAGACCCGTCCTTTTACCGCGCCAGTGCGGTGTATTTAGTGCTGGGCGCCGACGTCTACGCAGACATCCTGCGTCCAGGGCTAACGATGGCTACACCCACACGGCCAGCAGGACAAAACACCATCTTTGGATATGTGCTCTCTGGGCGCACCCCATATTAGTTTTAAGCATTCATTTTTTTTATCATTTATTTAAATTGCAGTATACTGCAAGGCGGGCGGCATGTTTACGCCAACCTTCACATCCAGATGTCGCTGATGCTGTTAGTTGCTCCAACTGTGAATGGGCCTGAAATCAGCCACTCGTTGGGTATGAGTCACTCGTTGACAATGAGTCAGTCGCGGTGAATGAATCACTCACTGAAAGGGTTCGTTACTTGCCTTCCATTGTAATATAAATATAATAAAATAATCCTGTTAGCATAGCCCGTTAGGTATTTTGTGGTTCCACCATCTGTGGGCCTATAAATACGGTAGCGCGCTACAGATTTGTCTTCTTGACGTAGTGTTCATCATACCGACAACATCAGCAGCATCTGGTAAGTGATCTATTATCCCTTTTTTTGTACATATACATAAAAGTGAAATCTGAATTAAAGTTAAAAGTTTAGTGAATTTCAAAGTGAATAAATTGATTCATTTATTTGCGTGATTTATTAACATTTGTGGTAAGTGATTGGATTGAAAGCCGGCTTCCCTAAGTTCCCCGATTCCAGAATTCATTAGGAATTCTCTGGCCTCAATATTCCCCGTTCGAACATGGTCCTTCGAGCCGGATTTCAAAACAATCACTTTTAATGTCTGTGCATATTTAAAAATTAAATTTTCTTTAATCGGTGAAAAACACAAACAATTTGCCAAGTCGTCATTTGCGCCATTTACTTATTTTTAATACCAACAAATTGTTCGTACTCATTTTGATTACCAACAATTCATTTGCGCCATTTACATATTTTGATTACCAACAATTCATTTGTACCATTTACTTATTTTTAATACCAACAAATCATTCGTACTCATTTTTTGAATACCAACAATTCGCTGGTGAGTACCAACAAAAAACGCCACTGTGATCGCTGTGTTCAGAAAGAAGAAGAATCTGACATATACATATATTTTTTTCTCTGCGCCATATTCGCGGTCGTGAAAATTTCAACCGTCTGAAATTTGGAAAAAAAAACCAGGTAAGATTAGGTTTTATATAAAAAAAATCGGCATCGACGTTTGCGGGCAAGGATAAAGCACCGAGGGAGAAGCAAAAAGTGGTGAGTTTTGGCACCAGGAAAGGAAGCAAAACGGAATCCATTGTTGGCCCCTATAGGAGCATCGGGATTGAAGTCAAGTGCTCCAAAACCCTCAGAAAGGTTATAAGGATACCTCAAGTAAGTCTCAAAAAGCTTCAAAGGTGAAATAAAAGTGAGTAAAAACGGTGAAAAAATAACTAATAGCAATAGCAGGTGGTCATAACCAAAACACCCTGTAGGAAATTTTTAGTTGAACGATATTTCATTATATCGAAGTATTAATCTCGACGTTTTTCAAGGTAGAAAAAGGGCATCAAAAGGTACAAGTGCTACAAAACAACGAGAAGAGGTAAAATTTTGACCTTAGGCTATGAGCAAAGTGAAATATATGTATGAATTTCTGTGAACATTCAAGTTTATATACATCCATACACATATATACATCGAAATTAATATTTTTTCTTTCTGTATCTCCAACACAATTGCTGAGCACCTAAAATCCACCGGACCCAAACGGAAGATGCGAAGTATCAAATTTTTTCTGCAGCATAAGTATTGGATGCCGGCATCAATTGCCATACAGTGAGGCATCAGTACCAACGAAGCCAAAGCACATATAAATTAACCACAACAGGAAAGCATTAAGGCCCCATCAAGTGGCCCACCAAATAACCCAACAAAGTACGTTCCGCCGGCCAAAAGTGCCATCTGATCAGGCGTACGTACCAACGTGTAAAATAACATTTCTGAAGCACCGAGGGGATTGGTGTCCACCGACAAAAAGTGCCATAGGTTAAGGTGACACCACAATCAAAGTAAGTAGAGTGAAATTATATGTATAAAAGCGATGAAAGTGAAAGTGTACACAAGCACAGTGCATACGTCCAGGTAAAAGCCAAAAATTAAATTTCGGTTTCGTTGACTACATCAACCAAATTTTCCCATATTTTTTTTTGATTCGTAGATAAATTGCAAAAAATTAAGGGTACATAAATATGTACAAATAGATATATATATACTTTTTGGTTGCTTGTTTTTCCGACAGGGTAGGAATATGATGTATTGTGGAACGATCCTCCGTCATCCCTTGTCAAGTTTGGTTTGGAGACAAACCGGTTTCGGCTAATATGCGCCATCTTCAGTGTCTTTTTTCGTTCTGCATATTAGCCGAAACCGGTTTGTCTCCAAACCAAACTTGACAAGGGATGACGGAGGATCGTTCCACAATACATCAGATATATATATATCAAATAGTAGCTTAACCTGTAGCAACTCCACAACAAATATATAAACGGCATAACCAGAACAACCAACGGGAAAAAGACCGTAACAAAAAAGAGCACTAACCTCGGAGTTAGCGGTAGGAGATAACTGTGCTCTTTGGTACATAAGAAAGAACCGCTGCTAAAATTATTGTTTTTAAATATATATGCTTATATACTCGCCCACGGCCAACATATATATATATATACACATAGATATATTAATATTCTCAAATTGCACATTTCCTATTTACATATTTTTACACGTATATATATGTACCCACGTCTATATCAGGTATATAAAATATAAAACGGCAAAGTGTTTTAGAATATATAATTTTGTAGTGCGCGTGTAGAAATATTAATATTCGGCATTAGCAAAATTGTATCGCGCTAAATACGAAAACTGTCTGTTCTGGCATAAACGCGGTGTTAGAAACAAATTACGTGAATTAAGGTAGTTTTTGGCAAAATAAACTTTTTGCATAGTGCATAAGGCACCAGTTTTCTTTTCTCGTACCTATATTTCGGTTGGTTTCGGTACTCCCGTCCAATAGGCAAAAGTGCAAAGGCTTTGCTTTTGGAAAGTAAACCTTTGCTGAGCCCCCCGTAAAAACAAAACATTGTTAACTAAGTCAACTATTTATTTAATAATCAATTCCAAGATTATTTTAATTGCATTCATTGGTTCGGAGATTTCAAGTAAACGAAACCCAAATTTCCAATTTGCATGGAAAAAAGATGCTTCAAATCCCCGGAGTGTCGGCTTTTCGCATTGGAGGAATTTTCGAACTCTTCAGATAAAGCCACACAAATAGTTCCATTAGAACGTGCCAGGCCTTTTTTTTTTGCCGATAAAGTAGATTTCCCAACTTTCGGTGAATTTGCGGGACAAATTCGTAAGTGTTTCGACAAAAACTTCACAACTTCCGTCCCAGGCCTTTTTTGCCGATAAAGCAGTTTAACCAACTTTCGGTGTTAATTCGGTGAATTTGCGGGACAAATTCGTAAGTGTTCCGACAAAAACTGCACAACTTTCGTCAAAGGCCTATTTGCCGATAAAGCTGTTCCACCAACTTTCGGTGTTAATTCGGTGAATTTGCAGGACAAATTCGTAATTGTTCCGAGAAAAACTTCACAACTGCCGATAAAGCAGTTTTAACAACTTTCGCTGCTGGTTCGGTGAATTTGCAGGACAAATACGTAAGTGTTCCGACGAAAACTTCACAACTTTCGTCCCAGACATTTTTGCCGATAAAGCAGTTTTACCAACATTCGGTAGTGAACTTGCGAAACAAATTCGCGAGCGTTCCGACAAAGTGTTCACAACATTCGGTGCTCATTCGGTGAACTTGCGGGGCAAATTCGTGACTTTTCCGACGAAATATTCACAACTTTAGGTGTTCATTCCGACAAAGCTTTCACAACTTTCGGTGCACATTCGCCAATCTTTCGCAGCGAATTAGTAACAGCTCCGCCGAAGTGTACACAACTTTTGGCGAATATTCGGTAGTTATTCGGAACAAATTACGCCAAAGCGAAGACCGCCTTCAACTCACTGTATCTGTTTTGTTCTTAAAATTTTCTAAGTTTTTTTTTATTATTTTGTTTGACTTTGAGTCCCTTGAATCTCGAGAAGAATAAATAGCAGAATGACTACTGCTACCGATTTCACTCGCGCATGCGAAGCACTTTTGGAATTTGAACAACAGTTCAATGAGACCCCACGACATTTTCCCTGGAGGTTCAACGTGATGAACTCAAGGGACTATGGGAAGCAGTAAAGGTAACTTTTAGTGGTTATACTCGTGGCTTAGCTGAGGATGAGGCAGGCAAAAGGGCCATGCGCTCGGCTAAGGATACCTACCACAACTGCTATACAGTTATTTGACATGCGCAGCACTAATGGGTGAAATAATTCACAATATTACGTTTATTAGGCAGGCTTCGTCCACCGTGGCACCCGCTCTTCACGAACCTGAACCACAACCCAAAATATCAGGCGTGAAACTTCCGGCATGCGATTGTCAAGTTTTTTCGGGAAATTATGTAGATTGGCCGGAATTTCGAGATCTCTTTAATGCAATTTATGTACAAAACTCGCGTTTAAGTGCGGTAGAAAAATTATATCACTTAAATCAAAAAACTCGGGGAGAGGCCAAGGACATAGTTAAGAAAATCCCACTCACGAATGACGGTTTTGAAGTGGCATGGAAAAATCTTTCGGAAAGATACGAAGATAAAGGAATAATGGTAAATTCGCAATTGAAGCAATTGTTCAATTTACCAACGGTAACAGTTGAACGCGGAACCGAAATAAAAAATGGGAACAAGGTATAGAAAATAAAACGGAAATACCGAGCTGGGTAGATTTAGATCACTACCTCTCTAGTAGATTCCAAACTCTAGAAACGGTTTCCGATATTCAAGAAGCGCGGTGCTCACGCGTGGCTCCGTCCCGCTTGTCAACATCTTCCGTCGAAAAGAGGAAGATGTCAGCTCACCATGGCCAATATGCACCAGCGGGGTTCAGGCTATGCCCCAACGTTTCTCACCCCCTAAAGTCGTGCCCCAAATTTCTCGCTATGAAGGTTGAGGATAGACAAAAAATGACAAGAAAGTACAACTTATGCATGAATTGTTTGGCACATTCACACAATCTTCATTGTCTTGCCCAGGAGCCTTGCCTGCTCCCAATAAATACATCATGCAAAGGCAGTGGCCGTCTCCAACTTTGGTTGCTTCTACCTGCGGTGCAACGCATCTCTTATGCCAGGGGCACGAAGTACACCACTGCTCTGGAACGAGCCATACTCCATCTTGCCAAAGCACGTGCTCATCGCAGCCCCAAACCCCACAAACAAAAAATGCTACAAAGCCAATGGGAATATACAACACCCTGTAGCCAAAACAAAAGATGCTCATTTTAGCCAAAAACCCTAACAAACAGTATGCTAGTTCCGGTAGCCATATCCGGCAAAAACCATGCTACACCCTGTAGCCAAAAATCACTATTCCAAATACCCTACACAACATTAAACAAATACTACTCGCCAAACCCCGCATATTAATATTACTGAAAGCTTAGACAAGGTCCTTCGAGCCGGATCCCGCACATTCACATATAGCGAAAAATTGTACAAGCGCCTTCAATTGCATGAGCTGTCATCAGCGACATCACTCTCTATTGCATCGAGGAACAATCAGCAATCCGCATCAAGCGCCAACCTCCTCAACGACGACCGGAAATATGCGACAACTCTCCACTTCTCGAGCAACTAACGCAAATGCTGAAACTGCACAATCGTCTCAAACCCCTTCAACTTCCGGAAATGTAAACTCGCTATTCGCTGCAAACACGAAAAATGTTATTCTAGGAACAGCAATAGTGAACATTTGTCACTTAGGTGTAACATATGAGGCAAGAGCACTTCTGGACTCGGGTTCAGAAGGTACTTTCATAACCGAACGATTACAAAAACGTATCAAATTATCAACTCAACCCACAAACACAGCAGTCAGTGGTATAAGTGCCACCTCTACGGCCATGGGTCGAAAAATCGCACATTTTGTTTTAGGCTCTCCCGTCAACCCCCAGTTTAAGATTGAGGCAAGAGGTCTAGTCTTACCCCAGCTGACAGGGAACCTCCCCCAGTCTTCAGTAAATCAGGAATGGCTTGATTTACTCCCCCCAATACAATTGGCCGATGTCAACTTTCATAAGAGTCAGCAGGTAGATATGATCATAGGTGCGGATTTGTACCCGGAAGTTATAGGAGATAACGTTAGGCGAAATATATTAGGATCTTTACTTGCACAGGAAACCGTTTTCGGTTGGATACTAACCGGCCCCACACCCAGCTCCATTGTCAACGGTTCAGAATCGCGTTATGTTTCCTTGTTTTCGGAGGTAGCAGGACATCAGCACGCTTCTGGGAACTGGAAAAGGCCCTACCAAAAAACAGATAACCTCGGAAGAAGTACTTTGTGAAAAGCATTACGTAAACACAACCAAACGGAATGAGCAAGGACGTTATGTGGTGGCGTTGCCCTTCCGGCGGGAATTTCCTGAGAAGATCAACCTAGGACATTCACGCAACAGTGCAACACAACAATTCATCAGGACTGAAGCGACGTTGAATAGGAAACCAGAGCTGAGAGAGGAATATCACAGAGTCCTACGAGAATACATAGAACTAGGACACATGATACCTATCAGCAGAGAAAAAAGCCGAACGTCCTCGTCATATTATTTGCCCCATCATGCAGTTATAAAACCGGATAGTACCACTACTAAGGTGCGGGTAGTATTCAATGCGTCATGCCCCTCAACCAACGGAGTCAGCTTGAATGACATTCTTTTCCCCGGCCCCGTATTACCTGACCTAATAGCGTTACTTTTAAAATGGCGATTCTTTAAGTATGTCTTTAATGCCGACATTGAGAAGATGTATAGACAGATTCTCCTTCATCCAGATTACACTTGTCTTCATCGCATCCTTTTTAGGGAATCTCATGAGGAAGAAATTCAGGATTATGAGCTTCGTACGGTCACCTTCGGAGTCAATTGTGCCCCCTACCTTGCCATAAGAACCCTCCTCCAATTAGCAAATGACGTCAGGAGCAAATACCCTTTAGCTTCAAATATTCTCCAGAAACATATGTATGTTGATGACGTGTTAGCAGGAGCCCATGACAATGACACAGCAGCACAGATGCGAGATGAACTCATTGCAGCGCTACAGGATGCGCGATTTCCTCTACGCAAATGGACGTCAAATTCCAAGGAAATTCTTGCAACTTTACCAAAGGAACATTTGCTGAAGGAAGAGTTTCTGGAAATTGATGACCTCAGCGAAGCAAGAATGTTAGGAATCCGCTGGAACGCCGCTCACGACCTTTTTTACTTTTGTGTTCAGGCAATACCGAGCAAACCTAGCTATGCCAAACGAGAGGTATTGTCGTATGTTGCCTAGTTATTTGACCCAACAGGTTGGTTAGGTCCCATAGTCGTAGAGGCAAAAATTTTGATGCAGGATATTTGGTTAACCAAGATAGATTGGGATGATAGCCTTCCACCAGGCCCCCAGAGAAGATGGGAAAGTTTCCTTAAAAATTATCCTTATATAGCTGAGATTAAAATCCCACGATGGATTCATTTTACGCCTTGGGACGAAATTGAGTTTCACGGGTTTTGCGATGCATCCGAAAAAGCATATGCGGCAGCCCTATACGTCAGAGTGCGCGAAAGAACATCTGGGAACGCCCCATATGTGAATCTGCTGGTAGGAAAAACTAAAGTTGCTCCGGTAAAAACCATATCCCTTCCCCGTTTAGAACTTTGTGGAGCACTACTCCTGGCGGAACTAATTCACGCACTACTCCCACAATTTGAAATCGCTCAGCCGGTAGTATACAAATGGACGGATTCTACCATTGTTCTTTCATGGCTACGAAACCCGCCTTGCTCCTGGACCACATTTGTAGCGAACAGAGTCGCCAAAATTGACGAACTCGTAGGAGTCGACGGTTGGAATCATGTGGATTCAGGAGATAACCCTGCAGATCTAGGTAGCCGGGGTGTGACTCCGCAAGAACTGTCAACGAGCACTCTCTGGTGGCAAGGTCCCAGTTGGCTGCAAGCGCCCTCATCGGAATGGCCCCAAAAATCCGATGAACTCGTAATGGAGACTGACTTGGAGCAAAAGGTTATTCGAGCTCATCCCATCGGCACATTAGAATCCACAGACATTTTGGATCGATTTTCGGACTTTTCCCGCGCTCTTCGAGTCACTGCACAAATATTTCGATTTTTTCGACGAATATAATACATAAATTAAGTCCACGAGAGGAGACCTCATTCGCAACCCCCGAGGAAATTAGAATGGTAAAAGACCGCCTGACTCTCCTCGCTCAAAAGCGGTGCTACTCAGATGAGTATAAAGCTCTTGCTGCATCTGAACCCGTGAACTCAAAAAGCCCAATTCGTAGCCTCAGCCCATTCCTTGATAAAGAAGGCATAATTAGGGTAGGAGGGAGATTAGCTTCCGCAAACATACCCCTAAAAGAACGAGTTCCAATAATTTTGCCGTACGATTGTCAATTTTCTCGATTACTTGTCAAATTCACTCACTTAATTTCCTTACATGGAGGAAATCAACTCATGTTGAGACTTCTAAGATCAGAATATTTGATAGTACGAATGAAAAATTTAATAAAAAAATATTATTAATAAATGTAAAGTTTGTCTAATTTACGGAAAAAAGACTCGAGAGCAATTGATGGCAGCCCTTCCACCGGAACGTACTGAGGTAAGTCGGCCCTTCTTGAATACAGTACTGAGTTTCTGTAACTGAACTCTATCAATAGTTTCGACCGAGTGACGTCATAATGACGTCAATCGATAGATTCTCACTTGCTTTTTAGGTGGTGACAAAGTGTGGAACGTATTAATGTGACGTCATTTTGATCGAAAATTTTCGCGATTTTTTTACAGAAACTCGCTTCAGGAGTCGATTTCACTGGCCCGTTTGAGATTAAAAATTACACTGGTCGAGCCTGCCTTATAACGAAAGGATACGTTTGCGTCTTTGTGTGCTTCGCGACCAAGGCAATCCATCTGGAAGCGACAAGCGACTTATCCACTGCCACGTTTCTACCAGCATTTTCCAGATTTGTGTCTAGACGAGGCTGCCCCCGTAATGTATATTCAGACAATGGAACGAATTTCGTCGGAGCCAACAAGGCTCTCCGTCAGGATTTCCGTAATTTTATGAAGGATGCATCCCGCCAAACTATGCAGACGTTTGCTCACCAGGAAATACTCTGGCATTTCATCCCCCCCGGAGCGCCACATATGGGAGGATTATGGGAAACGGGAGTCAAAAGTTTCAAGACTCACTTTCGGAAAGTTGCAAACAATATGCGGTTCACGATGGAAGAATTCTCGACGCTTCTGGCAAAGATTGAATCGTGTTTGAATTCGAGACCGATCAGTCCTATATCAGAAAACCCCGAGTCGACCGAGCCCTTAACTCCAGGATATTTTTTGATCGGTGGTCCGCTATTAGCAATAGCGGAGCCAGAAATCCAAGCGTCACCAATTTCGATCGTCAATCGATGGCAAAGAATTAAAGCCCTCCATCAAGGATTCTGCCAGCGTTGGAAAGTCGAGTATCTAAAGGAACTCCACAAAAGGGTTAAGTGGCAGTATCCTCAGAAGAACATCTACGTCGATGACCTAGTGGTTATCAAAGAAGATAACTTACCCCCGAATGAATGGCGACTTGGCAGGGTTGTTAAGGTGTACCCCGGGAAAGATAGCCGGGTGCGAGTGGTCGAAATAAATACAGCTCGTGGCTTAATTACTCGACCTATAGTTAAATTAGTACGACTACCTAATGAATCCCACTAATAATACACTTTCTCTTTACAGCCGTTTCTTTTTCGCATTTTTTCCTTTTTACTATTTTATAGATCAAAATGGTCCGCGCCAACAACAACACCTCCTCAACAGTGGCCCGTCCCCGATGCCCGGTGTGTTCAAATAACCACCCGTTACGTTTTTGTCGGCAGTTCCTACGACTGGTGGCTGAGGAGAGACTGCGCCTTGTCCTCCTTCATCGCCACTACGCCAACTGTCTGGCATCGAACCACACCGCACCGAATTGTCCATCGACAGCGGCCTGCAATTCTTGTCGAGAACATCACCATAGTTTGCTCCATCTATGGGAGTCAGTGCCGAGTGAAGAAGAAGACGTGGTTCCGGCGCTCCAAAACGAAGTGGCAGGACGCCCTCGACGGCGACGACCATACCAGGCACGGGCACTCTCAGTCGAGCGATGAGGTTCTGGAGCTCGACATCAGCGAAGAAGAGTGGGAGCTGGACGGAGCCGAACCGACGCTAGACGAACCACCGGCGTCCAGACCAATCCTGTCGGGCGTCCGGTCGGCAGTAGTCCAACCGCCGCCAGCTGTCAGACATTCGCCACCTCACCGTCGGCGACGCTCGCGATCACGCCGCGGCAGCCAAGGGATCAGAGACGCCCGTGATCGCATACAACCAATCGCGCGATATCACAGGACTTTCACAGTCCTGCTCCCCACCTTGGTAGCCCGAGTGCGACTTGGCCAAGGAACACAGTTGGTTCGCGCGATCCTCGACCCTCGTAGGTTACAGCCACGAAACCGCAGCAACCGGACCCACTGCGAGATAATCCTGAGAGGCCGGAATGAACGCATCGCCGTGTCGGCAAGAGTAGTGCCACAACTCAGGCGAGTAACCCCCAGCCGTACGCTGGATGCATGCATCCGGAATGAGTTTGATAATGTGAACCTTGCAGACCCGTCCTTTTACCGCGCCAGTGCGGTGTATTTAGTGCTGGGCGCCGACGTCTACGCAGACATCCTGCGTCCAGGGCTAACGATGGCTACACCCACACGGCCAGCAGGACAAAACACCATCTTTGGATATGTGCTCTCTGGGCGCACCCCATATTAGTTTTAAGCATTCATTTTTTTTATCATTTATTTAAATTGCAGTATACTGCAAGGCGGGCGGCATGTTTACGCCAACCTTCACATCCAGATGTCGCTGATGCTGTTAGTTGCTCCAACTGTGAATGGGCCTGAAATCAGCCACTCGTTGGGTATGAGTCACTCGTTGACAATGAGTCAGTCGCGGTGAATGAATCACTCACTGAAAGGGTTCGTTACTTGCCTTCCATTGTAATATAAATATAATAAAATAATCCTGTTAGCATAGCCCGTTAGGTATTTTGTGGTTCCACCATCTGTGGGCCTATAAATACGGTAGCGCGCTACAGATTTGTCTTCTTGACGTAGTGTTCATCATACCGACAACATCAGCAGCATCTGGTAAGTGATCTATTATCCCTTTTTTTGTACATATACATAAAAGTGAAATCTGAATTAAAGTTAAAAGTTTAGTGAATTTCAAAGTGAATAAATTGATTCATTTATTTGCGTGATTTATTAACATTTGTGGTAAGTGATTGGATTGAAAGCCGGCTTCCCTAAGTTCCCCGATTCCAGAATTCATTAGGAATTCTCTGGCCTCAATATTCCCCGTTCGAACATGGTCCTTCGAGCCGGATTTCAAAACAATCACTTTTAATGTCTGTGCATATTTAAAAATTAAATTTTCTTTAATCGGTGAAAAACACAAACAATTTGCCAAGTCGTCATTTGCGCCATTTACTTATTTTTAATACCAACAAATTGTTCGTACTCATTTTGATTACCAACAATTCATTTGCGCCATTTACATATTTTGATTACCAACAATTCATTTGTACCATTTACTTATTTTTAATACCAACAAATCATTCGTACTCATTTTTTGAATACCAACAATTCGCTGGTGAGTACCAACAAAAAACGCCACTGTGATCGCTGTGTTCAGAAAGAAGAAGAATCTGACATATACATATATTTTTTTCTCTACGCCATATTCGCGGTCGTGAAAATTTCAACCGTCTGAAATTTGGAAAAAAAAACCAGGTAAGATTAGGTTTTATATAAAAAAAAATCGGCATCGACGTTTGCGGGCAAGGATAAAGCACCGAGGGAGAAGCAAAAAGTGGTGAGTTTTGGCACCAGGAAAGGAAGCAAAACGGAATCCATTGTTGGCCCCTATAGGAGCATCGGGATTGAAGTCAAGTGCTCCAAAACCCTCAGAAAGGTTATAAGGATACCTCAAGTAAGTCTCAAAAAGCTTCAAAGGTGAAATAAAAGTGAGTAAAAACGGTGAAAAAATAACTAATAGCAATAGCAGGTGGTCATAACCAAAACACCCTGTAGGAAATTTTTAGTTGAACGATATTTCATTATATCGAAGTATTAATCTCGACGTTTTTCAAGGTAGAAAAAGGGCATCAAAAGGTACAAGTGCTACAAAACAACGAGAAGAGGTAAAATTTTGACTTAGGCTATGAGCAAAGTGAAATATATGTATGAATTTCTGTGAACATACAAGTTTATATACATCCATACACATATATACATCGAAATTAATATTTTTTCTTTCTGTATCTCCAACACAATTGCTGAGCACCTAAAATCCACCGGACCCAAACGGAAGTTGCGAAGTATCAAATTTTTTCTGCAGCATAAGTATTGGATGCCGGCATCAATTGCCATACAGTGAGGCATCAGTACCAACGAAGCCAAAGCACGCATAAATTAACCACAACAGGAAAGCATTAAGGCCCCATCAAGTGGCCCACCAAATAACCCAACAAAGTACGTTCCGCCGGCCAAAAGTGCCATCTGATCAGGCGTACGTACCAACGTGTAAAATAACATTTCTGAAGCACCGAGGGGATTGGTGTCCACCGACAAAAAGTGCCATAGGTTAAGGTGACACCACAATCAAAGTAAGTAGAGTGAAATTATATGTATAAAAGCGATGAAAGTGAAAGTGTACACAAGCACAGTGCATACGTCCAGGTAAAAGCCAAAAATTAAATTTCGGTTTCGTTGACTACATCAACCAAATTTTCCCATATTTTTTTTTGATTCGTAGATAAATTGCAAAAAATTAAGGGTACATAAATATGTACAAATAGATATATATATACTTTTTGGTTGCTTGTTTTTCCGACAGGGTAGGAATATGATGTATTGTGGAACGATCCTCCGTCATCCCTTGTCAAGTTTGGTTTGGAGACAAACCGGTTTCGGCTAATATGCGCCATCTTCAGTGTCTTTTTTCGTTCTGCATATTAGCCGAAACCGGTTTGTCTCCAAACCAAACTTGACAAGGGATGACGGAGGATCGTTCCACAATACATCAGATATATATATATCAAATAGTAGCTTAACCTGTAGCAACTCCACAACAAATATATAAACGGCATAACCAGAACAACCAACGGGAAAAAGACCGTAACAAAAAAGAGCACTAACCTCGGAGTTAGCGGTAGGAGATAACTGTGCTCTTTGGTACATAAGAAAGAACCGCTGCTAAAATTATTGTTTTTAAATATATATGCTTATATACTCGCCCACGGCCAACACATATATATATATACACATAGATATATTAATATTCTCAAATTGCACATTTCCTATTTACATATTTTTACACGTATATATATGTACCCACGTCTATATCAGGTATATAAAATATAAAACGGCAAAGTGTTTTAGAATATATAATTTTGTAGTGCGCGTGTAGAAATATTAATATTCGGCATTAGCAAAATTGTATCGCGCTAAATACGAAAACTGTCTGTTCTGGCATAAACGCGGTGTTAGAAACAAATTACGTGAATTAAGGTAGTTTTTGGCAAAATAAACTTTTTGCATAGTGCATAAGGCACCAGTTTTCTTTTCTCGTACCTATATTTCGGTTGGTTTCGGTACTCCCGTCCAATAGGCAAAAGTGCAAAGGCTTTGCTTTTGGAAAGTAAACCTTTGCTGAGCCCCCCGTAAAAACAAAACATTGTTAACTAAGTCAACTATTTATTTAATAATCAATTCCAAGATTATTTTAATTGCATTCATTGGTTCGGAGATTTCAAGTAAACGAAACCCAAATTTCCAATTTGCATGGAAAAAAGATTCTTCAAATCCCCGGAGTGTCGGCTTTTCGCATTGGAGGAATTTTCGAACTCTTCAGATAAAGCCACACAAATAGTTCCATTAGAACGTGCCAGGCCTTTTTTTTTTGCCGATAAAGTAGATTTCCCAACTTTCGGTGAATTTGCGGGACAAATTCGTAAGTGTTTCGACAAAAACTTCACAACTTCCGTCCCAGGCCTTTTTTTGCCGATAAAGCAGTTTAGCCAACTTTCGGTGTTAATTCGGTGAATTTGCGGGACAAATTCGTAAGTGTTCCGACAAAAACTGCACAACTTTCGTCAAAGGCCTATTTGCCGATAAAGCTGTTCCACCAACTTTCGGTGTAATTTCGGTGAATTTGCAGGAAAAATTCGTGTGTCCCAAAAAAAAAAAAAAACTTCACAACTGCCGATAAAGCAGTTCTCTCAACTTTCGCCCCTGGTTCGGTGAATTTGCAGGACAAATACGTAAGTGTTCCGACGAAAACTTCACAACTTTCGTCCCAGACATTTTTGCCGATAAAGCAGTTTTGCCACATTCGGTGGTGAACATGCGAAACAAATTCGCGAGCGTTCCGACAAAGTGTTCACAACATTCGGTGCTCATTCGGTGAACTTGCGGGGCAAATTCGTGACTGTTCCGACGAAAATTTCACAACTTTAGGTGTTCATTCCGACAAAGCTTTCACAACTTTCGGTGCACATTCGCCAATCTTTCGCAGCGAATTAGTAACAGCTCCGCCGAAGTGTACACAACTTTTGGCGAATATTCGGTAGTTATTCGGAACAAATTACGCCAAAGCGAAGACCGCCTTCAACTCACTGTATCTGTTTTGTTCTTAAAACTTTCTAAGTTTTTTTTTATTATTTTGTTTGACTTTGAGTCCCTTGAATCTCGAGAAGAATAAATAGCAGAATGACTACTGCTACCGATTTCACTCGCGCATGCGAAGCACTTTTGGAATTTGAACAACAGTTCAATGAGACCCCACGACATTTTCCCTGGAGGTTCAACGTGATGAACTCAAGGGACTATGGGAAGCAGTAAAGGTAACTTTTAGTGGTTATACTCGTGGCTTAGCTGAGGATGAGGCAGGCAAAAGGGCCATGCGCTCGGCTAAGGATACCTACCACAACTGCTATACTGTTATTTGACATGCGCAGCATTAATGGGTGAAATAATTCACAATATTACGTTTATTAGGCAGGCTTCGTCCACCGTGGCACCCGCTCTTCACGAACCTGAACCACAACCCAAAAGATCAGGCGTGAAACTTCCGGCATGCGATTGTCAAGTTTTTTCGGTAAATTATGTAGATTGGCCGGAATTTCGAGATCTCTTTTATGCAATTTATATACAAAACTCGCGTTTAAGTGCGGTAGAAAAATTATATCACTTAAATCAAAAAACTCGGGGAGAGGCCAAGGACATAGTTAAAAAATCCCACTCACGAATGACGGTTTTGAAGTGGCATGGAAAAATCTTTCGGAAAGATACGAAAATAAAGGAATAATGGTAAATTCGCAATTGAAGCAATTGTTCAATTTACCAACGGTAACAGTTGAACGCGGAACCGAAATAAAAAATGGGAACAAGGTATAGAAAATAAAACGGAAATACCGAGCTGGGTAGATTTAGATCACTACCTCTCTAGTAGATTCCAAACTCTAGAAACGGTTTCCGATATTCAAGAAGCGCGGTGCTCACGCGTGGCTCCGTCCCGCTTGTCAACATCTTCCGTCGAAAAGAGGAAGATGTCAGCTCACCATGGCCAATATGCACCAGCGGGGTTCAGGCTATGCCCCAACGTTTCTCACCCCCTAAAGTCGTGCCCCAAATTTCTCGCTATGAAGGTTGAGGATAGACAAAAAATTACAAGAAAGTACAACTTATGCATGAATTGTTTGGCACATTCACACAATCTTCATTGTCTTGCCCAGGAGCCTTGCCTGCTCCCAATAAATACATCATGCAAAGGCAGTGGCCGTCTCCAACTTTGGTTGCTTCTACCTGCGGTGCAACGCATCTCTTATGCCAGGCGCACGAAGTACACCACTGCTCTGGAACGAGCCATACTCCATCTTGCCAAAGCACGTGCTCATCGCAGCCCCAAACCCCACAAACAAAAAATGCTACAAAGCCAATGGGAATATACAACACCCTGTAGCCAAAACAAAAGATGCTCATTTTAGCCAAAAACCCTAACAAACAGTATGCTACTTCCGGTAGCCATATCCGGCAAAAACCATGCTACACCCTGTAGCCAAAAATCACTATTCCAAATACCCTACACAACATTAAACAAATACTACTCGCCAAACCCCGCATATTAATATTACTGAAAGCTTAGACAAGGTCCTTCGAGCCGGATCCCGCACATTCACATATAGCGAAAAATTGTACAAGCGCCTTCAATTGCATGAGCTGTCATCAGCGACATCACTCTCTATTGCATCGAGGAACAATCAGCAATCCGCATCAAGCGCCAACCTCCTCAACGACGACCGGAAATATGCGACAACTCTCCACTTCTCGAGCAACTAACGCAAATGCTGAAACTGCACAATCGTCTCAAACCCCTTCAACTTCCGGAAATGTAAACTCGCTATTCGCTGCAAACACGAAAAATGTTATTCTAGGAACAGCAATAGTGAACATTTGTCACTTAGGTGTAACATATGAGGCAAGAGCACTTCTGGACTCGGGTTCAGAAGGTACTTTCATAACCGAACGATTACAAAAACGTATCAAATTATCAACTCAACCCACAAACACAGCAGTCAGTTGTATAAGTGCCACCTCTACGGCCATGGGGCGAAAAATCGCACATTTTGTTTTAGGCTCTCCCGTCAACCCCCAGTTTAAGATTGAGGCAAGAGGTCTAGTCTTACCCCAGCTGACAGGGAACCTCCCCCAGTCTTCAGTAAATCAGGAATGGCTTGATTTACTCCCCCCAATACAATTGGCCGATGTCAACTTTCATAAGAGTCAGCAGGTAGATATGATCATAGGTGCGGATTTGTACCCGGAAGTTATAGGAGATAACGTTAGGCGAAATATATTAGGATCTTTACTTGCACAGGAAACCGTTTTCGGTTGGATACTAACCGGCCCCACACCCAGCTCCATTGTCAACGGTTCAGAATCGCGTTATGTTTCCTTGTTTTCGGAGGTAGCAGGACATCAGCACGCTTCTGGGAACTGGAAAAGGCCCTACCAAAAAACAGATAACCTCGGAAGAAGTACTTTGTGAAAAGCATTACGTAAACACAACCAAACGGAATGAGCAAGGACGTTATGTGGTGGCGTTGCCCTTCCGGCGGGAATTTCCTGAGAAGATCAACCTAGGACATTCACGCAACAGTGCAACACAACAATTCATCAGGACTGAAGCGACGTTGAATAGGAAACCAGAGCTGAGAGAGGAATATCACAGAGTCCTACGAGAATACATAGAACTTGGACACATGATACCTATCAGCAGAGAAAAAAGCCGAACGTCCTCGTCATATTATTTGCCCCATCATGCAGTTATAAAACCGGATAGTACCACTACTAAGGTGCGGGTAGTATTCAATGCGTCATGCCCCTCAACCAACGGAGTCAGCTTGAATGACATTCTTTTCCCCGGCCCCGTATTACCTGACCTAATAGCGTTACTTTTAAAATGGCGATTCTTTAAGTATGTCTTTAATGCCGACATTGAGAAGATGTATAGACAGATTCTCCTTCATCCAGATTACACTTGTCTTCATCGCATCCTTTTTAGGGAATCTCATGAGGAAGAAATTCAGGATTATGAGCTTCGTACGGTCACCTTCGGAGTCAATTGTGCCCCCTACCTTGCCATAAGAACCCTCCTCCAATTAGCAAATGACGTCAGGAGCAAATACCCTTTAGCTTCAAATATTCTCCAGAAACATATGTATGTTGATGACGTGTTAGCAGGAGCCCATGACAATGACACAGCAGCACAGATGCGAGATGAACTCATTGCAGCGCTACAGGATGCGCGATTTCCTCTACGCAAATGGACGTCAAATTCCAAGGAAATTCTTGCAACTTTACCAAAGGAACATCTGCTGAAGGAAGAGTTTCTGGAAATTGATGACCTCAGCGAAGCAAGAATGTTAGGGATCCGCTGGAACGCCGCTCACGACCTTTTTTACTTTTGTGTTCAGGCAATACCGAGCAAACCTAGCTATGCCAAACGAGAGGTATTGTCGTATGTTGCCTAGTTATTTGACCCAACAGGTTGGTTAGGTCCCATAGTCGTAGAGGCAAAAATTTTGATGCAGGATATTTGGTTAACCAAGATAGATTGGGATGATAGCCTTCCACCAGGCCCCCAGAGAAGATGGGAAAGTTTCCTTAAAAATTATCCTTATATAGCTGAGATTAAAATCCCACGATGGATTCATTTTACGCCTTGGGACGAAATTGAGTTTCACGGGTTTTGCGATGCATCCGAAAAAGCATATGCGGCAGCCCTATACGTCAGAGTGCGCGAAAGAACATCTGGGAACGCCCCATATGTGAATCTGCTGGTAGGAAAAACTAAAGTTGCTCCGGTAAAAACCATATCCCTTCCCCGTTTAGAACTTTGTGGAGCACTACTCCTGGCGGAACTAATTCACGCACTACTCCCACAATTTGAAATCGCTCAGCCGGTAGTATACAAATGGACGGATTCTACCATTGTTCTTTCATGGCTACGAAACCCGCCTTGCTCCTGGACCACATTTGTAGCGAACAGAGTCGCCAAAATTGACGAACTCGTAGGAGTCGACGGTTGGAATCATGTGGATTCAGGAGATAACCCTGCAGATCTAGGTAGCCGGGGTGTGACTCCGCAAGAACTGTCAACGAGCACTCTCTGGTGGCAAGGTCCCAGTTGGCTGCAAGCGCCCTCATCGGAATGGCCCCAAAAATCCGATGAACTCGTAATGGAGACTGACTTGGAGCAAAAGGTTATTCGAGCTCATCCCATCGGCACATTAGAATCCACAGACATTTTGGATCGATTTTCGGACTTTTCCCGCGCTCTTCGAGTTATTGCACAAATATTTCGATTTTTTCGACGAATATAATACATAAATTAAGTCCACGAGAGGAGACCTCATTCGCAACCCCCGAGGAAATTAGAATGGCAAAAGACCGCCTGACTCTCCTCGCTCAAAAGCGGTGCTACTCAGATGAGTATAAAGCTCTTGCTGCATCTGAACCCGTGAACTCAAAAAGCCCAATTCGTAGCCTCAGCCCATTCCTTGATAAAGAAGGCATAATTAGGGTAGGAGGGAGATTAGCTTCCGCAAACATACCCCTAAAAGAACGAGTTCCAATAATTTTGCCGTACGATTGTAAATTTTCTCGATTACTTGTCAAATTCACTCACTTAATTTCCTTACATGGAGGAAATCAACTCATGTTGAGACTTCTAAGATCAGAATATTGGATAGTACGAATGAAAAATTTAATAAAAAAATATTATTAATAAATGTAAAGTTTGTCTAATTTACAGAAAAAAGACTCGAGAGCAATTGATGGCAGCCCTTCCACCGGAACGTACTGAGGTAAGTCGGCCCTTCGTGAATACAGGAGTCGATTTCACGGACCCGTTTGAGATTAAAAATTACACTGGTCGAGCCTGCCTTATAACGAAAGGATACGTTTGCGTCTTTGTGTGCTTCGCGACCAAGGCAATCCATCTGGAAGCGACAAGCGACTTATCCACTGCCACGTTTCTAGCAGCATTTTCCAGATTTGTGTCTAGACGAGGCTGCCCCCGTAATGTATATTCAGACAATGGAACGAATTTCGTCGGAGCCAACAAGGCTCTCCGTCAGGATTTCCGTAATTTTATGAAGGATGCATCCCGCCAAACTATGCAGACGTTTGCTCACCAGGAAATACTCTGGCATTTCATCCTCCCGGAGCGCCACATATGGGAGGATTATGGGAAACGGGAGTCAAAAGTTTCAAGACTCACTTTCGGAAAGTTGCAAACAATATGCGGTTCACGATGGAAGAATTCTCGACGCTTCTGGCAAAGATTGAATCGTGTTTGAATTCGAGACCGATCAGTCCTATATCAGACAACCCCGAGTCGACCGAGCCCTTAACTCCAGGATATTTTTTGATCGGTGGTCCGCTATTAGCAATAGCGGAGCCAGAAATCCAAGCGTCACCAATTTCGATCGTCAATCGATGGCAAAGAATTAAAGCCCTCCATCAAGGATTCTGCCAGCGTTGGAAAGTCGAGTATCTAAAGGAACTCCACAAAAGGGTTAAGTGGCAGTATCCTCAGAAGAACATCGACGTCGATGACCTAGTGGTTATCAAAGAAGATCACTTACCCCCGAATGAATGGCGACTTGGCAGGGTTGTTAAGGTGTACCCCGGGAAAGATAGCCGGGTGCGAGTGGTCGAAATAAATACAGCTCGTGGCTTAATTACTCGACCTATAGTTAAATTAGTACGACTACCTAATGAATCCCACTAATAATACACTTTCTCTTTACAGCCGTTTCTTTTTCGCATTTTTTCCTTTTTACTATTTTATAGATCAAAATGGTCCGCGCCAACAACAACACCTCCTCAACAGTGGCCCGTCCCCGATGCCCGGTGTGTTCAAATAACCACCCGTTACGTTTTTGTCGGCAGTTCCTACGACTGGTGGCTGAGGAGAGACTGCGCCTTGTCCTCCTTCATCGCCACTGCGCCAACTTTCTGGCATCGAACCACACCGCACCGAATTGTCCATCGACAGCGGCCTGCAATTCTTGTCGAGAACATCACCATAGTTTGCTCCATCTATGGGAGTCAGTGCCGAGTGAAGAAGAAGACGTGGTTCCGGCGCTCCAAAACGAAGTGGCAGGACGCCCTCGACGGCGACGACCATACCAGGCACGGGCACTCTCAGTCGAGCGATGAGGTTCTGGAGCTCGACATCAGCGAAGAAGAGTGGGAGCTGGACGGAGCCGAACCGACGCTAGACGAACCACCGGCGCCCAGACCAATCCTGTCGGGCGTCCGGTCGGCAGTAGTCCAACCGCCGCCAGCTGTCAGACATTCGCCACCTCACCGTCGGCGACGCTCGCGATCACGCCGCGGCAGCCAAGGGATCAGAGACGCCCGTGATCGCATACAACCAATCGCGCGATATCACAGGACTTTCACAGTCCTGCTCCCCACCTTGGTAGCCCGAGTGCGACTTGGCCAAGGAACACAGTTGGTTCGCGCGATCCTCGACCCTCGAAGGTTACAGCCACGAAACCGCAGCAACCGGACCCACTGCGAGATAATCCTGAGAGGCCGGAATGAACGCATCGCCGTGTCGGCAAGAGTAGTGCCACAACTCAGGCGAGTAACCCCCAGCCGTACGCTGGATGCATGCATCCGGAATGAGTTTGATAATGTGAACCTTGCAGACCCGTCCTTTTACCGCGCCAGTGCGGTGTATTTAGTGCTGGGCGCCGACGTCTACGCAGACATCCTGCGTCCAGGGCTAACGATGGCTACACCCACACGGCCAGCAGGACAAAACACCATCTTTGGATATGTGCTCTCTGGGCGCACCCCATATTAGTTTTAAGCATTCATTTTTTTTTATCATTTATTTAAATTGCAGTATACTGCAAGGCGGGCGGCATGTTTACGCCAACCTTCACATCCAGATGTCGCTGATGCTGTTAGTTGCTCCAACTGTGAATGGGCCTGAAATCAGCCATTCGTTGGGTATGAGTCACTCGTTGACAATGAGTCAGTCGCGGTGAATGAATCACTCGCTGAAAGGGTTCGTTACTTGCCTTCCATTGTAATATAAATATAATAAAATAATCCTGTTAGCATAGCCCGTTAGGTATTTTGTGGTTCCACCATCTGTGTGCCTATAAATACGGTAGCGCGCTACAGATTTGTCTTCTTGACGTAGTGTTCATCATACCGACAACATCAGCAGCATCTGGTAAGTGATCTATTATCCCTTTTTTTGTACATATACATAAAAGTGAAATCTGAATTAAAGTTAAAAGTTTAGTGAATTTCAAAGTGAATAAATTGATTCATTTATTTGCGTGATTTATTAACATTTGTGGTAAGTGATTGGATTGAAAGCCGGCTTCCCTAAGTTCCCCGATTCCAGAATTCATTAGGAATTCTCTGGCCTCAATATTCCCCGTTCGAACATGGTCCTTCGAGCCGGATTTCAAAACAATCACTTTTAATGTCTGTGCATATTTAAAAATTTAATTTTCTTTAATCGGTGAAAAACACAAACAATTTGCCAAGTCGTCATTTGCGCCATTTACTTATTTTTAATACCAACATATTGTTCGTACTCATTTTGATTACCAGTAATTCATTTGCGCCATTTACTTATTTTGATTACCAACAATTCATTTGTACCATTTACTTATTTTTAATACCAACAAATCATTCGTACTCATTTTTTGAATACCAACAATTCGCTGGTGAGTACCAACAAAAAACGCCACTGTGATCGCTGTGTTCAGAAAGAAGAAGAATCTGACATATACATATATTTTTTTCTCTACGCCATATTCGCGGTCGTGAAAATTTCAACCGTCTGAAATTTGGAAAAGAAAACCAGGTAAGATTAGGTTTTATATAAAAAAAATCGGCATCGACGTTTGCGGGCAAGGATAAAGCACCGAGGGAGAAGCAAAAAGTGGTGAGTTTTGGCACCAGGAAAGGAAGCAAAACGGAATCCATTGTTGGCCACTATAGGAGCATCGGGATTGAAGTCAAGTGCTCCAAAACCCTCAGAAAGGCTATAAGGATACCTCAAGTAAGTCTCAAAAAGCTTCAAAGGTGAAATAAAAGTGAGTAAAAACGGTGAAAAAATAACTAATAGCAATAGCAGGTGGTCATAACCAAAACACCCTGTAGGAAATTTTTAGTTGAACGATATTTCATTATATCGAAGTATTAATCTCGACGTTTTTCAAGGTAGAAAAAGGGCATCAAAAGGTACAAGTGCTACAAAACAACGAGAAGAGGTAAAATTTTGACCTTAGGCTATGAGCAAAGTGAAATATATGTATGAATTTCTGTGAACATACAAGTTTATATACATCCATACACATATATACATCGAAATTAATATTTTTTCTTTCTGTATCTCCAACACAATTGCTGAGCACCTAAAATCCACCGGACCCAAACGGAAGTTGCGAAGTATCAAATTTTTTCTGCAGCATAAGTATTGGATGCCGGCATCAATTGCCATACAGTGAGGCATCAGTACCAACGAAGCCAAAGCACGCATAAATTAACCACAACAGGAAAGCATTAAGGCCCCATCAAGTGGCCCACCAAATAACCCAACAAAGTACGTTCCGCCGGCCAAAAGTGCCATCTGATCAGGCGTACGTACCAACGTGTAAAATAACATTTCTGAAGCACCGAGGGGATTGGTGTCCACCGGCAAAAAGTGCCATAGGTTAAGGTGACACCACAATCAAAGTAAGTAGAGTGAAATTATATGTATAAAATCGATGAAAGTGAAAGTGTACAAAAGCACAGTGCATACGTCCAGGTAAAAGCCAAAAATTAAATTTCGGTTTCGTTGACTAGGTCAACCAAATTTTCCCATATTTTTTTTTTTGATTCGTAGATAAATTGCAAAAAATTAAGGGTACATAAATATGTACAAATAGATATATATATACTTTTTGGTTGCTTGTTTTTCCGACAGGGTAGGAATATGATGTATTGTGGAACGATCCTCCGTCATCCCTTGTCAAGTTTGGTTTGGAGACAAACCGGTTTCGACTAATATGCGCCATCTTCAGTGTCTTTTTTCGTTCTGCATATTAGCCGAAACCGGTTTGTCTCCAAACCAAACTTGACAAGGGATGACGGAGGATCGTTCCACAATACATCAGATATATATATATCAAATAGTAGCTTAACCTGTAGCAACTCCACAACAAATATATAAACGGCATAACCAGAACAACCAACGGGAAAAAGACCGTAACAAAAAAGAGCACTAACCTCGGAGTTAGCGGTAGGAGATAACTGTACTCTTTGGTACATAAGAAAGAACCGCTGCTAAAATTATTGTTTTTAAATATATATGCTTATATACTCGCCCACGGCCAACATATATATATATATACACATAGATATATTAATATTCTCAAATTGCACATTTCCTATTTACATATTTTTACACGTATATATATGTACCCACGTCTATATCAGGTATATAAAATATAAAACGGCAAAGTGTTTTAGAATATATAATTTTGTAGTGCGCGTGTAGAAATATTAATATTCGGCATTAGCAAAACTGTATCGCGCTAAATACGAAAACTGTTTGTTCTGGCATAAACGCGGTGTTAGAAACAAATTACGTGAATTAAGGTAGTTTTTGGCAAAATAAACTTTTTGCATAGTGCATAAGGCACCAGTTTTCTTTTCTCGTACCTATATTTCGGTTGGTTTCGGTACTCCCGTCCAATAGGCAAAAGTGCAAAGGCTTTGCTTTTGGAAAGTAAACCTTTGCTGAGCCCCCCGTAAAAACAAAACATTGTTAACTAAGTCAACTATTTATTTAATAATCAATTCCAAGATTATTTTAATTGCATTCATTGGTTCGGAGATTTCAAGTAAACGAAACCCAAATTTCCAATTTGCACGGAAAAAAGATTCTTCAAATCCCCGGAGTGTCGGCTTTTCGCATTGGAGGAATTTTCGAACTCTTCAGATAAAGCCACACAAATAGTTCCATTAGAACGTGCCAGGCCTTTTTTTTTGCCGATAAAGTAGATTTCCCAACTTTCGGTGAATTTGCGGGACAAATTCGTAAGTTTTTCGACAAAAACTTCACAACTTTCGTCCCAGGCCTTTTTTGCCGATAAAGCAGTTTAACCAACTTTCGGTGTTAATTCGGTGAATTTGCGGGACAAATTCGAAAGTGTTCCGACAAAAACTGCACAACTTTCGTCAAAGGGCCTATTTGCCGATAAAGCTGTTCCACCAACTTTCGGTGTTAATTCGGTGAATTTGCAGGAAAAATTCGTGTGTTCCAAAAAAAAAAAAAAACTTCACAACTGCCGATAAAGCAGTTCTCCCAACTTTCTTTGCTGGTTCGGTGAATTTGCAGGACAAATACGTAAGTGTTCCGACGAAAACTTCACAACTTTCGTCCCAGCCGATAAAGCAGTTTTATCAAATTCGGAGGTGAACTTGCGAAACAAATTCGCGAGCGTTCCGACAAAGTGTTCACAACATTCGGTGCTCATTCGGTGAACTTGCGGGGCAAATTCGTGACTGTTCCGACGAAATATTCACAACTTTAGGTGTTCATTCCGACAAAGATTTCACAACTTTCGGTGCACATTCGCCAATCTTTCGCAGCGAATTAGTAACAGCTCCGCCGAAGTGTACACAACTTTTGGCGAATATTCGGTAGTTATTCGGAACAAATTACGCCAAAGCGAAGACCGCCTTCAACTCACTGTATCTGTTTTGTTCTTAAAACTTTCTAAGTTTTTTTTTATTATTTTGTTTGACTTTGAGTCCCTTGAATCTCGAGAAGAATAAATAGCAGAATGACTACTGCTACCGATTTCACTCGCGCATGCGAAGCACTTTTGGAATTTGAACAACAGTTCAATGAGACCCCACGACATTTTCCCTGGAGGTTCAACGTGATGAACTCAAGGGACTATGGGAAGCAGTAAAGGTAACTTTTAGTGGTTATACTCGTGGCTTAGCTGAGGATGAGGCAGGCAAAAGGGCCATGCGCTCGGCTAAGGATACCTACCACAACTGCTATACTGTTATTTGACATGCGCAGCATTAATGGGTGAAATAATTCACAATATTACGTTTATTAGGCAGGCTTCGTCCACCGTGGCACCCGCTCTTCACGAACCTGAACCACAACCCAAAAGATCAGGCGTGAAACTTCCGGCATGCGATTGTCAAGTTTTTTCGGGAAATTATGTAGATTGGCCGGAATTTCGAGATCTCTTTTATGCAATTTATATACAAAACTCGCGTTTAAGTGCGGTAGAAAAATTATATCACTTAAATCAAAAAACTCGGGGAGAGGCCAAGGACATAGTTAAGAAAATCCCACTCACGAATGACGGTTTTGAAGTGGCATGGAAAAATCTTTCGGAAAGATACGAAAATAAAGGAATAATGGTAAATTCGCAATTGAAGCAATTGTTCAATTTACCAACGGTAACAGTTGAACGCGGAACCGAAATAAAAAATGGGAACAAGGTATAGAAAATAAAACGGAAATACCGAGCTGGGTAGATTTAGATCACTACCTCTCTAGTAGATTCCAAACTCTAGAAACGGTTTCCGATATTCAAGAAGCGCGGTGCTCACGCGTGGCTCCGTCCCGCTTGTCAACATCTTCCGTCGAAAAGAGGAAGATGTCAGCTCACCATGGCCAATATGCACCAGCGGGGTTCAGGCTATGCCCCAACGTTTCTCACCCCCTAAAGTCGTGCCCCAAATTTCTCGCTATGAAGGTTGAGGATAGACAAAAAATGACAAGAAAGTACAACTTATGCATGAATTGTTTGGCACATTCACACAATCTTCATTGTCTTGCCCAGGAGCCTTGCCTGCTCCCAATAAATACATCATGCAAAGGCAGTGGCCGTCTCCAACTTTGGTTGCTTCTACATGCGGTGCAACGCATCTCTTATGCCAGGCGCACGAAGTACACCACTGCTCTGGAACGAGCCATACTCCATCTTGCCAAAGCACGTGCTCATCGCAGCCCCAAACCCCACAAACAAAAAATGCTACAAAGCCAATGGGAATATACAACACCCTGTAGCCAAAACAAAAGATGCTCATTTTAGCCAAAAACCCTAACAAACAGTATGCTACTTCCGGTAGCCATATCCGGCAAAAACCATGCTACACCCTGTAGCCAAAAATCACTATTCCAAATACCCTACACAACATTAAACAAATACTACTCGCCAAACCCCGCATATTAATATTACTGAAAGCTTAGACAAGGTCCTTCGAGCCGGATCCCGCACATTCACATATAGCGAAAAATTGTACAAGCGCCTTCAATTGCATGAGCTGTCATCAGCGACATCACTCTCTATTGCATCGAGGAACAATCAGCAATCCGCATCAAGCGCCAACCTCCTCAACGACGACCGGAAATATGCGACAACTCTCCACTTCTCGAGCAACTAACGCAAATGCTGAAACTGCACAATCGTCTCAAACCCCTTCAACTTCCGGAAATGTAAACTCGCTATTCGCTGCAAACACGAAAAATGTTATTCTAGGAACAGCAATAGTGAACATTTGTCACTTAGGTGTAACATATGAGGCAAGAGCACTTCTGGACTCGGGTTCAGAAGGTACTTTCATAACCGAACGATTACAAAAACGTATCAAATTATCAACTCAACCCACAAACACAGTAGTCAGTGGTATAAGTGCCACCTCTACGGCCATGGGTCGAAAAATCGCACATTTTGTTTTAGGCTCTCCCGTCAACCCCCAGTTTAAGATTGAGGCAAGAGGTCTAGTCTTACCCCAGCTGACAGGGAACCTCCCCCAGTCTTCAGTAAATCAGGAATGGCTTGATTTACTCCCCCCAATACAATTGGCCGATGTCAACTTTCATAAGAGTCAGCAGGTAGATATGATCATAGGTGCGGATTTGTACCCGGAAGTTATAGGAGATAACGTTAGGCGAAATATATTAGGATCTTTACTTGCACAGGAAACCGTTTTCGGTTGGATACTAACCGGCCCCACACCCAGCTCCATTGTCAACGGTTCAGAATCGCGTTATGTTTCCTTGTTTTCTGAGGTAGCAGGACATCAGCACGCTTCTGGGAACTGGAAAAGGCCCTACCAAAAAACAGATAACCTCGGAAGAAGTACTTTGTGAAAAGCATTACGTAAACACAACCAAACGGAATGAGCAAGGACGTTATGTGGTGGCGTTGCCCTTCCGGCGGGAATTTCCTGAGAAGATCAACCTAGGACATTCACGCAACAGTGCAACACAACAATTCATCAGGACTGAAGCGACGTTGAATAGGAAACCAGAGCTGAGAGAGGAATATCACAGAGTCCTACGAGAATACATAGAACTAGGACACATGATACCTATCAGCAGAGAAAAAAGCCGAACGCCCTCGTCATATTATTTGCCCCATCATGCAGTTATAAAACCGGATAGTACCACTACTAAGGTGCGGGTAGTATTCAATGCGTCATGCCCCTCAACCAACGGAGTCGGCTTGAATGACATTCTTTTCCCCGGCCCCGTATTACCTGACCTAATAGCGTTACTTTTAAAATGGCGATTCTTTAAGTATGTCTTTAATGCCGACATTGAGAAGATGTATAGACAGATTCTCCTTCATCCAGATTACACTTGTCTTCATCGCATCCTTTTTAGGGAATCTCATGAGGAAGAAATTCAGGATTATGAGCTTCGTACGGTCACCTTCGGAGTCAATTGTGCCCCCTACCTTGCCATAAGAACCCTCCTCCAATTAGCAAATGACGTCAGGAGCAAATACCCTTTAGCTTCAAATATTCTCCAGAAACATATGTATGTTGATGACGTGTTAGCAGGAGCCCATGACAATGACACAGCAGCACAGATGCGAGATGAACTCATTGCAGCGCTACAGGATGCGCGATTTCCTCTACGCAAATGGACGTCAAATTCCAAGGAAATTCTTGCAACTTTACCAAAGGAACATTTGCTGAAGGAAGAGTTTCTGGAAATTGATGACCTCAGCGAAGCAAGAATGTTAGGGATCCGCTGGAACGCCGCTCACGACCTTTTTTACTTTTGTGTTCAGGCAATACCGAGCAAACCTAGCTATGCCAAACGAGAGGTATTGTCGTATGTTGCCTAGTTATTTGACCCAACAGGTTGGTTAGGTCCCATAGTCGTAGAGGCAAAAATTTTGATGCAGGATATTTGGTTAACCAAGATAGATTGGGATGATAGCCTTCCACCAGGCCCCCAGAGAAGATGGGAAAGTTTCCTTAAAAATTATCCTTATATAGCTGAGATTAAAATCCCACGATGGATTCATTTTACGCCTTGGGACGAAATTGAGTTTCACGGGTTTTGCGATGCATCCGAAAAAGCATATGCGGCAGCCCTATACGTCAGAGTGCGCGAAAGAACATCTGGGAACGCCCCATATGTGAATCTGCTGGTAGGAAAAACTAAAGTTGCTCCGGTAAAAACCATATCCCTTCCCCGTTTAGAACTTTGTGGAGCACTACTCCTGGCGGAACTAATTCACGCACTACTCCCACAATTTGAAATCGCTCAGCCGGTAGTATACAAATGGACGGATTCTACCATTGTTCTTTCAAGGCTACGAAACCCGCCTTGCTCCTGGACCACATTTGTAGCGAACAGAGTCGCCAAAATTGACGAACTCGTAGGAGTCGACGGTTGGAATCATGTGGATTCAGGAGATAACCCTGCAGATCTAGGTAGCCGGGGTGTGACTCCGCAAGAACTGTCAACGAGCACTCTCTGGTGGCAAGGTCCCAGTTGGCTGCAAGCGCCCTCATCGGAATGGCCCCAAAAATCCGATGAACTCGTAATGGAGACTGACTTGGAGCAAAAGGTTATTCGAGCTCATCCCATCGGCACATTAGAATCCACAGACATTTTGGATCGATTTTCGGACTTTTCCCGCGCTCTTCGAGTTATTGCACAAATATTTCGATTTTTTCGACGAATATAATACATAAATTAAGTCCACGAGAGGAGACCTCATTCGCAACCCCCGAGGAAATTAGAATGGTAAAAGACCGCCTGACTCTCCTCGCTCAAAAGCGGTGCTACTCAGATGAGTATAAAGCTCTTGCTGCATCTGAACCCGTGAACTCAAAAAGCCCAATTCGTAGCCTCAGCCCATTCCTTGATAAAGAAGGCATAATTAGGGTAGGAGGGAGATTAGCTTCCGCAATCATACCCCTAAAAGAACGAGTTCCAATAATTTTGCCGTACGATTGTCAATTTTCTCGATTACTTGTCAAATTCACTCACTTAATTTCCTTACATGGAGGAAATCAACTCATGTTGAGACTTCTAAGATCAGAATATTGGATAGTACGAATGAAAAATTTAATAAAAAAATATTATTAATAAATGTAAAGTTTGTCTAATTTACAGAAAAAAGACTCGAGAGCAATTGATGGCAGCCCTTCCACCGGAACGTACTGAGGTAAGTCGGCCCTTCGTGAATACAGGAGTCGATTTCACGGACCCGTTTGAGATTAAAAATTACACTGGTCGAGCCTGCCTTATAACGAAAGGATACGTTTGCGTCTTTGTGTGCTTCGCGACCAAGGCAATCCATCTGGAAGCGACAAGCGACTTATCCACTGCCACGTTTCTAGCAGCATTTTCCAGATTTGTGTCTAGACGAGGCTGCCCCCGTAATGTATATTCAGACAATGGAACGAATTTCGTCGGAGCCAACAAGGCTCTCCGTCAGGATTTCCGTAATTTTATGAAGGATGCATCCCGCCAAACTATGCAGACGTTTGCTCACCAGGAAATACTCTGGCATTTCATCCCCCCCGGAGCGCCACATATGGGAGGATTATGGGAAACGGGAGTCAAAAGTTTCAAGACTCACTTTCGGAAAGTTGCAAACAATATGCGGTTCACGATGGAAGAATTCTCAAGGCTTCTGGCAAAGATTGAATCGTGTTTGAATTCGAGACCGATCAGTCCTATATCAGACAACCCCGAGTCGACCGAGCCCTTAACTCCAGGATATTTTTTGATCGGTGGTCCGCTATTAGCAATAGCGGAGCCAGAAATCCAAGCGTCACCAATTTCGATCGTCAATCGATGGCAAAGAATTAAAGCCCTCCATCAAGGATTCTGCCAGCGTTGGAAAGTCGAGTATCTAAAGGAACTCCACAAAAGGGTTAAGTGGCAGTATCCTCAGAAGAACATCGACGTCGATGACCTAGTGGTTATCAAAGAAGATAACTTACCCCCGAATGAATGGCGACTTGGCAGGGTTGTTAAGGTGTACCCCGGGAAAGATAGCCGGGTGCGAGTGGTCGAAATAAATACAGCTCGTGGCTTAATTACTCGACCTATAGTTAAATTAGTACGACTACCTAATGAATCCCACTAATAATACACTTTCTCTTTACAGCCGTTTCTTTTTCGCATTTTTTCCTTTTTACTATTTTATAGATCAAAATGGTCCGCGCCAACAACAACACCTCCTCAACAGTGGCCCGTCCCTGATGCCCGGTGTGTTCAAATAACCACCCGTTACGTTTTTGTCGGCAGTTCCTACGACTGGTGGCCGAGGAGAGACTGCGCCTTGTCCTCCTTCATCGCCACTGCGCCAACTTTCTGGCATCGAACCACACCGCACCGAATTGTCCATCGACAGCGGCCTGCAATTCTTGTCGAGAACATCACCATAGTTTGCTCCATCTATGGGAGTCAGTGCCGAGTGAAGAAGAAGACGTGGTTCCGGCGCTCCAAAACGAAGTGGCAGGACGCCCTCGACGGCGACGACCATACCAGGCACGGGCACTCTCAGTCGAGCGATGAGGTTCTGGAGCTCGACATCAGCGAAGAAGAGTGGGAGCTGGACGGAGCCGAACCGACGCTAGACGAACCACCGGCGCCCAGACCAATCCTGTCGGGCGTCCGGTCGGCAGTAGTCCAACCGCCGCCAGCTGTCAGACATTCGCCACCTCACCGTCGGCGACGCTCGCGATCACGCCGCGGCAGCCAAGGGATCAGAGACGCCCGTGATCGCATACAACCAATCGCGCGATATCACAGGACTTTCACAGTCCTGCTCCCCACCTTGGTAGCCCGAGTGCGACTTGGCCAAGGAACACAGTTGGTTCGCGCGATCCTCGACCCTCGAAGGTTACAGCCACGAAACCGCAGCAACCGGACCCACTGCGAGATAATCCTGAGAGGCCGGAATGAACGCATCGCCGTGTCGGCAAGAGTAGTGCCACAACTCAGGCGAGTAACCCCCAGCCGTACGCTGGATGCATGCATCCGGAATGAGTTGGATAATGTGAACCTTGCAGACCCGTCCTTTTACCGCGCCAGTGCGGTGTATTTAGTGCTGGGCGCCGACGTCTACGCAGACATCCTGCGTCCAGGGCTAACCATGGCTACACCCACACGGCCAGCAGGACAAAACACCATCTTTGGATATGTGCTCTCTGGGCGCACCCCATATTAGTTTTAAGCATTCATTTTTTTTATCATTTATTTAAATTGCAGTATACTGCAAGGCGGGCGGCATGTTTACGCCAACCTTCACATCCAGATGTCGCTGATGCTGTTAGTTGCTCCAACTGTGAATGGGCCTGAAATCAGCCACTCGTTGGGTATGAGTCACTCGTTGACAATGAGTCCGTCGCGGTGAATGAATCACTCGCTGAAAGGGTTCGTTACTTGCCTTCCATTGTAATATAAATATAATAAAATAATCCTGTTAGCATAGCCCGTTAGGTATTTTGTGGTTCCACCATCTGTGTGCCTATAAATACGGTAGCGCGCTACAGATTTGTCTTCTTGACGTAGTGTTCATCATACCGACAACATCAGCAGCATCTGGTAAGTGATCTATTATCCCTTTTTTTGTACATATACATAAAAGTGAAATCTGAATTAAAGTTAAAAGTTTAGTGAATAAATTGATTCATTTATTTGCGTGATTTATTAACATTTGTGGTAAGTGATTGGATTGAAAGCCGGCTTCCCTAAGTTCCCCGATTCCAGAATTCATTAGGAATTCTCTGGCCTCAATATTCCCCGTTCGAACATGGTCCTTCGAGCCGGATTTCAAAACAATCACTTTTAATGTCTGTGCATATTTAAAAATTTAATTTTCTTTAATCGGTGAAAAACACAAACAATTTGCCAAGTCGTCATTTGCGCCATTTACTTATTTTTAATACCAACATATTGTTCGTACTCATTTTGATTACCAACAATTCATTTGCGCCATTTACTTATTTTGATTACCAACAATTCATTTGTACCATTTACTTATTTTTAATACCAACAAATCATTCGTACTCATTTTTTGAATACCAACAATTCGCTGGTGAGTACCAACAAAAAACGCCACTGTGATCGCTGTGTTCAGAAAGAAGAAGAATCTGACATATACATATATTTTTTTCTCTACGCCATATTCGCGGTCGTGAAAATTTCAACCGTCTGAAATTTGGAAAAAAAACCAGGTAAGATTAGGTTTTATATAAAAAAAATCGGCATCGACGTTTGCGGGCAAGGATAAAGCACCGAGGGAGAAGCAAAAAGTGGTGAGTTTTGGCACCAGGAAAGGAAGCAAAACGGAATCCATTGTTGGCCACTATAGGAGCATCGGGATTGAAGTCAAGTGCTCCAAAACCCTCAGAAAGGCTATACGGATACCTCAAGTAAGTCTCAAAAAGCTTCAAAGGTGAAATAAAAGTGAGTAAAAACGGTGAAAAAATAACTAATAGCAATAGCAGGTGGTCATAACCAAAACACCCTGTAGGAAATTTTTAGTTGAACGATATTTCATTATATCGAAGTATTAATCTCGACGTTTTTCAAGGTAGAAAAAGGGCATCAAAAGGTACAAGTGCTACAAAACAACGAGAAGAGGTAAAATTTTGACCTTAGGCTATGAGCAAAGTGAAATATATGTATGAATTTCTGTGAACATACAAGTTTATATACATCCATACACATATATACATCGAAATTAATATTTTTTCTTTCTGTATCTCCAACACAATTGCTGAGCACCTAAAATCCACCGGACCCAAACGGAAGTTGCGAAGTATCAAATTTTTTCTGCAGCATAAGTATTGGATGCCGGCATCAATTGCCATACAGTGAGGCATCAGTACCAACGAAGCCAAAGCACGCATAAATTAACCACAACAGGAAAGCATTAAGGCCCCATCAAGTGGCCCACCAAATAACCCAACAAAGTACGTTCCGCCGGCCAAAAGTGCCATCTGATCAGGCGTACGTACCAACGTGTAAAATAACATTTCTGAAGCACCGAGGGGATTGGTGTCCACCGGCAAAAAGTGCCATAGGTTAAGGTGACACCACAATCAAAGTAAGTAGAGTGAAATTATATGTATAAAAGCGATGAAAGTGAAAGTGTACAACAGCACAGTGCATACGTCCAGGTAAAAGCCAAAAATTAAATTTCGGTTTCGTTGACTACGTCAACCAAATTTTCCCATATTTTTTTTTTTGATTCGTAGATAAATTGCAAAAAATTAAGGGTACATAAATATGTACAAATAGATATATATATACTTTTTGGTTGCTTGTTTTTCCGACAGGGTAGGAATATGATGTATTGTGGAACGATCCTCCGTCATCCCTTTTCTTTTTTTCTTTTTTCGTTCTGCATATTAGCCGAAACCGGTTTGTCTCCAAACCAAACTTGACAAGGGATGACGGAGGATCGTTCCACAATACATCAGATATATATATATCAAATAGTAGCTTAACCTGTAGCAACTCCACAACAAATATATAAACGGCATAACCAGAACAACCAACGGGAAAAAGACCGTAACAAAAAAGAGCACTAACCTCGGAGTTAGCGGTAGGAGATAACTGTGCTCTTTGGTACATAAGAAAGAACCGCTGCTAAAATTA
Organism: Urophora cardui; assembly: GCA_960531455.1. Taxonomy (NCBI): domain Eukaryota; kingdom Metazoa; phylum Arthropoda; class Insecta; order Diptera; family Tephritidae; genus Urophora; species Urophora cardui. Next base: position 16,338,922 of record OY482675.1, on the reverse strand, counting down.
TTGTTTTTAAATATATATGCTTATATACTCGCCCACGGCCAACATATATATATATATACACATAGATATATTAATATTCTCAAATTCCACATTTCCTATTTACATATTTTTACACGTATATATATGTACCCACGTCTATATCAGGTATATAAAATATAAAACGGCAAAGTGTTTTAGAATATATAATTTTGTAGTGCGCGTGTAGAAATATTAATATTCGGCATTAGCAAAATTGTATCGCGCTAAATACGAAAACTGTTTGTTCTGGCATAAACGCGGTGTTAGAAACAAATTACGTGAATTAAGGTAGTTTTTGGCAAAATAAACTTTTTGCATAGTGCATAAGGCACCAGTTTTCTTTTCTCGTACCTATATTTCGGTTGGTTTCGGTACTCCCGTCCAATAGGCAAAAGTGCAAAGGCTTTGCTTTTGGAAAGTAAACCTTTGCTGAGCCCCCCGTAAAAACAAAACATTGTTAACTAAGTCAACTATTTATTTAATAATCAATTCCAAGATTATTTTAATTGCATTCTTTGGTTCGGAGATTTCAAGTAAACGAAACCCAAATTTCCAATTTGCACGGAAAAAAGATTCTTCAAATCCCCGGAGTGTCGGCTTTTCGCATTGGAGGAATTTTCGAACTCTTCAGATAAAGCCACACAAATAGTTCCATTAGAACGTGCCAGGCCTTTTTTTTTTTTGCCGATAAAGTAGATTTCCCAACTTTCGGTGAATTTGCGGGACAAATTCGTAAGTGTTTCGACAAAAACTTCACAACTTTCGTCCCAGGCCTTTTTTGCCGATAAAGCAGTTTTACCAACTTTCGCTGTTAATTCGGTGAATTTGCGGGACAAATTCGAAAGTGTTCCGACAAAAACTGCACAACTTTCGTCAAAAGGCCTATTTGCCGATAAAGCTGTTCCACCAACTTTCGGTGTTAATTCGGTGAATTTGCAGGAAAAATTCGTGTGTTCCAAAAAAAAACTACTTCACAGCTGCCGATAAAGCAGTTCTCTCAACTTTCGCTGTTGGTTCGGTGAATTTGCAGGACAAATACGTAAGTGTTCCGACGAAACCTTCACAAATTTCGTCCAAGACATTTTTGCCGATAAAGCAGTTTTACCACATTCGGTGGTGGACATGCGAAACAAATTCGCGAGCGTCCCGACAAAGTGTTCACAACATTCGGTGCTCATTCGGTGAACTTGCGGGGCAAATTCGTGACTGTTCCGACGAAATATTCACAACTTTAGGTGTTCATTCCGACAAAGATTTCACAACTTTCGGTGCACATTCGCCAATCTTTCGCAGCGAATTAGTAACAGCTCCGCCGAAGTGTACACAACTTTTGGCGAATATTCGGTAGTTATTCGGAACAAATTACGCCAAAGCGAAGACCGCCTTCAACTCACTGTATCTGTTTTGTTCTTAAAACTTTCTAAGTTTTTTTTTATTATTTTGTTTGACTTTGAGTCCCTTGAATCTCGAGAAGAATAAATAGCAGAATGACTACTGCTACCGATTTCACTCGCGCATGCGAAGCACTTTTGGAATTTGAACAACAGTTCAATGAGACCCCACGACATTTTCCCTGGAGGTTCAACGTGATGAACTCAAGGGACTATGGGAAGCAGTAAAGGTAACTTTTAGTGGTTATACTCGTGGCTTAGCTGAGGATGAGGCAGGCAAAAGGGCCATGCGCTCGGCTAAGGATACCTACCACAACTGCTATACTGTTATTTGACATGCGCAGCATTAATGGGTGAAATAATTCACAATATTACGTTTATTAGGCAGGCTTCGTCCACCGTGGCACCCGCTCTTCACGAACCTGAACCACAACCCAAAAGATCAGGCGTGAAACTTCCGGCATGCGATTGTCAAGTTTTTTCGGGAAATTATGTAGATTGGCCGGAATTTCGAGATCTCTTTTATGCAATTTATATACAAAACTCGCGTTTAAGTGCGGTAGAAAAATTATATCACTTAAATCAAAAAACTCGGGGAGAGGCCAAGGACATAGTTAAGAAAATCACACTCACGAATGACGGTTTTGAAGTGGCATGGAAAAATCTTTCGGAAAGATACGAAAATAAAGGAATAATGGTAAATTCGCAATTGAAGCAATTGTTCAATTTACCAACGGTAACAGTTGAACGCGGAACCGAAATAAAAAATGGGAACAAGGTATAGAAAATAAAACGGAAATACCGAGCTGGGTAGATTTAGATCACTACCTCTCTAGTAGATTCCAAACTCTAGAAACGGTTTCCGATATTCAAGAAGCGCGGTGCTCACGCGTGGCTCCGTCCCGCTTGTCAACATCTTCCGTCGAAAAGAGGAAGATGTCAGCTCACCATGGCCAATATGCACCAGCGGGGTTCAGGCTATGCCCCAACGTTTCTCACCCCCTAAAGTCGTGCCCCAAATTTCTCGCTATGAAGGTTGAGGATAGACAAAAAATGACAAGAAAGTACAACTTATGCATGAATTGTTTGGCACATTCACACAATCTTCATTGTCTTGCCCAGGAGCCTTGCCTGCTCCCAATAAATACATCATGCAAAGGCAGTGGCCGTCTCCAACTTTGGTTGCTTCTACATGCGGTGCAACGCATCTCTTATGCCAGGCGCACGAAGTACACCACTGCTCTGGAACGAGCCATACTCCATCTTGCCAAAGCACGTGCTCATCGCAGCCCCAAACCCCACAAACAAAAAATGCTACAAAGCCAATGGGAATATACAACACCCTGTAGCCAAAACAAAAGATGCTCATTTTAGCCAAAAACCCTAACAAACAGTATGCTACTTCCGGTAGCCATATCCGGCAAAAACCATGCTACACCCTGTAGCCAAAAATCACTATTCCAAATACCCTACACAACATTAAACAAATACTACTCGCCAAACCCCGCATATTAATATTACTGAAAGCTTAGACAAGGTCCTTCGAGCCGGATCCCGCACATTCACATATAGCGAAAAATTGTACAAGCGCCTTCAATTGCATGAGCTGTCATCAGCGACATCACTCTCTATTGCATCGAGGAACAATCAGCAATCCGCATCAAGCGCCAACCTCCTCAACGACGACCGGAAATATGCGACAACTCTCCACTTCTCGAGCAACTAACGCAAATGCTGAAACTGCACAATCGTCTCAAACCCCTTCAACTTCCGGAAATGTAAACTCGCTATTCGCTGCAAACACGAAAAATGTTATTCTAGGAACAGCAATAGTGAACATTTGTCACTTAGGTGTAACATATGAGGCAAGAGAACTTCTGGACTCGGGTTCAGAAGGTACTTTCATAACCGAACGATTACAAAAACGTATCAAATTATCAACTCAACCCACAAACACAGCAGTCAGTGGTATAAGTGCCACCTCTACGGCCATGGGGCGAAAAATCGCACATTTTGTTTTAGGCTCTCCCGTCAACCCCCAGTTTAAGATTGAGGCAAGAGGTCTAGTCTTACCCCAGCTGACAGGGAACCTCCCCCAGTCTTCAGTAAATCAGGAATGGCTTGATTTACTCCCCCCAATACAATTGGCCGATGTCAACTTTCATAAGAGTCAGCAGGTAGATATGATCATAGGTGCGGATTTGTACCCGGAAGTTATAGGAGATAACGTTAGGCGAAATATATTAGGATCTTTACTTGCACAGGAAACCGTTTTCGGTTGGATACTAACCGGCCCACACCCAGCTCCATTGTCAACGGTTCAGAATCGCGTTATGTTTCCTTGTTTTCGGAGGTAGCAGGACATCAGCACGCTTCTGGGAACTGGAAAAGGCCCTACCAAAAAACAGATAAAATCGGAAGAAGTACTTTGTGAAAAGCATTACGTAAACACAACCAAACGGAATGAGCAAGGACGTTATGTGGTGGCGTTGCCCTTCCGGCGGGAATTTCCTGAGAAGATCAACCTAGGACATTCACGCAACAGTGCAACACAACAATTCATCAGGACTGAAGCGACGTTGAATAGGAAACCAGAGCTGAGAGAGGAATATCACAGAGTCCTACGAGAATACATAGAACTAGGACACATGATACCTATCAGCAGAGAAAAAAGCCGAACGTCCTCGTCATATTATTTGCCCCATCATGCAGTTATAAAACCGGATAGTACCACTACTAAGGTGCGGGTAGTATTCAATGCGTCATGCCCCTCAACCAACGGAGTCAGCTTGAATGACATTCTTTTCCCCGGCCCCGTATTACCTGACCTAATAGCGTTACTTTTAAAATGGCGATTCTTTAAGTATGTCTTTAATGCCGACATTGAGAAGATGTATAGACAGATTCTCCTTCATCCAGATTACACTTGTCTTCATCGCATCCTTTTTAGGGAATCTCATGAGGAAGAAATTCAGGATTATGAGCTTCGTACGGTCACCTTCGGAGTCAATTGTGCCCCCTACCTTGCCATAAGAACCCTCCTCCAATTAGCAAATGACGTCAGGAGCAAATACCCTTTAGCTTCAAATATTCTCCAGAAACATATGTATGTTGATGACGTGTTAGCAGGAGCCCATGACAATGACACAGCAGCACAGATGCGAGATGAACTCATTGCAGCGCTACAGGATGCGCGATTTCCTCTACGCAAATGGACGTCAAATTCCAAGGAAATTCTTGCAACTTTACCAAAGGAACATTTGCTGAAGGAAGAGTTTCTGGAAATTGATGACCTCAGCGAAGCAAGAATGTTAGGGATCCGCTGGAACGCCGCTCACGACCTTTTTTACTTTTGTGTTCAGGCAATACCGAGCAAACCTAGCTATGCCAAACGAGAGGTATTGTCGTATGTTGCCTAGTTATTTGACCCAACAGGTTGGTTAGGTCCCATAGTCGTAGAGGCAAAAATTTTGATGCAGGATATTTGGTTAACCAAGATAGATTGGGATGATAGCCTTCCACCAGGCCCCCAGAGAAGATGGGAAAGTTTCCTTAAAAATTATCCTTATATAGCTGAGATTAAAATCCCACGATGGATTCATTTTACGCCTTGGGACGAAATTGAGTTTCACGGGTTTTGCGATGCATCCGAAAAAGCATATGCGGCAGCCCTATACGTCAGAGTGCGCGAAAGAACATCTGGGAACGCCCCATATGTGAATCTGCTGGTAGGAAAAACTAAAGTTGCTCCGGTAAAACCATATCCCTTCCCCGTTTAGAACTTTGTGGAGCACTACTCCTGGCGGAACTAATTCACGCACTACTCCCACAATTTGAAATCGCTCAGCCGGTAGTATACAAATGGACGGATTCTACCATTGTTCTTTCATGGCTACGAAACCCGCCTTGCTCCTGGACCACATTTGTAGCGAACAGAGTCGCCAAAATTGACGAACTCGTAGGAGTCGACGGTTGGAATCATGTGGATTCAGGAGATAACCCTGCAGATCTAGGTAGCCGGGGTGTGACTCCGCAAGAACTGTCAACGAGCACTCTCTGGTGGCAAGGTCCCGGTTGGCTGCAAGCGCCCTCATCGGAATGGCCCCAAAAATCCGATGAACTCGTAATGGAGACTGACTTGGAGCAAAAGGTTATTCGAGCTCATCCCATCGGCACATTAGAATCCACAGACATTTTGGATCGATTTTCGGACTTTTCCCGCGCTCTTCGAGTTATTGCACAAATATTTCGATTTTTTCGACGAATATAATACATAAATTAAGTCCACGAGAGGAGACCTCATTCGCAACCCCCGAGGAAATTAGAATGGTAAAAGACCGCCTGACTCTCCTCGCTCAAAAGCGGTGCTACTCAGATGAGTATAAATCTCTTGCTGCATCTGAACCCGTGAACTCAAAAAGCCCAATTCGTAGCCTCAGCCCATTCCTTGATAAAGAAGGCATAATTAGGGTAGGAGGGAGATTAGCTTCCGCAATCATACCCCTAAAAGAACGAGTTCCAATAATTTTGCCGTACGATTGTCAATTTTCTCGATTACTTGTCAAATTCACTCACTTAATTTCCTTACATGGAGGAAATCAACTCATGTTGAGACTTCTAAGATCAGAATATTGGATAGTACGAATGAAAAATTTAATAAAAAAATATTATTAATAAATGTAAAGTTTGTCTAATTTACAGAAAAAAGACTCGAGAGCAATTGATGACAGCCCTTCCACCGGAACGTACTGAGGTAAGTCGGCCCTTCGTGAATACAGGAGTCGATTTCACGGACCCGTTTGAGATTAAAAATTACACTGGTCGAGCCTGCCTTATAACGAAAGGATACGTTTGCGTCTTTGTGTGCTTCGCGACCAAGGCAATCCATCTGGAAGCGACAAGCGACTTATCCACTGCCACGTTTCTAGCAGCATTTTCCAGATTTGTGTCTAGACGAGGCTGCCCCCGTAATGTATATTCAGACAATGGAACGAATTTCGTCGGAGCCAACAAGGCTCTCCGTCAGGATTTCCGTAATTTTATGAAGGATGCATCCCGCCAAACTATGTAGACGTTTGCTCACCAGGAAATACTCTGGCATTTCATCCCCCCCGGAGCGCCACATATGGGAGGATTATGGGAAACGGGAGTCAAAAGTTTCAAGACTCACTTTCGGAAAGTTGCAAACAATATGCGGTTCACGATGGAAGAATTCTCGACGCTTCTGGCAAAGATTGAATCGTGTTTGAATTCGAGACCGATCAGTCCTATATCAGACAACCCCGAGTCGACCGAGCCCTTAACTCCAGGATATTTTTTGATCGGTGGTCCGCTATTAGCAATAGCGGAGCCAGAAATCCAAGCGTCACCAATTTCGATCGTCAATCGATGGCAAAGAATTAAAGCCCTCCATCAAGGATTCTGCCAGCGTTGGAAAGTCGAGTATCTAAAGGAACTCCACAAAAGGGTTAAGTGGCAGTATCCTCAGAAGAACATCTACGTCGATGACCTAGTGGTTATCAAAGAAGATAACTTACCCCCGAATGAATGGCGACTTGGCAGGGTTGTTAAGGTGTACCCCGGGAAAGATAGCCGGGTGCGAGTGGTCGAAATAAATACAGCTCGTGGCTTAATTACTCGACCTATAGTTAAATTAGTACGACTACCTAATGAATCCCACTAATAATACACTTTCTCTTTACAGCCGTTTCTTTTTCGCATTTTTTCCTTTTTACTATTTTATAGATCAAAATGGTCCGCGCCAACAACAACACCTCCTCAACAGTGGCCCGTCCCCGATGCCCGGTGTGTTCAAATAACCACCCGTTACGTTTTTGTCGGCAGTTCCTACGACTGGTGGCTGAGGAGAGACTGCGCCTTGTCCTCCTTCATCGCCACTGCGCCAACTTTCTGGCATCGAACCACACCGCACCGAATTGTCCATCGACAGCGGCCTGCAATTCTTGTCGAGAACATCACCATAGTTTGCTCCATCTATGGGAGTCAGTGCCGAGTGAAGAAGAAGACGTGGTTCCGGCGCTCCAAAACGAAGTGGCAGGACGCCCTCGACGGCGACGACCATACCAGGCACGGGCACTCTCAGTCGAGCGATGAGGTTCTGGAGCTCGACATCAGCGAAGAAGAGTGGGAGCTGGACGGAGCCGAACCGACGCTATACGAACCACCGGCGCCCAGACCAATCCTGTCGGGCGTCCGGTCGGCAGTAGTCCAACCGCCGCCAGCTGTCAGACATTCGCCACCTCACCGTCGGCGACGCTCGCGATCACGCCGCGGCAGCCAAGGGATCAGAGACGCCCGTGATCGCATACAACCAATCGCGCGATATCACAGGACTTTCACAGTCCTGCTCCCCACCTTGGTAGCCCGAGTGCGACTTGGCCAAGGAACACAGTTGGTTCGCGCGATCCTCGACCCTCGAAGGTTACAGCCACGAAACCGCAGCAACCGGACCCACTGCGAGATAATCCTGAGAGGCCGGAATGAACGCATCGCCGTGTCGGCAAGAGTAGTGCCACAACTCAGGCGAGTAACCCCCAGCCGTACGCTGGATGCATGCATCCGGAATGAGTTTGATAATGTGAACCTTGCAGACCCGTCCTTTTACCGCGCCAGTGCGGTGTATTTAGTGCTGGGCGCCGACGTCTACGCAGACATCCTGCGTCCAGGGCTAACGATGGCTACACCCACACGGCCAGCAGGACAAAACACCATCTTTGGATATGTGCTCTCTGGGCGCACCCCATATTAGTTTTAAGCATTCATTTTTTTTTATCATTTATTTAAATTGCAGTATACTGCAAGGCGGGCGGCATGTTTACGCCAACCTTCACATCCAGATGTCGCTGATGCTGTTAGTTGCTCCAACTGTGAATGGGCCTGAAATCAGCCACTCGTTGGGTATGAGTCACTCGTTGACAATGAGTCAGTCGCGGTGAATGAATCACTCGCTGAAAGGGTTCGTTACTTGCCTTCCATTGTAATATAAATATAATAAAATAATCCTGTTAGCATAGCCCGTTAGGTATTTTGTGGTTCCACCATCTGTGTGCCTATAAATACGGTAGCGCGCTACAGATTTGTCTTCTTGACGTAGTGTTCATCATACCGACAACATCAGCAGCATCTGGTAAGTGATCTATTATCCCTTTTTTTGTACATATACATAAAAGTGAAATCTGAATTAAAGTTAAAAGTTTAGTGAATTTCAAAGTGAATAAATTGATTCATTTATTTGCGTAATTTATTAACATTTGTGGTAAGTGATTGGATTGAAAGCCGGCTTCCCTAAGTTCCCCGATTCCAGAATTCATTAGGAATTCTCTGGCCTCAATATTCCCCGTTCGAACATGGTCCTTCGAGCCGGATTTCAAAACAATCACTTTTAATGTCTGTGCATATTTAAAAATTTAATTTTCTTTAATCGGTGAAAAACACAAACAATTTGCCAAGTCGTCATTTGCGCCATTTACTTATTTTTAATACCAACATATTGTTCGTACTCATTTTGATTACCAACAATTCATTTGCGCCATTTACTTATTTTGATTACCAACAATTCATTTGTACCATTTACTTATTTTTAATACCAACAAATCATTCGTACTCATTTTTTGAATACCAACAATTCGCTGGTGAGTACCAACAAAAAACGCCACTGTGATCGCTGTGTTCAGAAAGAAGAAGAATCTGACATATACATATATTTTTTTCTCTACGCCATATTCGCGGTCGTGAAAATTTCAACCGTCTGAAATTTGGAAAAAAAAACCAGGTAAGATTAGGTTTTATATAAAAAAAATCGGCATCGACGTTTGCGGGCAAGGATAAAGCACCGAGGGAGAAGCAAAAAGTGGTGAGTTTTGGCACCAGGAAAGGAAGCAAAACGGAATCCATTGTTGGCCACTATAGGAGCATCGGGATTGAAGTCAAGTGCTCCAAAACCCTCAGAAAGGCTATAAGGATACCTCAAGTAAGTCTCAAAAAGCTTCAAAGGTGAAATAAAACTGAGTAAAAACGGTGAAAAAATAACTAATAGCAATAGCAGGTGGTCATAACCAAAACACCCTGTAGGAAATTTTTAGTTGAACGATATTTCATTATATCGAAGTATTAATCTCGACGTTTTTCAAGGTAGAAAAAGGGCATCAAAAGGTACAAGTGCTACAAAACAACGAGAAGAGGTAAAATTTTGACCTTAGGCTATGAGCAAAGTGAAATATATGTATGAATTTCTGTGAACATACAAGTTTATATACATCCATACACATATATACATCGAAATTAATATTTTTTCTTTCTGTATCTCCAACACAATTGCTGAGCACCTAAAATCCACCGGACCCAAACGGAAGTTGCGAAGTATCAAATTTTTTCTGCAGCATAAGTATTGGATGCCGGCATCAATTGCCATACAGTGAGGCATCAGTACCAACGAAGCCAAAGCACGCATAAATTAACCACAACAGGAAAGCATTAAGGCCCCATCAAGTGGCCCACCAAATAACCCAACAAAGTACGTTCCGCCGGCCAAAAGTGCCATCTGATCAGGCGTACGTACCAACGTGTAAAATAACATTTCTGAAGCACCGAGGGGATTGGTGTCCACCGGCAAAAAGTGCCATAGGTTAAGGTGACACCACAATCAAAGTAAGTAGAGTGAAATTATATGTATAAAAGCGATGAAAGTGAAAGTGTACACAAGCACAGTGCATACGTCCAGGTAAAAGCCAAAAATTAAATTTCGGTTTCGTTGACTACATCAACCAAATTTTCCCATATTTTTTTTTGATTCGTAGATAAATTGCAAAAAATTAAGGGTACATAAATATGTACAAATAGATATATATATACTTTTTGGTTGCTTGTTTTTCCGACAGGGTAGGAATATGATGTATTGTGGAACGATCCTCCGTCATCCCTTGTCAAGTTTGGTTTGGAGACAAACCGGTTTCGGCTAATATGCGCCATCTTCAGTGTCTTTTTTCGTTCTGCATATTAGCCGAAACCGGTTTGTCTCCAAACCAAACTTGACAAGGGATGACGGAGGATCGTTCCACAATACATCAGATATATATATATATCAAATAGTGGCTTAACCTGTAGCAACTCCACAACAAATATATAAACGGCATAACCAGAACAACCAACGGGAAAAAGACCGTAACAAAAAAGAGCACTAACCTCGGAGTTAGCGGTAGGAGATAACTGTGCTCTTTGGTACATAAGAAAGAACCGCTGCTAAAATTATTGTTTTTAAATATATATGCTTATATACTCGCCCACGGCCAACATATATATATATATATACACATAGATATATTAATATTCTCAAATTGCACATTTCCTATTTACATATTTTTACACGTATATGTACCCACGTCTATATCAGGTATATAAAATATAAAACGGCAAAGTGTTTTAGAATATATAATTTTGTAGTGCGCGTGTAGAAATATTAATATTCGGCATTAGCAAAATTGTATCGCGCTAAATACGAAAACTGTTTGTTCTGGCATAAACGCGGTGTTAGAAACAAATTACGTGAATTAAGGTAGTTTTTGGCAAAATAAACTTTTTGCATAGTGCATAAGGCACCAGTTTTCTTTTCTCGTACCTATATTTCGGTTGGTTTCGGTACTCCCGTCCAATAGGCAAAAGTGCAAAGGCTTTGCTTTTGGAAAGTAAACCTTTGCTGAGCCCCCCGTAAAAACAAAACATTGTTAACTAAGTCAACTATTTATTTAATAATCAATTCCAAGATTATTTTAATTGCATTCATTGGTTCGGAGATTTCAAGTAAACGAAACCCAAATTTCCAATTTGCACGGAAAAAAGATTCTTCAAATCCCCGGAGTGTCGGCTTTTCGCATTGGAGGAATTTTCGAACTCTTCAGATAAAGCCACACAAATAGTTCCATTAGAACGTGCCAGGCCTTTTTTTTTTTTGCCGATAAAGTAGATTTCCCAACTTTCGGTGAATTTGCGGGACAAATTCGTTAGTGTTTCGACAAAAACTTCACAACTTTCGTCCAGACCTTTTTTGCCGATAAAGCAGTTTAACCAACTTTCGGTGTTAATTCGGTGAATTTGCGGGACAAATTCGAAAGTTTCCGACAAAAACTGCACAACTTTCGTCAAAGGCCTATTTGCCGATAAAGCTGTTCCACCAACTTTCGGTGTTAATTCGGTGAATTTGCGGGACAAATTCGAAAGTTTCCGACAAAAACTGCACAACTTTCGTCAAAGGCCTATTTGCCGATAAAGCTGTTCCACCAACTTTCGGTGAATTTGCAGGAGAAATTCGTAAATGTTCCGGAAAAACTTCACAACTGCCGATAAAGCAGTTTTACCAACTTTCGTTGATGGTTCGGTCAATTTGCAGGACAAATACGTAAGTGTTCCGCCGAAAACTTCACAACTTTCGTCCCAGACATTTTGCCGATAAAGCAGTTTTACCAACATTCGGTAGTGAACGTGCGAAACAAATTCGCGAGCGTTCCGACAAAGTGTTCACAACATTCGGTGCTCATTCGGTGAAATTGCGGGGCAAATTCGTGACTGTTCCGACGAAATTTTCACAACTTTAGGTGTTCATTCCGACAAAGCTTTCACAACTTTCGGTGCACATTCGCCAATCTTTCGCAGCGAATTAGTAACAGCTCCGCCGAAGTGTACACAACTTTTGGCGAATATTCGGTAGTTATTCGGAACAAATTACGCCAAAGCGAAGACCGCCTTCAACTCACTGTATCTGTTTTGTTCTTAAAACTTTCTAAGTTTTTTTTTATTATTTTGTTTGACTTTGAGTCCCTTGAATCTCGAGAAGAATAAATAGCAGAATGACTACTGCTACCGATTTCACTCGCGCATGCGAAGCACTTTTGGAATTTGAACAACAGTTCAATGAGACCCCACGACATTTTCCCTGGAGGTTCAACGTGATGAACTCAAGGGACTATGGGAAGCAGTAAAGGTAACTTTTAGTGGTTATACTCGTGGCTTAGCTGAGGATGAGGCAGGCAAAAGGGCCATGCGCTCGGCTAAGGATACCTACCACAACTGCTATACTGTTATTTGACATGCGCAGCATTAATGGGTGAAATAATTCACAATATTACGTTTATTAGGCAGGCTTCGTCCACCGTGGCACCCGCTCTTCACGAACCTGAACCACAACCCAAAAGATCAGGCGTGAAACTTCCGGCATGCGATTGTCAAGTTTTTTCGGGAAATTATGTAGATTGGCCGGAATTTCGAGATCTCTTTTATGCAATTTATATACAAAACTCGCGTTTAAGTGCGGTAGAAAAATTATATCACTTAAATCAAAAAACTCGGGGAGAGGCCAAGGACATAGTTAAGAAAATCACACTCACGAATGACGGTTTTGAAGTGGCATGGAAAAATCTTTCGGAAAGATACGAAAATAAAGGAATAATGGTAAATTCGCAATTGAAGCAATTGTTCAATTTACCAACGGTAACAGTTGAACGCGGAACCGAAATAAAAAATGGGAACAAGGTATAGAAAATAAAACGGAAATACCGAGCTGGGTAGATTTAGATCACTACCTCTCTAGTAGATTCCAAACTCTAGAAACGGTTTCCGATATTCAAGAAGCGCGGTGCTCACGCGTGGCTCCGTCCCGCTTGTCAACATCTTCCGTCGAAAAGAGGAAGATGTCAGCTCACCATGGCCAATATGCACCAGCGGGGTTCAGGCTATGCCCCAACGTTTCTCACCCCCTAAAGTCGTGCCCCAAATTTCTCGCTATGAAGGTTGAGGATAGACAAAAAATGACAAGAAAGTACAACTTATGCATGAATTGTTTGGCACATTCACACAATCTTCATTGTCTTGCCCAGGAGCCTTGCCTGCTCCCAATAAATACATCATGCAAAGGCAGTGGCCGTCTCCAACTTTGGTTGCTTCTACCTGCGGTGCAACGCATCTCTTATGCCAGGCGCACGAAGTACACCACTGCTCTGGAACGAGCCATACTCCATCTTGCCAAAGCACGTGCTCATCGCAGCCCCAAACCCCACAAACAAAAAATGCTACAAACCCAATGGGAATATACAACACCCTGTAGCCAAAACAAAAGATGCTCATTTTAGCCAAAAACCCTAACAAACAGTATGCTACTTCCGGTAGCCATATCCGGCAAAAACCATGCTACACCCTGTAGCCAAAAATCACTATTCCAAATACCCTACACAACATTAAACAAATACTACTCGCCAAACCCCGCATATTAATATTACTGAAAGCTTAGACAAGGTCCTTCGAGCCGGATCCCGCACATTCACATATAGCGAAAAATTGTACAAGCGCCTTCAATTGCATGAGCTGTCATCAGCGACATCACTCTCTATTGCATCGAGGAACAATCAGCAATCCGCATCAAGCGCCAACCTCCTCAACGACGACCGGAAATATGCGACAACTCTCCACTTCTCGAGCAACTAACGCAAATGCTGAAACTGCACAATCGTCTCAAACCCCTTCAACTTCCGGAAATGTAAACTCGCTATTCGCTGCAAACACGAAAAATGTTATTCTAGGAACAGCAATAGTGAACATTTGTCACTTAGGTGTAACATATGAGGCAAGAGCACTTCTGGACTCGGGTTCAGAAGGTACTTTCATAACCGAACGATTACAAAAACGTATCAAATTATCAACTCAACCCACAAACACAGCAGTCAGTGGTATAAGTGCCACCTCTACGGCCATGGGGCGAAAATCGCACATTTTGTTTTAGGCTCTCCCGTCAACCCCCAGTTTAAGATTGAGGCAAGAGGTCTAGTCTTACCCCAGCTGACAGGGAACCTCCCCCAGTCTTCAGTAAATCAGGAATGGCTTGATTTACTCCCCCCAATACAATTGGCCGATGTCAACTTTCATAAGAGTCAGCAGGTAGATATGATCATAGGTGCGGATTTGTACCCGGAAGTTATAGGAGATAACGTTAGGCGAAATATATTAGGATCTTTACTTGCACAGGAAACCGTTTTCGGTTGGATACTAACCGGCCCCACACCCAGCTCCATTGTCAACGGTTCAGAATCGCGTTATGTTTCCTTGTTTTCGGAGGTAGCAGGACATCAGCACGCTTCTGGGAACTGGAAAAGGCCCTACCAAAAAACAGATAACCTCGGAAGAAGTACTTTGTGAAAAGCATTACGTAAACACAACCAAACGGAATGAGCAAGGACGTTATGTGGTGGCGTTGCCCTTCCGGCGGGAATTTCCTGAGAAGATCAACCTAGGACATTCACGCAACAGTGCAACACAACAATTCATCAGGACTGAAGCGACGTTGAATAGGAAACCAGAGCTGAGAGAGGAATATCACAGAGTCCTACGAGAATACATAGAACTAGGACACATGATACCTATCAGCAGAGAAAAAAGCCGAACGTCCTCGTCATATTATTTGCCCCATCATGCAGTTATAAAACCGGATAGTACCACTACTAAGGTGCGGGTAGTATTCAATGCGTCATGCCCCTCAACCAACGGAGTCAGCTTGAATGACATTCTTTTCCCCGGCCCCGTATTACCTGACCTAATAGCGTTACTTTTAAAATGGCGATTCTTTAAGTATGTCTTTAATGCCGACATTGAGAAGATGTATAGACAGATTCTCCTTCATCCAGATTACACTTGTCTTCATCGCATCCTTTTTAGGGAATCTCATGAGGAAGAAATTCAGGATTATGAGCTTCGTACGGTCACCTTCGGAGTCAATTGTGCCCCCTACCTTGCCATAAGAACCCTCCTCCAATTAGCAAATGACGTCAGGAGCAAATACCCTTTAGCTTCAAATATTCTCCAGAAACATATGTATGTTGATGACGTGTTAGCAGGAGCCCATGACAATGACACAGCAGCACAGATGCGAGATGAACTCATTGCAGCGCTACAGGATGCGCGATTTCCTCTACGCAAATGGACGTCAAATTCCAAGGAAATTCTTGCAACTTTACCAAAGGAACATTTGCTGAAGGAAGAGTTTCTGGAAATTGATGACCTCAGCGAAGCAAGAATGTTAGGGATCCGCTGGAACGCCGCTCACGACCTTTTTTACTTTTGTGTTCAGGCAATACCGAGCAAACCTAGCTATGCCAAACGAGAGGTATTGTCGTATGTTGCCAAGTTATTTGACCCAACAGGTTGGTTAGGTCCCATAGTCGTAGAGGCAAAAATTTTGATGCAGGATATTTGGTTAACCAAGATAGATTGGGATGATAGCCTTCCACCAGGCCCCCAGAGAAGATGGGAAAGTTTCCTTAAAAATTATCCTTATATAGCTGAGATTAAAATCCCACGATGGATTCATTTTACGCCTTGGGACGAAATTGAGTTTCACGGGTTTTGCGATGCATCCGAAAAAGCATATGCGGCAGCCCTATACGTCAGAGTGCGCGAAAGAACATCTGGGAACGCCCCATATGTGAATCTGCTGGTAGGAAAAACTAAAGTTGCTCCGGTAAAAACCATATCCCTTCCCCGTTTAGAACTTTGTGGAGCACTACTCCCAGCGGAACTAATTCACGCACTACTCCCACAATTTGAAATCGCTCAGCCGGTAGTATACAAATGGACGGATTCTACCATTGTTCTTTCATGGCTACGAAAACCGCCTTGCTCCTGGACCACATTTGTAGCGAACAGAGTCGCCAAAATTGACGAACTCGTAGGAGTCGACGGTTGGAATCATGTGGATTCAGGAGATAACCCTGCAGGTCTAGGTAGCCGGGGTGTGACTCCGCAAGAACTGTCAACGAGCACTCTCTGGTGGCAAGGTCCCAGTTGGCTGCAAGCGCCCTCATCGGAATGGCCCAAAAAATCCGATGAACCCGTAATGGAGACTGACTTGGAGCAAAAGGTTATTCGAGCTCATCCCACCGGCACATTAGAATCCACAGACATTTTGGATCGATTTTCGGACTTTTCCCGCGCTCTTCGAGTCATTGCACAAATATTTCGATTTTTTCGACGAACATAATACATAAATTAAGTCCACGAGAGGAGACCTCATTCGCAACCCCCGAGGAAATTAGAATGGTAAAAGACCGCCTGACTCTCCTCGCTCAAAAGCGGTGCTACTCAGATGAGTATAAAGCTCTTGCTGCATCTGAACCCGTGAACTCAAAAAGCCCAATTCGTAGCCTCAGCCCATTCCTTGATAAAGAAGGCATAATTAGGGTAGGAGGAAGATTAGCTTCCGCAAACATACCCCTAATAGAACGAGTTCCAATAATTTTGCCGTACGAGTCAAATTCACTCACTTAATTTCCTTACATGGAGGAAATCAACTCATGTTGAGACTTCTAAGATCAGAATATTTGATAGTACGAATGAAAAATTTAATAAAAAATCTTATTAATAAATGTAAAGTTTGTCTAATTTACAGAAAAAAGACTCGAGAGCAATTGATGGCAGCCCTTCCACCGGAACGTACTGAGGTAATTCGGCCCTTCGTGAATACAGGAGTCGATTTCACGGGCCCGTTTGAGATTAAAAATTACACTGGTCGAGCCTGCCTTATAACGAAAGGATACGTTTGCGTCTTTGTGTGCTTCGCGACCAAGGCAATCCATCTGGAAGCGACAAGCGACTTATCCACTGCCACGTTTCTAGCAGCATTTTCCAGATTTGTGTCTAGACGAGGCTGCCCCCGTAAAGTATATTCAGACAATGGAACGAATTTCGTCGGAGCCAACAAGGCTCTCCGTCAGGATTTCCGTAATTTTATGAAGGATGCATCCCGCCAAACTATGCAGACGTTTGCTCACCAGGAAATACTCTGGCATTTCATCCCCCCCCCCCCCCCCCCGGAGCTCCACATATGGGAGGATTATGGGAAGCGGGAGTCAAAAGTTTCAAGACTCACTTTCGAAAGTCGAGTATCTAAAGGAACTCCACAAAAGGGTTAAGTGGCAGTATCCTCAGAAGAACATCGACGTCGATGACCTAGTGGTTATCAAAGAAGATAACTTACCCCCGAATGAATTGCGACTTGGCAGGGTTGTTAAGGTGTACCCCGGGAAAGATAGCCGGGTGCGAGTGGTCGAAATAAATACAGCTCGTGGCTTAATTACTCGACCTATAGTTAAATTAGTACGACTACCTAATGAATCCCACTAATAATACACTTTCTCTTTACAGCCGTTTCTTTTTCGCATTTTTTCCTTTTCACTATTTTATAGATCAAAATGGTCCGCGCCAACAACAACACCTCCTCAACAGTGGCCCGTCCCCGATGCCCGGTGTGTTCAAATAACCACCCGTTACGTTTTTGTGGGCAGTTCTTACGACTGGCGGCTGAGGAGAGACTGCGCCTTGTCCTCCTTCATCGCCACTGCGCCAACTGTCTGGCATCGAACCACACCGCACCGAATTGTCCATCGACAGCGGCCTGCAATTCGTGTCGAGAACATCACCATAGTTTGCTCCATCTATGGGAGTCAGTGCTGAGTGAAGAAGAAGACGTGGTTCCGGCGCTCCAAAACGAAGTGGCAGGACGCCCTCGACGGCGACGACCATACCAGGCACGTAGGCATGGGTAACACTGCGCTGCGCGGCGCAATTGCGCTAACACCAACCCTGGCGTTATTGCGCTAACTCCGATTTGGGAAATGCGCCAACACAATATAGCGCCAACTCAATATAACGCCAACCCAATATAGCACCAACTCAATATTGCGCCAACTCAATTTTGTAATATAAAACCGACTCAATTTCGTGCTCTAACACCAGCACCAATATAGCGCTAGTGTAAAATGGCGCAACCACAACGCCAATAACAGCACCATAGTATATGTATACGTATGACACCGTCACAAGTATGTATGCTTGATAGTGACCTATGTGACTCTAATTTCCAGCATATTTTCACAAATATACGGAATATGTTTCCAAATGATTATGAAAATTTAAATTAATTGTGCCCTCGTGTATGTAAGCAGAATTGCGCCAAAAGAAATAAAACGTGGATGGTGAACAGTAACAAGCGAAAAAATGTTATTTATCGATTATTCCATGACAATTGCGCTAAAGGTGTTATTGCGACAGTACCGTGAGTTGGCGCCACGAGTGTCGCTGGAGTTATTGTATCAGCGCCAAAAAAAATTGCGCCATTACCATGGCTACAGGCACGGGCACTCTCCGAGTCGAGCGATGAGGTTCTGGAGCTCGACATCAGCGAAGAAGAGTGGGAGCTGGACGGAGCCGAACCGACGCTAGACGAACCACCGGCGTCCAGACCAATCCTGTCGGGCGTCCGGTCGGCAGTAGTCCAACCGCCGCCAGCTGTCAGACATTCGCCACCTCACCGTCGGCGACGCTCGCGATCACGCCGCGGGATCAGAGACGCCCGTGATCGCATACAACCAATCGCGCGATCTCACAGGGCTTTCACAGTCCTGCTCCCCACCTTGGTAGCCCGAGTGCGACTTGGCCAAGGAACACAGTTGGTTCGCGCGATCCTCGACCCCGCACAGCGGATGTCCATAATGGCAGGAGATTTGGCGCGAAGGTTACAGCCACGAAACCGCAGCAACCGGACCCACTGCGAGATAATCCTGAGAGGCCGGAATGAACGCATCGCCGTGTCGGCAAGAGTAGTGCCACAACTCAGGCGAGTAACCCCCAGCCGTACGCTGGATGCATGCATCCGGAATGAGTTTGATAATGTGAACCTTGCAGACCCGTCCTTTTACCGCGCCAGTGCGGTGTATTTAGTGCTGGGCGCCGACGTCTACGCAGACATCCTGCGTCCAGGGCTAACGATGGCTACACCCACACGGCCAGCAGGACAAAACACCATCTTTGGATATGTGCTCTCTGGGCGCACCCCTTATTAGTTTTAAGCATTCATTTTTTTTATCATTTATTTAAATTGCAGTATACTGCAAGGCGGGCGGCATGTGTACGCCAACCTTCACATCCAGATGTCGCTGCTGCTGTTAGTTGCTCCAACTGTGAATGGGCCTGAAATCAGCCACTCGTTGGGTATGAGTCACTCGTTGACAATGAGTCAGTCGCGGTGAATGAATCACTCGCTGAAAGGGTTCGTTACTTGCCTTCCATTGTAATATACATATAATAAAATAATCCTGTTAGCATAGCCCGTTAGGTATTTTGTGGTTCCACCATCTGTGGGCCTATAAATACGGTAGCGCGCTACAGACTTGTCTTCTTGACGTAGTGTTCATCATACCGACAACATCAGCAGCATCTGGTAAGTGATCTATTATCCCTTTTTTTTTGTACATATACATAAAAGTGAAATCTGAATTAAAGTTAAAAGTTTAGTGAATTTCAAAGTGAATAAATTGATTCATTTATTTGCGTGATTTATTAACATTTGTGGTAAGTTATTGGATTGAAAGCCGGCTTCCCCAAGTTCCCCGATTCCAGAATTCATTAGGAATTCTCTGGCCTCAATATTCCCCGTTCGACCACTATATTTAATTTCTTTTTCATAAGCCTCATAATTATAAACTGGGCTAATTGTACTTTCTTGTAAAAATTCGTACGTCAGGGGTATCTTTCCAAAGATTAACTCGAATGGGCAGTAACCGTGAACTGTGGATGGTGTTGTATTGTAACAGTATGCAAAATATTTGATATACTCATCCCAGTGGAAATATAATAACGGATGTATTCATTAAAAGTTCTATGGCTACGCTCAACAGTGCCCAAAGTTTGATGGTGATATGGGGTTGATGTTTTGTGTTCAATTTTTAAAAGTTTACACAATTCTTCAAATATGTTGTTTTTGTATTCAGTTCCCATATCTGTTATGATTGTTTTCATACAACCATAAATCAAAATAAAGTTTTCAAAAATTGCTTTGGCGACTGTTTTTGCGTGCTTGCTTGCAATTGGAATTGCGATCAGATACCTGGTAAGGTCACATACAATAGTTGTATCAATCTGCACCGTATCAAACGCTTTTGTGGGCGTTTCGGTTATTATCATTGGTTCTTTCAAATTTTTATTTACTTTGTTTTTACTACATTTAATGCATTTTTTAATATAACTTTTTATGTAATTTTTCATATTTTTCCAATAATATTTTTGTTTGATTTTATTAGTAGTGCGATTGGTTCCTGGGTGGCCACCATTAACAGGATCATCGTGACATTTTTGTAATATCGTTTTAATTACTTCCTTATCTGTCACGTGCATAACCTCCGGAGTTAATGCAATAGTTAAATTTTTGAGAACTTTGGTACCTATTTCTTTAAATTCGTCTACTCGAGTATAATTATTTTTAAACAATTTGTCTCCTAAGGACAACTGTATTTTATTTATTTTCAAATTGTTCATTCGGAAGCCTGGCAAAGGATTGACCTGAATCAATCTTCGCCTCAACAATCAAATCATTACTATCTATTTTGCTACAAATTTTCTTTCCCTTTTTGAACTGCAGTTTCGGGGGATCGAAAACGAGCTGAGCTAGCTTTCTTACTTCACATTTATTAAGCGCTTCATATATTTTTATGTTCTCTTCGTGACATTTATTTTTGATATTTTTATTGTTGGAATTTTTATTATTGGAAGTTTTATTGGTTTCCGATCGTGTCGTAACCCTCATTATCTGGCATGCTTTAACCGACATATCTTTTAAATCATTTATATTTATGCGTCATAGTGCATCCGCAACATAATTTTCTTTACCGGCAATATACTCCACCTCAAAGTCATATTCCTCCAACTCCAATCGAACTCTAGTTAATTTTGATGAAGGGTTTTTCATCGAAAATAGGTATGTTAAGGGGCGATGGTCTGTTTTAATTAAAAATTTTCTGCCATAAACGTATGGTCTAAAATAAGTTATTGCCCAATGTATTGCCGCCAACTCCTTTTCAATTGTTGCTTTATTGCTTTCACCTTTTGTGAATGCTCTTGACGCATAGGCAATTGGTAGTTGTTTGCCTTCATATTCTTGACTAAGAACTGCGCCGCAGGCAAATCCACTGGCATCAGTTGTTATACAAAATTCTTTATCGAAATCTGGGTATTGTAAAATATTTGGGTGTATTAATGCCTCCTTCAAATAGTCAAAAGCTTTTTGGCATTCCTCTGTCCATTCGAAGGGGACATTCTTTTTACACAATCTCGTTAAAATTCTAGAATGGGCTGCAAAATTTGGAACAAATCTTCGGTAATAGTTACAAAATGCGACAAATCGCTTAACTTCATCTGCGCTTTTAGGGATTGGGTAGTTTAGAATAATTTCAAATTTACTAGGGTCAGGTAAAATTCCTTTATTTGTGCATTTATGTCCAAGATAAGTGATTTCTTGGTTAAAAAATAAACATTTATCTGGATGTAATTTTAAATTATATTTTCTGCAAGTAGAAAATACATCTCTCAAATTTGTAATCATATGTTTTTCTGAGCATCCCAATACCACTAAATCATCCATGTATAGAAACGCTTGTGATGGTTTAAGACCTGCAAATGCCAGAGTCATCATTCTTTGAAATGAGTTAGGCGCTACTTTCAAACCATACGGCAATGTTTTGAAACGGTACGTGCCATCGTCCGCCGTAAACGAGGTGATGTCCCTAGAGTCTTTATGTAATTCAATTTGATGAAAGCCGGACATTAAGTCCAGGCATCAAAAATATTTAGCTCTGCCTAATTGATCCAGGATATCATCAATTCTTGGCAATGGAAATTTATCCGCGGTTAGTTTTTTATTTACCCGTCTATAATCAACGACTAGTCTCCATCTTTTATCATTTTTTCCGGGTAATGGTTTTTTGGGTACCAAGAGAATTGGGCTATTATATTCTGATACAGACGGCTCTATAATGTCGTCTTCAATTAATTTATTTACGGGTTTACTAATTTCATTTTTATGAGCTTGTGGAATTCTGTAGTTTTTGACATAAACAGGGTTATCATCTTTCATGTGTAATTTTTGCTTGTAAAAATTATTAGTGGTTATTGGTTCAGTTTCTAATGAGAATATATCAATGAATTCTGAGCATAATGTATTAAGTGATTGACTGGCGAAAGGTGGGAAATTTTTATTTAATCTTTCTAACTTTTCTTTATTATTTTCCGCTGATTCAGATTTAGTTTATACTATTGTGTAATCATTTAAATTTTCTATATCGATTTTGAAATTTTGAATGGTTGCGTCTTTATCTGTTGTATTTATAACTCTAATAAAGGTTTTGTTGGGACAGTCATGAAGCACCCTTTATTTCTCTGCCCGTTATTGCTAACTAATGCTTTGAGCTATTGTTATATACATATTTTCTTTACTTTAACTCAACTATCTCTTATTCATGTTTTGAGCTTTATATGTACATATTGCATTGCACATATGTATACACACATATTCATACATACATATTATTGCACTCATTCTGTCGCTCTTTGTCATATTTTTAGAGTTATACATAATTGGCATAGACTTGAATAAATCAGTACAATTTGTCGCTTGCATAAATCGGATCGCTTTTTCATTTAAGTTGAATTTGGTGTACGTACATAAGTACACGGAGAATATTGCTGCAATATACAACCCCATTTCATAAATATTTTATTGCCAAGGAAAACGCTTCTTGGATCAAACATTTTGGCGCCCAACGTGGGGCATTGTATACTTGCAAATCGTAACATAGATCGCGAATTTAATCGTTCTGTTATTCGTCACGTTTGATGAAATTACAACAATCAACACGCTCGAAGGAACTTCATTTGCTGATTATTGCTGCATAGGGAAAATTTCCAAAACGCATTTTATGGAAATTTACCATATTCATATTCACCTACATATTTTGTAAGTCATACCATTTGGTTTTGTAAAAAGAAATCCAAAGCAACCGTTAACTCGCATTCCTTGCTTGTACGAACCGTTGCGCTGCCGACGTTAATCGCCGACGCGCTGCTCTCTGCCATAACTGGCGTCGCCCATCTGCCGTCACTTTTCACCGTCGCATAATTCGCCGCCAGCCTACATACGCTGCTCTCACTTGATTTGCTGTCGCATACATTGCAGTTGTGTCGGCTACAGTTTCGTTATTTACCTAGCATTCTATTTCGCTAACCCAGCAGTAAATTACGTGTACCCGATAAAAAGTAATGGCGACACTAGAAAAGTGCAAACGCAAGCGCACACATATAAAACGTAATATTTCACGCATTAAATCGATTGTTGAGGGAACAAAGGACTCTGATGAAACACCTTCACATGCTGAGTTAAAGTGTCGATTGGGCACACACCACACCATGGCCTACACTCGAACTAGAATGGGGCCGCAAGCTTTATCCGTCAACGGGTGCACGTTCGGCGAGCGGCCTCATGTTTGGCCTGCCACCGACAGCGGCGGATATGAATCAACCGCGCGGTCCCATGACCTCGTTGAAAGAGGAGCCGTTAGGTGCGCGCGCTTGGATGCAGCCGGTCATTGATCAGAGCAAGTAAGTGCAGAAGACGAAAATGCGAAAAGAGCTAATTCGCACGGAAAATATTACTTTATGTATGATGTACCTATGAGATCAAGTATTCTCTGAATCTCTTGACCCTTGTGTAGGTACTAGAAGGCTGCACGAATGGATTCGAAACGGCCAACAAAATATTCGCGGCCGTCCAATTACAGTACCTACTTGTTTCTGTCGTTTTAGAATAAACCATGGAGGAAAAATAAAGGAGAATGCATAACGACATACCTTCATACATAGTGGGGCCAGAAGTGTCATGCAAAGAGGAATGTAGAAGAATTTGACAGATTCGGCCCCTATGGAAATGCTAGGGTGCGTGTGTGTGTGGCATATGTCAACAAAAGAAAATGCTTGTGTTCGTGTGTGTTACGAGGATTGAAGAAGAAGTCAGCTGATCTTATGCATTCTCCTTTATTGTTCCTCCATGGAATAAACGCAAGTAGAGCACAACCATAAACAGAACCAATACAATTACTTATTCGTAGCGACAATTACATTACCTTAAAAAGGTTCTGCAAATAGTGTACACTACTTGCGAATACTTCGAATATAATCGAAATATATGTATGTATGTACATACATATTTTCATAAACACACATCCAGACGTTGTGTTCAGCAAAATTACGCTCCTAGTGTGAGTGTGTGTATGTGCATATGCATACACACTAGGGCGGGTCGATTGGTAGGGACCAAAAAAAAAATTAATGGACACATCGCAATTATAAAAATTTGGGTAATTTCAAGCTTTTTTGCCCAAGAAACCATATGTCTAAAAAAAAATTTCGAACCAGAGCTTATTACGATCTACATATTTCCAACTGTTCTATATATTTTAAAATAACTCGGTAACCAATACTTTGATTTTTTCGGCATTAGTTGGGAAACTTATTTGGCATATTAAGGTGGTTTTATGAAGGAAATAGAGTTCTCCCGAAATTCGCAGAACAACCCGATTTTCATGCGAATATAATATAATTGGAGTCATACTTCAAGCAAGCTCTGTCTGTGCAAGCTGAAATAGAGGACTTGGACCCAGCCGACAATGGACGTGCAGATTTGGAGGACAGCTATATTTCAATCAAGCTATGCATTCAAGCTCAGCCAAGCTCTCCCAGATGATATGAACAACACCATGGGGTTTTCCAATTCAACAGCTGCAACATGCACGCCTACGGTTTCACATCTCCCCAGATTATCTCTACCTACATTTAGCGGAAATTACGGCGAGTACAAAAATTTTATAACTTCGTTTACACAAATAATTGCTCGTGAGCCTAAGCTATCAAATATAGAAAAATTCAACTATCTGTTATCTTGCTTGAAGGGTGCGGCACTAGAAACCGTCAAAGCATTTCAGGTCACAAGCGAGAATTACCCTAAGGCAATAGATAGATTGAAGGAACGATTTGACAACCCAACTCTGATATTCTTGGAGGGCATTGCTTCACTATTTACCCTGCAATCAGTTGATACGCCTAACCCTCAGCAACTTCGCAGTTTAGTAGACAAGGCTTCAGCTATTTTCAGCTCATTGGAATCATTGGGAACAAGCACCGACATTGCACAGCCAATGCTTATCTACATTGTTATAAGCAATTGCGACGCACGCAAAAAATGGAACGAAGCACTCGATTATAAATCACTTCCCACCTGGTCCCACTGCACTCAGGTTCTTGAACGCCACTGCCAGTTTTTGCACTCATCGGGGTCATCACTGCAACACAAACCAGAGTCTGGCAAGCAAAATCGAGCAAATAATCGCAAGCAAAGTTCCTCATTTTCATTAACTAATAAAAATTGTGCTCTTTGTTCTAGCTCCAAACACAAACACATTGCTTCTCCTCAATTCAAGGAAATGAATACAAAGAAACGCTTCGAACTTGCCAAGAAGTACGACTTGTGCATCAATTGTCTGAGTGATGGTCACAGACTGGTTCAATGTCAATCGAAACATCGGTGTCGCACCTGTAATCAATCGCATCATACTCTTCTACATCACGATAACGTATCACAAATTGCCACCATCACTCAACCGTAAGCCAATAGTGCTCACACGTCGCAAGCACCCCGAACTTCATGGTCATCCTCATCGAATTCAACAGGGGGATCTCAGACACACACCCAGCATGTCGCTACACATTCGCACATGGAGGCATTGGATTGTGGACAAATCATTCTGGCCACGGCCTTGGTCTCGTCAAGGATTCCACAGGCGTGTTTAAACTTGGAAGAGCGCTACTTGACTCGTGCTCCAAAGTGAACTTCATAACTGATGACTTTGCTCAAAGACTTCATCTCTGTCGAGAAAGGCATCATGTCGGCATTCGCAGTATCGGCGAATCACTCACCAATCTCAAGTCACGCACAACTACAACCATAAAATCGCGGACGTCAGCCTTTCAACTTTCGCTTCAGTTTGGAATTACATCGCACATCGCATACCAACCTGATGCTGAAATTGATACGTCAGCCTGGAATTTGCCAGCTAATACGAAATTGGCCGACGAAACATTTTTTAAACCCCGTCGCATCGACTTGTTACTTGGAACAGAGGCATTCTTCGATGCGCTCGCTGTAGGTCAAATTCGTCTTGGTCCAAATCTTCCCACTCTTCAAAAAACATTGTTTGGCTGGGTTGTTTCTGGCCGATACCAGCGCCAGCAACCCACCCCCTCTGCGACTTATTTTCTGTCGACTCCATCGATGTTCATATGCAACGCCTCTGGGATCTCGAAGCTATCGATCCACCGGTCAAAGCTATGCAACCCGATCATCAACTCTGTGAAGACCATTTCATAGCTACGACACGTCAAGACGACACTGGGCGCATAGTTGTAAAATTGCCATTCAAGGAAAATCACGTTTCACTAGGAAACTCATTTGACATCGCTCGTCGACGATTTCTCGCTATTGAACGACGACTCTTACAATCACCTGACATTCGTAATCAATATGTGGCGTTTATGACTGAATACGAAAAACTTGGTCACATGTCTTTGGTAGCAGCGCCAAACCTAGAAGAACCACACTACTACATACCACATCATTGCGTACTAAAACCTAGCAGCATATCAACAAAACTTCGGGTAGTCTTCGATGCTTCGTGTCGCACCACAACACAAACATCATTGAACGAGTTGCTGTTAGTAGGCCCTACAATTCAACCTGAGTTATACATGCTGCTGTTGCGCTTCCGCTTGTATCGCTATACTATCACTGCAGATGTTACCAAAATGTACTGGCAAGTACTCATGAGTAAACATGACTGTAAATTTCAATACATTCTTTGGCGAGCTTCTCCGCATCTAGATCTACAGACGTATCAGCTTAACACGGTCACATACGGCACAGCTTCCGCCCCATTCCTCGCAGTACGCAGCCTTCATTACATAGCAGATCAGTGCATGGCTGACTTTCCAATAGGCGCTACGGCGGTGAAAACTTCATTTTACGTTGATGATTTGCTGTACGGCGCAGATGATGTAAACACGTTACACGCCCTAAAGTCATAAGTTACTGAGGTGCTCCGTCGTGGTCAATTTCCGCTCTCCAAATGGCGCAGCAATCATCCCGATATCATGGAAAGCCAAACGGCGAAAGAATTGAACATCACCGATGATTTTGTGACCAGCGCATTGGGCGTAACATGGCATCAAAAAAGCGACTCATTATTATTCTCATTTACATCGAAGAAAGTACACAATTCAGTCACTAAGCGCACCATTTTGTCAATCGCCTCATCACTTTTTGACCCTCTCGGATTACTGTCGCCTCTCGTTATTATACCCAAAATAATTTTGCAAGAACTGTGGCTGCTTAAGCTCAATTGGGATGAATCGGTGCCTCAACATCTGCATCAAGCCTGGACTAACTGCTTAGCATCATTCAATTCACTCTCGGCACTCAGTGTACCCCGCTACTGTAAATCACCAAACGCTCGCAATATTCAAGTCCACGGATTTTGCGACGCATCAATTCGCGCATACGGATGTTCGATTTACGTGCGTACTGAAGACTCCGGAGGATATGTTTCCGTCCAGTTACTCACGTCCAAATCAAGAGTTGCTCCGGTAAAGAAACAGTCGCTGCCAAAACTTGAACTGTGCGGCGCTCACCTCCTATCTCGTCTGTACGCTAAGGTGAAGGAAATATTTACTGATAGTTCCATAACTACTTTCTTTTGGACTTATTCGACACTAGTCCTGCATTGGCTACAGCAACATTCAGCCACCCTCTCAACGTTCGTGGGCAATAGAATCTCCGATATTCAAGAGCTGACAGCAAGCTCACAATGGAGATACGTGCCGACGAAGGAAAATCCAGCGGATCTCATATCGCGTGGTTGCACGGCTACTGCGCTAAAAAGATCGATTTGGTTTACGGGACCTACCTTCCTCAGAGAAGTGGAGTCAAAATGGCCTAAGAAGACAGGACTCGCTGACATCGACATGGATGTGGTCAATACAGAGAAGAGGAAGAAGACATTTGCTGCAGTCAAGGAATCAAATTACTTGCTTGAAGTGCTCGATGGTATCAGCTCTTATATGCACTGTCTGCGCCTAGTCGCCTGGTTGTTTCGATTTAGTAACAAATGTAGGAAGAAACCAACATCGAGCGCCACAACGCCATCCCCTGATGAATTACGACATGCGTCTAATTGCATTATTTTCAATATCCAACAGTATCATTTTTTGGAAGACATAAATGTCAAACATAAAAATCAAAACTTAAAAAGCAATTTAAAATTTTTAACTCCATTTCTGGATAATTCATCCGGATTTCAACTCATTAAAGTTGGCGGACGCTTGGAATATGCAGACCTACCAGACTCTCAAAAACATCCAATTTTGCTGCCTAGTCAATCACAATTCGTTAAAAATTATGTACGACATCTGCATCTTCGTAACTACCATGCCGGCCCAAAAGCATTGGTGGCCTTGATACGCTTAGAATATTGGATAGTCAACGCCAGAGACTTGGCACGTCGCACAGTTCGTTCCTGCATACACTGCGTTCGCTACAAGCCAGTTCTGGCTCAACAGGTCATGGGACAATTACCAGTTACACGTCTTACTCCCGCTCGTCCATTTGAACGATGCGGAATTGATTTCTGTGGACCTATAAACACGTATTTGCGAATAACAGGAAAGGCTCCTATTAAATCATATCTAGCTGTGTTCGTGTGCCTTGTCACCAAAGCAATACATATTGAGGTCGTCTCCGATCTGTCAACACACGCATTTCTTAATGCTTTGAAGCGCATGGGAGGTCGCAGAAAAATTCCATCTGACATTTTTTGCGACAACGCTACAAATTTTGTTGGAGCTTCCAACTATTTGAAGGAACTCAAGCGCTTTATTTTCAATGCCGAGACTCAAACCGAAATTTATAAGTATTGTTCATCTGAATTTATTAATTTTCATTTTATTCCTCCCAGAGCTCCTCACTTTGGTGGTCTTTGGGAAGCCGCAGTCAAAAGCGCAAAGG
Organism: Urophora cardui; assembly: GCA_960531455.1. Taxonomy (NCBI): domain Eukaryota; kingdom Metazoa; phylum Arthropoda; class Insecta; order Diptera; family Tephritidae; genus Urophora; species Urophora cardui. The sequence goes on along the minus strand of OY482675.1, from coordinate 16,309,525 downwards.
GGCTGCTAAACCGCACAATAGCCAACACCAGATTAACATTCGAAGAACTAAGCACAGTCGCAGTAGAAGTAGAGGCCATACTCAACTCTCGCCCTCTTTGCCCCATGTCATCAGATCCAAACGACTTCGATGCACTTACCCCGGCGCATTTCTTGGTTGGTTCCTCTCTTCGCGCCTTACCCGAGAGCTCACTCGAAGACAAAAACATATCAAATCTTGATCGATACAATATCATGACTGCCATCAAACAACGCTTTTGGCGCCAGTGGTCATCAGATTACATAAACGAATTACGCTCACGGACCAAGTGGACGACACCTACGACCAATCTCTCAGAGGGGATGCTAGTACTCATACATGACAACAATCTACCACCACAGCAGTGGAAGCTTGGGCGAGTAGAATCAACTGTGCCAGGGCGGGATGGTCATGTCAGAGTAGCTCATCTTCGAACTGCAAGTGGAAACTGCTGCCGGCCTATACACAAATTAGCGATTTTGCCTATCTCTTGAAAGGTGGTCCTTTCAACGGGGCCGGGATGTTGGGACAGTCATGAAGCACCCTTTATTTCTCTGCCCGTTATTGCTAACTAATGCTTTGAGCTATTGTTATATACATATTTTCTTTACTTTAACTCAACTATCTCTTATTCATGTTTTGAGCTTTCATACATATATGTACATATTGCATTGCACATATGTATACACACATATTCATACATACATATTATTGCACTCATTCTGTCGCTCTTTGTCATATTTTTAGAGTTATACATAATTGGCATAGACTTGAATAAATCAGTACAATTTGTCGCTTGCATATATCGGATCGCTTTTTCATTTAAGTTGAATTTGGTGTACGTACATAAGTACACGGAGAATATTGCTGCAATATACAACCCCATTTCATAAATATTTTATTGCCAAGGAAAACGCTTCGTGGATCAAACAGGTTTCATGTGAATTTACTAATGTATTGGCTATAAAAATGCCTTCAGATAATGCTTGATGAGGTACTAATAGTTCAGATTTGTTACTTTTAATATGGATCTGTCGGATTACTTCCAATCTTGCAGGTATTGTTATAGTATTGATGGCTGGTGTATTTGACATTTGTATTATAATGTTTTCTGTGTAATCATATGGGCGTAGTATTAGGGTGTCTCCGTTTTTGTTGTAATCTAAAATGCAATTGTATTTTTTAATAAAATCAAGTCCTAAAATTCCGTCGCAAGGAATTGGAAAATTATCTTATACTATGTGAAATTTGTGTCTGATTAGTAGGTAATCATCTTTTAAATCTACTTTAACTGTTCCAAGAGTGCTTGTTATACCTTGACCAATGCCCTTTAATTCAGTTTTTTCTGAACAATCTATTGTGACATTACTGTCAATTTTACCCTTTTTTATAATAGAAATATCTGCTCCTGTATCGATCAGGAGGGTTGAAATTGAGTTATTTAGAGTTGTTTTTGAGGATATATAGCTATTGAGGTGTAAATTGAAAACATATAATTTTTTATTTATTGAGGTGGAGTTTGTTGGTTTTCCTGTTGGTTAATATTTCGTACGTTTCTGGTATTATTACGGTTAGAACCTCGTGATCCAAAGTTTCGACCCGATCTTTGGTTATTTAACCTATTATTATTGTTATTGTTGTTGAAATTGTTAAAACGTGGTGGGTATGTACGCCTTTGGCTACCTCTATAATTATTAGATTGGTAACCCCTGCGGAAATTACCGCGAAAATAATTTTGTTGGCGTATATGAAGTAACGAATTAGGGTTACCCGTTATTTCTCTGCAGCTATTTGTGAATTTCGATATAGCTTCGTTCATCGAGGTGAACGTTCCAGCTTGCATAATGGTTTTCACCTTTTCGTTGGAGCAGTTTTTACACATAGCTTTCACAGCTGATTGTGTAGCATACTTGGTTGCTAACTCTGGGGTTAGTCCGTCGGATATGTATGCTCCTTCCAACGATTTTGTGAGCTTCTCAATTTCAGCAGTGTACTGATTTGCAGTTTTACTGCGCTGCTGGATGTTTAGGAGTTTTGCAGTTAAAACTTCTACTGACTCACCCTTTACTGCATTTTTTAATTTTTGTTTTATTTCTTGTATAGTTGCTTCAGTACTTACCAGATTTCTGGCCGTGCCCTTTAGCTTTGTCTTTATCATAGATACTGAGACAGCCTAATGTGTTTCTTTGATTTGCTCTAGAATATCGAGGGCATCCAGAAAACTGGGTAGGTTTTCGGGTTTGCCATCGAATTCGGGCAATATCGAGGACGCAGTTTTAATAAACGCTACCATTGTTTGCGCCATGTTTGTATCTGTTTGGGTATTCTGGTCTATGTGTGGTACAAATGTCGCTGTCTGTGCAACAGTCTCGGTTTGCCAGAGTACATCTATACCTGGAAGAATTTTTTCTTCTGATTCCTGTTCTTCCTCAGTGTCTGAACTGTCTTCGTTCAAACTAGCGTCGAAATCGATTTCAATATTATGTCCAAAAGTTTTTGGTACTGTGAAGTCAATGCTATATCTCGATAACGAGTATATTAATTTGTCTCTAATGCTCGAAAATATTTGGTAGGCTTCTACCTGATGAGCTTTTGTTAGAGTATGGTTTACCCTTCGTAGTATTATTCCTGAATTATTTAATGACAATAATATGATTTTGGGGTGTTTCTTTATTGTCTCTAATTTGATTTTAGTGTTTTTTACATATACACATATGATTTTTCAGCGTTTATTTTTTCTTCAGTAAGTTCCCGCAAAATATCATCCCACTTTTCCATTGGGTATAATAATTAAATCTTATCCAGGCCGTCTGCGCGGCTCTGGTACTTCTTTTTCAAAAATTTATTATGAAGTGAGTATATTCTCAGGAACAAACTGATGCAAGTGCAGATTGTTACAACCAGAAGCAACACTTTAATAAATTCTAGTGTCTCAGCATGGTCAACTACTTTTATGTTATTTATAACGTTTGCGTTTGGGTTTTCAATTTTGGATTCTTTTCCACCCATTTTGAAATGGTTAATTGGAAATTTTTCAGAATTTGCAATACTTACGCATCATTCTACTAATTTCTTCCCCTTTTGTGGTTGGGGAGAGTATATCTTGTATGATAGGTTCTCTGGTCATACCAATTTCTTTCCATAAATTCCTTAACCATTCCAGTTCTTTTTCATAATTACGTTCTTCGATTTTAATTGTTTCATTTCGGTTTGCCCCACAGTTAAGAAATCCCTTGGTAAAATCCCTAGGACGTTTAGAAAAATCCCTAGGCATCATTGAATCAAGTGCATTAACTTTTAATTGTTCTTTATTTATTTAAAAATCTTCAGGGTTGCGGACCCTGTCTCAAACCTGTAGAGGTTTGAGGAACCACTTCAGTGGTTTTTTCAGGCTGTTTACTTTCTTGCATTGGAAACTGTTTTAAAAAAAAATTTTGTTATTTTTTTTTTTTTTTCAAAAAAATTGCCTAATGTATAACCTAAGCAGGAAAATTATCTGCTACTTGGCGGGCGCCTATCGGACGCCGAAGATTTCTATTTTCTTTTTAAATACTTATCAAATACGATTCAGCTGCTGCTGCCGGTTGTGTTGTTGCCTTCGATCCTTGTAACTTAAATAAACTGCATGTATGTATAATTCTGATATAAATGCCCGACGTCAAAATTAGGATAAGCTGCTGGGATTAGGCACATCAATCAGTTCAGTAAGTTGCTTGCCATCCTCAATCCTCAATATGTGTACTTTTATATTTTTTGTACTGCACTGTTGAATTTTCAGCAGTCTGCTTTCTTATTGATTAGCAGTCTGCATCCAACAGGATCAAACCAGTCTGCTTTTTTTTACTAGCAGTCTGACAAGATCGCCATGAAATATCTTACAGAAATGAAAGACTGTATTGGTTGGTGGAACATCAAATAATAATCATTTATTCAAAAATGTTCAGCTTATTTATAGTAATTCTTATCTCTAAAAATTGAAGTAAATATTCTTATTTACTAGATACATATTTACTTCTATGTCTTACAAACTAAACATAAGCAAGGCACACACTTGCACATACATATGTGCATAGCTCGGTACCTTACTAGATGCATATTTCAGTGCAGCCACCAACACCAACATATCCATCGTGGGGCTGCAAGCAATGCAGTCACACACATATGTACATATACCAAGCGTGGAGACACCGGCAGTGCAGCCGCACATATCTACATAGATAGAGTCGGCGTATGCAATCCGATGCAACTCCACAGCTTGTGCTGCTTATGTACTTAGCGTGAGAAAATGAATAGAATTAGAATTTTGTTGACATGGCAAAATGTGTACATTCCACAGCCGGACATTTAGAAGTCAGCTTGTGGCTTTGTTGTTGTTGGCGACTTGCTCTGGCACACTACAGTGGCCGTCAACCGATTTTAACTATTTTCCGTCCAAATGTTTGCCTAAGTAAGCAGATCACGCATACCAAATTTCATCGATATACCTTCAATGGTTTCTGAGTCATCACATATAAAACTTTCAATGTTTGACCCTTAATAAGTGGGAGTGGCCCCGCCCATTTGCATAAAATTTCTTCATAGGGGCCTGAGCTCAAAACGTGGGTAAAATTTCATCGCTCCAGCTATATTAATGACTGAGATACCAAATTTCCGATTTTTTCTATATAGGAAAAGTGGGCGTGGTCATGGTCCGATTTCGCCCATTTTCAATACCAACTATCCCAGTCTCGATACCAACTTGCATTCCAAATTTCATCAAAATATCTCAATTTTTACGCGAGTTAGGTGTTTACAGACAGACGAACGGACATGGCTCAATCGATTTCTCTTTTCACCCTGATCATTTTGATATATATAAGTCTATATCTATCACGATTATTTAATTCTGTTACAATCCACCGTTATGTGATTAAAACTATAATACCCTGTGTACTAGTACAGCTGAGTATAAAAATTAAGATTGTATGGGAGGTGCGACGCCCTCCTAATATTTTTAAATTTTTTCTTCGACTTACTACCGTTTGGAAATGCTTCACAAATATAATATCGAGACGGTCCAGCACTATTCATGATAGAGTCCTCAATATCGGTCTCCCAGTCATCTTCCTCGAGGCTTTTTGTAAGAATTTCATCCAAGGAAGCACTTAGAAAATTAAAAGTTTCCAATTTTCTATATTTGCACACCATTTTAGTTGAATTCCGATATAAAAATAAGAAAAGTTCCCAAATAAAATTTTGTCACAAAAATCACCTCCATAAGGTCCCTGGACTGTGGTATTTAGGCACTTTTGTCTGTGGATACCTAGTGAAATTCTATGGCGAACAAATTTTTTAACCCTCTAACGACTTTCGAAATAAAAATTTTTAGCGGACTTTCTAAAAAGGAGTAAAAGCGACCTCATAGTCGGAGAGTTAGAGGGTTAAAGAAGTATACAAAGTTGCAGCTATTGCAATTGTTTGAGGGTTTTACAATGTGGATATTTCTTTCATTCTGTATGAGAATTAGCTTGCTCAAAAGTGCTGTTGCAAAGTGTTATAGAAAAATGAAATAATCCGCAGTGTGTTGGGACATTTCATTTCCTTCTTTGGAAGTTATTTAATTCCTTTTATGTGGGAGTTATTTCACTGCTCCGCAAACGCTTTCAATGGACTTTCAAGAGAATTAAGTTCTGAATTTTATTTCTTATTTGTGTAGGTATGCATGTACGACAATGTAAATTACACTAATAGAGGGCAATTATTTTTAAAATTTCCCATATAAATATATATGTACGAGTACATGAAAAATATATATTAAAAATTTCAATTTTCTTAAATTGTTTGTATATAGTTATGAGTAAATAAGAATCCATGACATTTCAGTACTTCAATATATAGAATATCAGTATCTTTTATTTATAAATCATTTATTAGTGGAGTCTAATAAATAACAACCTCGTAATCTACTAAAATTCAAAAATATAAGAGAATTCGTCCAATATAAACGTTCACCGAACCATATAACCCTTGGTTCATTATTTCAACACATTGTGGCACAGGTTAACGTTGCCCAATCGAGAATATATTTAACGGGGAATATTTTCTTCGTAGATGAAACCATTCCAGCGGGTAACGTCTCAAAAAAGTAGAAAAAAAATTTTCCATAGGCGTAAGGGCCACTCTAATATACACTCAGAAAAAGAATAAAAGTAGTATCAACAATTTTCTTCTGTTAATACCAAAATTCGTTAAATTAACAGAAATATGTTTAAGTAGACACATTTATATTTATATAAACGAAAAATCTTTTACTTTAACAAATATATCTATTAAAACCTATTTGTTAGTTCAACAGGACGGCGGGGTGTAATAAGGCCTTATATCGCTATCGATTGAGAAATAAAGCCTTTATTAAGAATAAGGTCTTATTGCACTTGAAATGTGAAATAAGGTTCTAAAGGTATTATTTCACTTTATGGCAAGTGCCTGGTATAGGGGACGACGACCAAAAAAGGCTAATAATCGATACCAATTTTGCGAGTCGAAATGGCCGCAAAAGTACTGTAGCCCGGGCCATAGATATTACTCCGAAAAGAGAATTATATCGTCTGAGGGTTATTTTTTAAAAGCGCGGCCGAAGGCCGCCTACGCGGGATCGACATTAAAATTTTCGCTGAAGTACTGAGTTCATTTTTGATTCTATGGTACCGTTTTTGAGATATTTGTAATTTACCGTTATTCGATAAAACAAAAAAGATGGCTCCCTTTAATTACGTATATATCACGAGCGGGTCAAGCGATTGCAAAAGAGTTTACAGATGATAAAATTTTCTATAAATGCATCATACATTGTTTTTTGCTCAACCAGATAGTTTTCGAGATATTAGCTTATCATTTCAGATTTTTGTTTTTTATGAAACAATATGAAAAAAATTACCCTTTGCGAGGGTAGCATTCCAAAACCACAACTTTTTTCCAGATATTTTTCTTTACGTAAAGCTCTGTTTAATTAGAAAAAAGATAAGCTATCATCGAAGAAAATCGATGCAAAACTAAGTAAGTTATAAACGATCAAATAAAAATACCCAGGTTGCGCAACTTCAATATATGTATACATACATACATATATTAACCCTAGTTAGATAATCATAAATTTACATACGTTAAGGATAATCATGCGTAAAATTGACGCATGATGGGATTTTCAGCTATACCTTCACGGTTTATTTACAAATTTTCCCTGAACTTGCACAGAACTTATTATAGATATGTTAAATAAATGTAAACATCATAAATAACATATTTTTAAATTTAGTTACTACAAAAAAACTAAAGCGAAACAACTTCTTCAATTTTCTCCAGAAATTAGGAAACACCCCTTTTTCGTCCCTTTTTGAATAACTTTACTACAAAAGTCAGACTTTTTGACTTACAATCTAAATTAACAGGTAACTCGTTAAGAAAAATAAATGAAAATTTTTTATGAAGGTCGGTCAAACACAATTTTGGAACATACTCGTATCAAATATTGTCCTCCCGACATATAGCATTTTGCACTTATTGCATGGCCTTTTTTTGAAGGGTAGTATGTACAAAAGAAGAAAAGGAACACTTTCTCTGCTTTGGGAAGATCAGGTGAAGACCGACGCGTCCTGCCTAGGTATTTCCAATAGGCGCCAGGCAGCACAAAATAGACACGAGTCTGGACTTGGTCAAAATCGTCTAGACCATTACGCGCTAATTAAGAAGAAGAAGAAGAATTATGTACAATACATAAAGTGATATAATACGCTGACGCTGATATAACTGTAACGAGTTTTAACGCCGAACTTCTTTTCCAATTCGAAGCTCGCAAATCGTCATAATTCATGTCGCGTGATAATGAAGCATATCCATTTTACGTGCATCGCGATGAAATATCCACCCTTAAAGGATGTCTTCTCTGGGGAAACCGTAGGATCATTCACCCACCATGTCGTAAATCTATTTTGCAGGCCTTGCATTCTGGACATCCGGGTATCGTCAAGATGAAGGCATTGGCTAGAACCAATATTTGGTGGCCAAAAATGTATACTGAAATTTAAAACCTTGTAAAAGTATGCATTCCGTGTCAACAAACACGGCATGAGAAAGCTCAAGCACCACCCCACATATGGGAAACAGCAAACAGTGCATGGTCACGCTTACACATAGACTTTGCTGGCCCCTTTCATGGTAAAATATTCTTTCTCACGGTTGACTCGTATTCAAAATGGTTAGAGGTACACATTGTTAAATCCACATCATCTCAATGCGCTACTAAATCATTGCGCTCACTTTTCGCGAAGCATGGTCCGCCGGATGTTATTATATCTTATATTGGAACAGCGTTCACATCCTCAGAGTTTGAACAATGCATAGATAATAACCTCATTCGACATATCAGATGTTCTCCGTTTCATCCATCGTTCAACGGACAAGCTGAACGGATGGTACAGACGACAAAAGATTTTTTCAAGAAACTCCCAATGAATCAGATTTTGAGCTGAACCTGGTTCGTGTCATTTTTAGTCAGCACATCAGCCCACATGCAGCGACAGGCCGTTCGCCCGTCGAACTATTTTTCAATCGGCATTTAAAATCTTATTTCGACAAGGTTCATCCCCTTTAGTTATCTGATACCAAGGACAACCCCCGGTTAAACAAATATTTTGCGAAGGAGACCTCGTCTGGATCCGCAATTATTCCTCGGGTCCCAAATGGATTGAAGGTCACATATATTCCAGAACTGGCCCAGTTTCGTACATGGTTCGCCTGAAAGATCAAAGAATTATTTAGCGTCATTTGGACCAAATAAGGAGCAGGTCATCATTCGATTTGGAATATGGCAATAGTCCAGACAGTAAGGATTTACTATCTCCCAGCAATGGATCTGACAACGTAGATGCCGAGACTGCAAAGCCAACTGATAAGTCGCAATCGCCAACATTACCTCCGAATACCCAACGGCGGTTTCACCAACCTCGCAACCCGATGGGGTAACATCGTCATCACCGATACGTCAAGAGACACCAAGGCGATCAAACCGACCCAGAAAAGTGCCAGAATTCTATTCTGCAGTTGGGCGTTAAGGGGTGTTAAATATTATATACGTTATTCATCACTGTTCCGCTCTAAACTGATTTCTCTCTCTGGGTCTTACATATTCACGCATTTGAATATACTTAATACATAATACATAATCACGACAAATATTGGATTACCTGAAGGGAGAGGACAGTTCGTTTTTCGTCTGTCTAGAGCGCAACACGTCTTTTTAAATACAAACATATACAGATGTAATTATAGAAATAATTAAATTAATTAATTAGAATTAAACTAATATTTTTTGAAGTTAAATCTGACTGAGATAGAGATAAAGATAGAGATAGAGATGGAGTTGGAGATGGAGATAGAGATAGAGATAGACATAGAGATGGAGATAGAGATAGAGATGGAGATGGAGATGGAGATAGAGATAGAGATAGAGATGGAGATGGAGATGGAGATAGAGATAGAGATAGAGATGGAGATGGAGATGGAGATGGAGATGGAGATAGAGATAAAGATAGAGATAGAGATAGAGATAGAGATAAAGATAGAGATAGAGATAGAGATAGAGATAGAAATAGAGATAGAGATAGAGGTAGAGATAGAGATAGAGGTAGAGATAGAGATAGAGATGGAGATGGAGATGGAGATGGGGATGGAGATGGAGATAGATATAGAGATGGAGATGGAGATGGAGATGGAGATAGAGATAGAGATAGAGATAGAGATAGAGATAGAGATAGAGATAGAGATAGAGATGGAGATAGAGGTAGAGATAGAGATAGAGATAGAGATAGAGATAGAGATAGAGATAGAGATAGAGATAGGGATAGAGATAGAGATAGAGATAGAGATATAGATAGAGATAGAGATAGAGATAGAGATAGAGATAGAGATAGAGATAGAGATAGAGATAGAGATAGAGATAGAGATAGAGATAGAGATAGAGATAGAGATAGAGATAGAGATAGAGATAGAGATAGAGATAGAGATAGAGATAGAGATAGAGATAGAGATAGAGATAGAGATAGAGATGGAGATAGATATAGAGATAGAGATGGAGATAGAGATAGATATAGAGTTAGAGGATGGAGATGGAGATAGAGATAGATATAGAGATAGAGATAGGATAGAGATAGAGATAGAGATAGAGATGGAGATAGAGATGGAGATAGAGATGGAGATGGAGATGGAGATAGATATAGAGATAGAGATGGAGGTGGAGATGGATATGGAGATGGAGATGGAGATAGAGATAGAGATAGAGATAGAGATAGAGATAGAGATAGAGATAGAGATAGAGATAGAGATAGAGATAGAGATAGAGATAGAGATAGAGATAGAGATAGAGATAGAGATAGAGATAGAGATAGAGATAGAGATAGAGATAGAGATAGAGATAGAGATAGAGATAGGGATAGAGATAGAGATAAAGTTAGGGATAGGGGGAAGTAGGTTCGTCGCGGCGAATACTTTTTTCTTATTTGCAGTCATTAAGATGGAATTTAAGGCTTTATAGGAATAAATTTGAAGCATAAAAAAGCGAATTAAGCGGTAAAAATTTTCCCCTGTACGATGGTACAAAATTAATAAACATATAGTCCACAGCGAATGAGAGTTGTGAAAATTTACTAAAAACCCCACTCTGTTATAAATCAACAAAATCCCAAAAAAAATGCAATTTTTCTCTCTATATCTATACTAGCTGTACCCGGCCAAGCTTTGCTTTGGCCCACTACCTATTACAGGCATTAGAAGCGGCACACTTTAAAATAAGTTGGAAGTATCTAAATACCGAACTTTCCTCGGGCTGCCTACCTCAGCAAAAATCAGATAAGTTTAAAAAAAAAGTGAAGGAAAAAATGTGTTTATACTTTTTTCTTCGTATTAGTCTCCCACTCCCTTTCCCTCTATTATTCCCTTTCCTTTCATTTCCGCTTCCCTTTCCCTTTCTCCACCGCTCTCTCTTATCTCTCCTTTTCTATTTTTTTCCCCCTTTCATTTCCCCTCTTATTCCTTCCCTAATTCCCCGTGTTACTGTCTCTCTCCCCTACCTCTTAATTACATTTTCATTATATTCTCCCCCTTCCATCCCTTAGCACTTGCTTTTCCCATTCTCATTACCCTTCCCCTTTCCCTAGGGAACCGGGTTTAGCATAATATAGTCCTGCATTCCACTTCTCATTTTATACCATCGTTGTTAAAAACATCCCGTGGCATCTGGGTCCACTCCTCTACCCATAATTGAGTACCGGGCCGAAAACTCACAATAAAAATTGCTCTATGTAGCAGCCCTGGTCAACAACTGTAATTTTATGTCGGTATTGCTCAGCAACATCCCGGGGTCATCCGGGTTCACGTATTGACCCATATCTGGGGACCCGACTTAGGAATAATGGATTCATACCTATATAAAATCCCAGCTCAACACACCCTTCATTTGATACCAATATCGCTGGGAAATATTCCGTGGTCATCCGTCCACGTTTCAACCTATATTTTGGGACCCGACATAGGAATGATAATAATTTTATTTCTATGGAAGGGTCATGCTCATAACCTTTCGTTTGATACCAATATCCCTGAGAAATATTCCTTGGTCCCCGTATCTGGGAATCATAAAGGGTACGGCTTCATATAAAATGCCTGCTCAAAACCTTTCATTTGATACCAATATACCTGGGAAATATCCCGGCGTTATGCGGGTCCACGTATTGACCCACATCTTGGGACCCGACCTAGGAGTCATAATGAATTCATTTCTATGTAAATTTTCTATGTAAAATACTCTTTCTTTGATACCTTTACTTACTTTAATTGGCACGTAACCGTCTAGACGATTTTGGCCGAGTCTAATAAAGCACGCGAGCTATTTCTGTTTCGTGCAGCATGGCGCCACTTGGGAATACCTAGAGAGTCAGCATCACTGTCCACCTGATCTTCCCAACTCAGTGGAGATGTCCCCTTTCTTCGGCGTTCAGCGGATTTCGATAGAAATTGATACCAATTATTATTATTATTATTATTATCATTATCATTATTATTATTATTATCATTATTATTATTATTATTATTATTATTATTATTATTATTATTATTATTATTATTATTATTATTATTATTATTATTATTATTATTATTATTATTATTATTATTATTATTATTATTATTATTATTATTATTATTATTATTATTATTATTATTATTATTATTATTATTATTATTATTATTATTATTATTATTATTATTATTATTATTATTATTATTATTATTATTATTATTATTATTATTATTATTATTATTATTATTATTATTATTATTATTATTATTATTATTATTATTATTATTATTATTATTATTATTATTATTATTATTATTATTATTATTATTATTATTATTATTATTATTATTATTATTATTATTATTATTATTATTATTATTATTATTATTATTATTATTATTATTATTATTATTATTATTATTATTATTATTATTATTATTATTATTATTATTATTATTATTATTATTATTATTATTATTATTATTATTATTATTATTATTATTATTATTATTATTATTATTATTATTATTATTATTATTATTATTATTATTATTATTATTATTATTATTATTATTATTATTATTATTATTATTATTATTATTATTATTATTATTATTATTATTATTATTATTATTATTATTATTATTATTATTATTATTATTATTATTATTATTATTATTATTATTATTATTATTATTATTATTATTATTATTATTATTATTATTATTATTATTATTATTATTATTATTATTATTATTATTATTATTATTATTATTATTATTATTATTATTATTATTATTATTATTATTATTATTATTATTATTATTATTATTATTATTATTATTATTATTATTATTATTATTATTATTATTATTATTATTATTATTATTATTATTATTATTATTATTATTATTATTATTATTATTATTATTATTATTATTATTATTATTATTATTATTATTATTATTATTATTATTATTATTATTATTATTATTATTATTATTATTATTATTATTATTATTATTATTATTATTATTATTATTATTATTATTATTATTATTATTATTATTATTATTATTATTATTATTATTATTATTATTATTATTATTATTATTATTATTATTATTATTATTATTATTATTATTATTATTATTATTATTATTATTATTATTATTATTATTATTATTATTATTATTATTATTATTATTATTATTATTATTATTATTATTATTATTATTATTATTATTATTATTATTATTATTATTATTATTATTATTATTATTATTATTATTATTATTATTATTATTATTATTATTATTATTATTATTATTATTATTATTATTATTATTATTATTATTATTATTATTATTATTATTATTATTATTATTATTATTATTATTATTATTATTATTATTATTATTATTATTATTATTATTATTATTATTATTATTATTATTATTATTATTATTATTATTATTATTATTATTATTATTATTATTATTATTATTATTATTATTATTATTATTATTATTATTATTATTATTATTATTATTATTATTATTATTATTATTATTATTATTATTATTATTATTATTATTATTATTATTATTATTATTATTATTATTATTATTATTATTATTATTATTATTATTATTATTATTATTATTATTATTATTATTATTATTATTATTATTATTATTATTATTATTATTATTATTATTATTATTATTATTATTATTATTATTATTATTATTATTATTATTATTATTATTATTATTATTATTATTATTATTATTATTATTATTATTATTATTATTATTATTATTATTATTATTATTATTATTATTATTATTATTATTATTATTATTATTATTATTATTATTATTATTATTATTATTATTATTATTATTATTATTATTATTATTATTATTATTATTATTATTATTATTATTATTATTATTATTATTATTATTATTATTATTATTATTATTATTATTATTATTATTATTATTATTATTATTATTATTATTATTATTATTATTATTATTATTATTATTATTATTATTATTATTATTATTATTATTATTATTATTATTATTATTATTATTATTATTATTATTATTATTATTATTATTATTATTATTATTATTATTATTATTATTATTATTATTATTATTATTATTATTATTATTATTATTATTATTATTATTATTATTATTATTATTATTATTATTATTATTATTATTATTATTATTATTATTATTATTATTATTATTATTATTATTATTATTATTATTATTATTATTATTATTATTATTATTATTATTATTATTATTATTATTATTATTATTATTATTATTATTATTATTATTATTATTATTATTATTATTATTATTATTATTATTATTATTATTATTATTATTATTATTATTATTATTATTATTATTATTATTATTATTATTATTATTATTATTATTATTATTATTATTATTATTATTATTATTATTATTATTATTATTATTATTATTATTATTATTATTATTATTATTATTATTATTATTATTATTATTATTATTATTATTATTATTATTATTATTATTATTATTATTATTATTATTATTATTATTATTATTATTATTATTATTATTATTATTATTATTATTATTATTATTATTATTATTATTATTATTATTATTATTATTATTATTATTATTATTATTATTATTATTATTATTATTATTATTATTATTATTATTATTATTATTATTATTATTATTATTATTATTATTATTATTATTATTATTATTATTATTATTATTATTATTATTATTATTATTATTATTATTATTATTATTATTATTATTATTATTATTATTATTATTATTATTATTATTATTATTATTATTATTATTATTATTATTATTATTATTATTATTATTATTATTATTATTATTATTATTATTATTATTATTATTATTATTATTATTATTATTATTATTATTATTATTATTATTATTATTATTATTATTATTATTATTATTATTATTATTATTATTATTATTATTATTATTATTATTATTATTATTATTATTATTATTATTATTATTATTATTATTATTATTATTATTATTATTATTATTATTATTATTATTATTATTATTATTATTATTATTATTATTATTATTATTATTATTATTATTATTATTATTATTATTATTATTATTATTATTATTATTATTATTATTATTATTATTATTATTATTATTATTATTATTATTATTATTATTATTATTATTATTATTATTATTATTATTATTATTATTATTATTATTATTATTATTATTATTATTATTATTATTATTATTATTATTATTATTATTATTATTATTATTATTATTATTATTATTATTATTATTATTATTATTATTATTATTATTATTATTATTATTATTATTATTATTATTATTATTATTATTATTATTATTATTATTATTATTATTATTATTATTATTATTATTATTATTATTATTATTATTATTATTATTATTATTATTATTATTATTATTATTATTATTATTATTATTATTATTATTATTATTATTATTATTATTATTATTATTATTATTATTATTATTATTATTATTATTATTATTATTATTATTATTATTATTATTATTATTATTATTATTATTATTATTATTATTATTATTATTATTATTATTATTATTATTATTATTATTATTATTATTATTATTATTATTATTATTATTATTATTATTATTATTATTATTATTATTATTATTATTATTATTATTATTATTATTATTATTATTATTATTATTATTATTATTATTATTATTATTATTATTATTATTATTATTATTATTATTATTATTATTATTATTATTATTATTATTATTATTATTATTATTATTATTATTATTATTATTATTATTATTATTATTATTATTATTATTATTATTATTATTATTATTATTATTATTATTATTATTATTATTATTATTATTATTATTATTATTATTATTATTATTATTATTATTATTATTATTATTATTATTATTATTATTATTATTATTATTATTATTATTATTATTATTATTATTATTATTATTATTATTATTATTATTATTATTATTATTATTATTATTATTATTATTATTATTATTATTATTATTATTATTATTATTATTATTATTATTATTATTATTATTATTATTATTATTATTATTATTATTATTATTATTATTATTATTATTATTATTATTATTATTATTATTATTATTATTATTATTATTATTATTATTATTATTATTATTATTATTATTATTATTATTATTATTATTATTATTATTATTATTATTATTATTATTATTATTATTATTATTATTATTATTATTATTATTATTATTATTATTATTATTATTATTATTATTATTATTATTATTATTATTATTATTATTATTATTATTATTATTATTATTATTATTATTATTATTATTATTATTATTATTATTATTATTATTATTATTATTATTATTATTATTATTATTATTATTATTATTATTATTATTATTATTATTATTATTATTATTATTATTATTATTATTATTATTATTATTATTATTATTATTATTATTATTATTATTATTATTATTATTATTATTATTATTATTATTATTATTATTATTATTATTATTATTATTATTATTATTATTATTATTATTATTATTATTATTATTATTATTATTATTATTATTATTATTATTATTATTATTATTATTATTATTATTATTATTATTATTATTATTATTATTATTATTATTATTATTATTATTATTATTATTATTATTATTATTATTATTATTATTATTATTATTATTATTATTATTATTATTATTATTATTATTATTATTATTATTATTATTATTATTATTATTATTATTATTATTATTATTATTATTATTATTATTATTATTATTATTATTATTATTATTATTATTATTATTATTATTATTATTATTATTATTATTATTATTATTATTATTATTATTATTATTATTATTATTATTATTATCATTTTAAAGACATTAAAATTTTCGCTGAAGTACTGAGTTCATTTTTGATTCTATGGTACCGTTTTTGAGATATTTGTAATTTACCGTTATTCGATAAAACAAAAAAGATGGCTCCCTTTAATTACGTATATATCACGAGCGGGTCAAGCGATTGCAAAAGAGTTTACAGATGATAAAATTTTCTATAAATGCATCATACATTGTTTTTTGCTCAACCAGATAGTTTTCGAGATATTAGCTTATCATTTCAGATTTTTGTTTTTTATGAAACAATATGAAAAAAATTACCCTTTGCGAGGGTAGCATTCCAAAACCACAACTTTTTTCCAGATATTTTTCTTTACGTAAAGCTCTGTTTAATTAGAAAAAAGATAAGCTATCATCGAAGAAAATCGATGCAAAACTAAGTAAGTTATAAACGATCAAATAAAAATACCCAGGTTGCGCAACTTCAATATATGTATACATACATACATATATTAACCCTAGTTAGATAATCATAAATTTACATACGTTAAGGATAATCATGCGTAAAATTGACGCATGATGGGATTTTCAGCTATACCTTCACGGTTTATTTACAAATTTTCCCTGAACTTGCACAGAACTTATTATAGATATGTTAAATAAATGTAAACATCATAAATAACATATTTTTAAATTTAGTTACTACAAAAAAACTAAAGCGAAACAACTTCTTCAATTTTCTCCAGAAATTAGGAAACACCCCTTTTTCGTCCCTTTTTGAATAACTTTACTACAAAAGTCAGACTTTTTGACTTACAATCTAAATTAACAGGTAACTCGTTAAGAAAAATAAATGAAAATTTTTTATGAAGGTCGGTCAAACACAATTTTGGAACATACTCGTATCAAATATTGTCCTCCCGACATATAGCATTTTGCACTTATTGCATGGCCTTTTTTTGAAGGGTAGTATGTACAAAAGAAGAAAAGGAACACTTTCTCTGCTTTGGGAAGATCAGGTGAAGACCGACGCGTCCTGCCTAGGTATTTCCAATAGGCGCCAGGCAGCACAAAATAGACACGAGTCTGGACTTGGTCAAAATCGTCTAGACCATTGTAATAATAATATAATACAATGGCGCTATTATAACTCTGACGAGTTTTATGGCCGAGCTTCTCTCCCAATTCGAGGTGTGCTACTTTTTGTTTTTCCTACTAATTGGGTGGACCTACAGTTTATGCCGGCTCCGAACGGCGAATGCATTTTTTGTGAGAAGCTTTTTCATGGCAGAAATACTCTCGGAGGGTATGCCGCCCACTGCCGAGAGGTGACCGCTGCTCTTAAAAAACCCAATAATTGGATTTTTACTAATTAGAAAAATTTGTTTGGCTCGGACCGTGGTTTGAACCCGAGACCTCTGGCATAGCAGGCGAGCACTCTACCCACTGCACCACAGCGGCCACGTCTAGACCATTACGCGCTAATTAAGAAGAAGAAGAAGAATTATGTACAATACATAAAGTGATATAATACGCTGACGCTGATATAACTGTAACGAGTTTTAACGCCGAACTTCTTTTCCAATTCGAAGCTCGCAAATCGTCATAATTCATGTCGCGTGATAATGAAGCATATCCATTTTACGTGCATCGCGATGAAATATCCACCCTTAAAGGATGTCTTCTCTGGGGAAACCGTAGGATCATTCACCCACCATGTCGTAAATCTATTTTGCAGGCCTTGCATTCTGGACATCCGGGTATCGTCAAGATGAAGGCATTGGCTAGAACCAATATTTGGTGGCCAAAAATGTATACTGAAATTTAAAACCTTGTAAAAGTATGCATTCCGTGTCAACAAACACGGCATGAGAAAGCTCAAGCACCACCCCACATATGGGAAACAGCAAACAGTGCATGGTCACGCTTACACATAGACTTTGCTGGCCCCTTTCATGGTAAAATATTCTTTCTCACGGTTGACTCGTATTCAAAATGGTTAGAGGTACACATTGTTAAATCCACATCATCTCAATGCGCTACTAAATCATTGCGCTCACTTTTCGCGAAGCATGGTCCGCCGGATGTTATTATATCTTATATTGGAACAGCGTTCACATCCTCAGAGTTTGAACAATGCATAGATAATAACCTCATTCGACATATCAGATGTTCTCCGTTTCATCCATCGTTCAACGGACAAGCTGAACGGATGGTACAGACGACAAAAGATTTTTTCAAGAAACTCCCAATGAATCAGATTTTGAGCTGAACCTGGTTCGTGTCATTTTTAGTCAGCACATCAGCCCACATGCAGCGACAGGCCGTTCGCCCGTCGAACTATTTTTCAATCGGCATTTAAAATCTTATTTCGACAAGGTTCATCCCCTTTAGTTATCTGATACCAAGGACAACCCCCGGTTAAACAAATATTTTGCGAAGGAGACCTCGTCTGGATCCGCAATTATTCCTCGGGTCCCAAATGGATTGAAGGTCACATATACTCCAGAACTGGCCCAGTTTCGTACATGGTTCGCCTGAAAGATCAAAGAATTATTTAGCGTCATTTGGACCAAATAAGGAGCAGGTCATCATTCGATTTGGAATATGGCAATAGTCCAGACAGTAAGGATTTACTATCTCCCAGCAATGGATCTGACAACGTAGATGCCGAGACTGCAAAGCCAACTGATAAGTCGCAATCGCCAACATTACCTCCGAATACCCAACGGCGGTTTCACCAACCTCGCAACCCGATGGGGTAACATCGTCATCACCGATACGTCAAGAGACACCAAGGCGATCAAACCGACCCAGAAAAGTGGCAGAATTCTATTCTGCAGTTGGGCGTTAAGGGGTGTTAAATATTATATACGTTATTCATCACTGTTCCGCTCTAAACTGATTTCTCTCTCTGGGTCTTACATATTCACGCATTTGAATATACTTAATACATAATACATAATCACGACAAATATTGGATTACCTGAAGGGAGAGGACAGTTCGTTTTTCGTCTGTCTAGAGCGCAACACGTCTTTTTAAATACAAACATATACAGATGTAATTATAGAAATAATTAAATTAATTAATTAGAATTAAACTAATATTTTTTGAAGTTAAATCTGACTGAGATAGAGATAAAGATAGAGATAGAGATGGAGTTGGAGATGGAGATAGAGATAGAGATAGGCATAGAGATGGAGATAGAGATAGAGATGGAGATGGAGATGGAGATAGAGATGGAGATGGAGATGGAGATAGAGATAGAGATGGAGATGGAGATGGAGATGGAGATGGAGATGGAGATAGAGATAAAGATAGAGATAGAGATAGAGATAAAGATAGAGATAGAGATAGAGATAGAGATAGAAATAGAGATAGAGATAGAGATAGAGATAGAGGTAGAGATAGAGATAGAGGTAGAGATAGAGATGGAGATGGAGATGGAGATGGAGATGGAGATGGAGATGGAGATGGGGATGGAGATGGAGATAGATATAGAGATGGAGATGGAGATGGAGATAGAGATGGAGATAGAGATAGAGATAGAGATAGAGATAGAGATAGAGATAGAGATAGAGATAGAGATAGAGGTAGAGATAGAGATAGAGATAGAGATAGAGATAGAGATAGAGATAGAGATAGGGATAGAGATAGAGATATAGATAGAGATAGAGATAGAGATAGAGATAGAGATAGAGATAGAGATAGAGATAGAGATAGAGTTAGAGATAGAGATAGAGATAGAGATAGAGATAGAGATAGAGATAGAGATAGAGATAGAGATAGAGATAGAGATAGAGATAGAGATAGAGATAGAGATAGAGATAGAGATAGAGATAGAGATGGAGATAGATATAGAGATAGAGATGGAGATAGAGATAGATATAGAGTTAGAGGATGGAGATGGAGATAGAGATAGATATAGAGATAGAGATAGGATAGAGATAGAGATAGAGATAGAGATAGAGATGGAGATAGAGATGGAGATAGAGATGGAGATGGAGATGGAGATAGATATAGAGATGGAGGTGGAGATGGATATGGAGATGGAGATGGAGATAGAGATAGAGATAGAGATAGAGATAGAGATAGAGATAGAGATAGAGATAGAGATAGGGATAGAGATAGAGATAAAGTTAGGGATAGGGGGAAGTAGGTTCGTCGCGGCGAATACTTTTTTCTTATTTGCAGTCATTAAGATGGAATTTAAGGCTTTATAGGAATAAATTTGAAGCATAAAAAAGCGAATTAAGCGATAAAAATTTTCCCCTGTACGATGGTACAAAATTAATAAACATATATTCCACAGCGAATGAGAGTTGTGAAAATTTACTAAAAACCCCACTCTGTTATAAATCAACAAAATCCCAAAAAAAATGCAATTTTTCTCTCTATATCTATACTAGCTGTACCCGGCCAAGCTTTGCTTTGGCCCACTACCTATTACAGGCATTAGAAGCGGCACACTTTAAAATAAGTTGGAAGTATCTAAATACCGAACTTTCCTCGGGCTGCCTACCTCAGCAAAAATCAGATAAGTTTAAAAAAAAAGTGAAGGAAAAAATGTGTTTATACTTTTTTCTTCGTATTAGTCTCCCACTCCCTTTCCCTCTATTATTCCCTTTCCTTTCATTTCCGCTTCCCTTTCCCTTTCTCCACCGCTCTCTCTTATCTCTCCTTTTCTATTTTTTTCCCCCTTTCATTTCCCCTCTTATTCCTTCCCTAATTCCCCGTGTTACTGTCTCTATGTAAAATACTCTTTCTTTGATACCTTTACTTACTTTAATTGGCACGTAACCGTCTAGACGATTTTGGCCGAGTCTAATAAAGCACGCGAGCTATTTCTGTTTCGTGCAGCATGGCGCCACTTGGGAATACCTAGAGAGTCAGCATCACTGTCCACCTGATCTTCCCAACTCAGTGGAGATGTCCCCTTTCTTCGGCGTTCAGCGGATTTCGATAGAAATTGATACCAATTATTATTATTATTATTATTATTATTATCATTATCATTATTATTATTATTATCATTATTATTATTATTATTATTATTATTATTATTATTATTATTATTATTATTATTATTATTATTATTATTATTATTATTATTATTATTATTATTATTATTATTATTATTATTATTA